>VXBQ01005435.1:497-114774 GCA_013400175.1 Phainopepla nitens | reverse complement strand
TTCCCCTCAGTGGTTTGTACAGGACGGTGACCTCGGCTGCCCAGCGGTATCTGGAACCTTTAGGCAAACGCGCGGTTAAACCGTAAAATTTGTAAGAAAACCGTATCTTTAAACAGTGCCTGAAAGGGCACGGTAGCAATGTATTAAAGCAGAGCCGTCTGCAAACGAACACTGTTAGTATTTATACCCTGAAATAAGGCTGCGACTACGGAATGCAGTTTGTATTTTCAAGTTCTCCAGACCCAGCCAGCCTGTGCCGGGGCTCCGCGCTTCCATCGCTTTCCTGACGTGTTACTCCAGCCCCGGGGGACAAGCCCCGCTCCTTGGCAGCAATTACAGACGGCTGCACTTCACTGGGTGTTTTTTATTACATAAATATTTGTGTCCAAGCCAGTATTTGAGGAAAACCTCAGGAACGGCAATGTAAACTCTCCGTGTGTAATGCCAGCTAAGAGTGACAAAGCTCGGAGTAAAGGAGTTGGAGACACCCTCAAAATCCCAGGAACTGGGAATCCAGCCTACCTAATAGTCTGGGAAAACGGATACTTGGGGTAAGGATAGCACAGCATCTTTTAATCGCGGGCTGAGACACCCGATCAGTCCCTGCCAGGCAGAGGAATTGGCATAATGAAACCCACAGTAATACCGCGGCTCCAGTGCCTGAATATACATCGAGTTCCCTTGATATCATTTACTGAAATGGGGGGGAAATTTAAAAAGCTGGCAGGTAATTGCCCACCATTTTGCTGAAGAAGCAAAAGGCTGATTTACTAAATGTCTGTTGACAACAGATCACTCTCCTGCCGCTGGGAGGAGAAGGGCGAGCTTTGAGGAAAGGTGAGATTCACGTTCATGTGCCTGTTTATTTATTCAGAAAGGTCAATCACGAAACGGGGGAGAATTTAGAGATCTACTTTTTATTAGAGGAGCAGGGACTATGGTTGTTCTCAGTAGCCTGTCATGAAATACCTGTGGGAGCTTGCAATAAAGTTCCCAAAGAAACCATACAAAATCTTACTACGTTTAACGTGGAAAAATAATTTATCTTGAGGGTTTGCAGATATCTGATGGATTCTCAGTGTAGATCAACTAACCAATGGTTTGCATATCAAAGATGCTTAGTTAGTAGTGGCATCTGTCAGATAAATGCGTGTCTCCTGGCTATTAAGTCTACACCAATTCACATTCTCCTATATGACAAAGAATTCTGGGGAATTCCCTGGTTCTTGGACATTGTTCCTAAATTTCTAACCATCTTCAACTATTCCTCAAATTGAGCTTCTTTCCACTCAGTCATCCACAAGCTCCCACGCTGGCACCAAGATTTATTCCTTCCTGTAGCTTCAGTGACACAAAAACTTAGCTGCTCCTATTTGGAATTTCTGCTTCACACCAGCCCCTTGCTACTCTTCCTGTAATTACAGTCTACTCCTTCCTCGCTCTTTGCTACTCAGATACAGTCCAAGTATGTACAGTTCACATTCAACTGTGTTATCTGTCACTTGTCTTATACCCAGTCTTATATCTAGTGTTCCTATTCCAATTAAAACAAATCTCCTAGTGGAATGCCTCTTCTTACATCTGTTTTTCTCCTTAAAGTGCTTTCCCACTAGTTTATATTTTTGTACTTCAAATCCAAACACCCCGTCCTCACTTTAAAGTCCTGTATTTATCAGTGGAATTAAGAACATACAGGGGTCTCACACACTCATCCCTCCTAAGATTTCTGCCTTGCCTCTTAAGTCCTTTCATCATCTTTACCCGCTTTTGTTTTGAACATCCCCTGACTTTTTGGCAGCAAATATTTCATCACAAGCTTCCACCTGGAATTTTTGTTCTTCATATCAGTGTTCATCATACCCCAAAGCTTTTGGATCAGATCTCTACTAAACACCATCTCCAATACACTGACTGTATAAAAAGGTAATTTAAAAGTTATCATTCCATTAGAGCAAATCTTGCAGTATTTATATATTTTCAGGCAAAAACTTGGGCTGATGCTTTAGCCAAGCAGCTTAATTCCTGTAATAATAATAATAATGCATCCTCTTCTAATGCACAATCCATAGGAGTGTATTTATGTCATACAATGTCAAGAAGGAAAATACAAGGTGAACATTATCTGGCATCCGACACACATAAACGTGGCACAGCAAAACTGTGTGTACAGTAGCAAGAAAATCACTAAAAAAAATTAAAAAAATTAAACTTTAAATTACTAAAGCACATCTTTATTTTGCAAATAAACAATTAAGATCCACAAGTAAACTATATATATATTTTCAAGTCTGTACCTAGACAACTATTTGTCAACTGAAATTAAATATATCCACAAAATATGCATAACAGCATTTTTTCACATAATAGAATGAAATTTTACTTAAGACTAAAACAAGACTTGTTAAATGTTAATTAGCATATTCATCCTGGGAACTGCTGGTTTTCGGTAGAAGTTAGTGTATAATTTTAATGGCAAGAAATTTCATTTTATCAAAATGAGGACAAATACATAAGGCCCTTTAAAGCATACAGTAGCTGCAGTGACAAAAGCTGAATTTATTTTCACATTGTCCAGTGTTGACCAATTTCAAGTTTCCATCGTTTTCCACCAACTGCCCTGGCTGCTCAGCCAAGATGAGCATTTAGATGGATTGTTGGTTTGTTTTTTTCCCTCCCCCTCATGTGCTTTTACACAAATTTATAGGCAGAAGTCTACTTATGGGAAGAGCCTTTGCATCCCCCCAATATTAATAAAGATCACAAGAGTTAGTTTAAACAACAAAAGAGCTGTTCAACTCTGAGATGATTTACTCCACACTTGCAGCCCATCATTCAGCAGTATGAAACTGAGATGAAATTTGACAACTGAAAGCCACTGCTGGAAATGCAAATCAATTACCAGAAGTAACTGGCAAAAATATTGCCTCTATCTGATTGTTAATAATGATCTAAATAATACTCTTCCCTTTGTATTTACACATAGTATAGCACCTGTTACAGAAAAATAAAAAACCCAAAACCTTACACAAACAGCCCTGCCAAATTGACTGGTTAAAATGGGATCACTGGTAAATGAAGCAAACCAAATGGAAAACAAATCTGGATACACTGGATAAGATAAAACCTTCACTCTCTTACCTTAATTTTCCTGTGAGATTATTATGGGTTGTTACTGTGGTGCCCCAATGTACTGAGATAATTGCACTGGATCATTTATAGTCTAGTCCTTGTGGATATATTCTAGTTAAAGAACAAAACAGCTTAACGTAAACTGTTTAACCCTTTCACTCATCTCTCAGGCTCCTGGCCTAGGTGCAAAAGGTTGACATCTTCCTTAAACTTTGTTGTGCATTATCTTTAGTTATCAAAAGTCAAATAAGTTAAATAAAAAAAAAAAAGGAATACTGATTTCCAGGTAATTGATCTAATGTTAAAAATAATGCTTAGCAGAAACATTTACAGTAAACATTGCTAATTTGCAGCTAGCTGAGAGAGATCACAGAGATAAATTTACAAGTACCCTGTAAGTTTCTATCTGCACCTTTTTTCCTTTTTTTTTCTTTTTTTTAATTTTTTTTTTTCCCAAATGCAGGCTTCATATTTGTATGAAGACAGGAAAATTGAGATGATAGAATTATCTTATTAATATCTATTTTCTGAAAATCCCTCAGAAACACATGAACAATCAAGAAGAAATTGTTGGAACAACAGAAAGCATTCGTACCAGGGTGCAGTCCAAATCATCTCTGTACAGAAACCCATTAAGCATCTCTCTCCAAACCCAATTTATTTTGTCCAATATTTCAGTCAGTAGTAAGCATGAGATAAAGTGCTACTATTCAAACATCAAAACACTTTGAAAAAAATTATCCTTTAAAATGTGTAAGCTTGCTAAATATGAAATACCACAACCAACAAGCTGTCAGCCAGTCCGAACCACTGTTCTTGCTACAGCAGACTAGAATCAGATATTTGAGTGGCTTTTTAAAATGAGGCTACTAATCAAAATGTCTAAATTTAAAAAATTGAATATTTCAGCATTTTTTTAAAGAAAGTAGTTTATCTCTCCTTTTTATCGCTTAGATCTCAATGAGCAAAACATGCCAAAGCCAATAGCCAGAACTTACAGCTTATGCACCAGATCAAAACTTACAGTGGGAGAAGGCCTATGAAAAGACAGACACCTGTGGGAGTAACAAGCACAGAGGTAAAATCCAGTGATAAGGAACTGGCCTTCTTTGCAGACTTCTAAGCAAACAAGTGACTAAGTGCAGTGGGATAACAGAGACTGGACAGAACAGTTACACTGAAACAAACCAACCATTTCCTCCTTCTAACAGCTTCCCAATCACCACTAATTACAAATCCCTGCATATTCATGAAAGATCCACAGTTAAGCAATGAATATGTTTTTACCAGATCTTAATACTGGATCCTAGCACTAGAAGTAGCAATGGGAAAACTTTCAGTCTCAAGACAAAGGATGTCTACTAAAATTGGCAAATGCACCCAACTCAGCCAATTGGGGACCTGAGATGTGAGCTAGAAAAAGACTGCAATTGATATTAGAGGACATCATTCCTGTACTTGGTGGAAGTCTAAATATGACCATAACCAAATCACTCCTTTTATCCTCAGGGCTGAGAGGCTTGCTGATTGCCTGCACAGTGGCTCTAGAGTCAAAACTACAGCATATGTACTGGACAACCTTCTTTTGCTTGGAAATTGGTGGATCTGTAGAGCTTTTCATGCTCATGCTAATTCCCTGAGCCATCAAACATCGCCCACACACCTGCACACACACTGCATAAGCATAAAAATATCACATAATTCAGCTCCACAGCATACCTGGAGCTCTGACATCTCTATGCCAGACCTTCCCTTCTTCCCGTTTCCCTGGGCAGCACAACTGCAGCACGTCCGCTGCATTTTGGCCCTTCCACAGGTAGCACGAAGCTTTTTGGAGTGTCTCCACGGAAAGCTGCCAGCTACACAAGTTCCATTACAAACTCCTCTTGTTCCTTAATGTCCCAACTGCTTTCTCACCCTTTCTTTACTAGATGGTGTGCCAGACTGCAATCAGGTATTATAGAAGTGTTATTGCTTTATCTCTATGGCATGTAAGCTTTCGAGATTTACCAGAGAAATGTGGAAGAAATGTCAGCTAGCACTAAATCTTGTGAGAAAAAACCTCAGGCATTCTCTTTTTCATAACTGGGAGAGAACAGATTAAAAAAAAAAGGCATAAAGGCAGTATTTTACTGCTGAAGACCTACAAGTGATTGAAAATCCCAAATTCTTCTAAATCCAGGATAAATTAATTTTTCAGCTCTCAGCTATCTGGTATATCTAATGCAGTATTTCTCAAAGTGGACTGGCTGACAATCTGTAGGCAGGTTATTAAACAATACCTGTATCTTATTTCATATTTAGCAAAAATAAAAAATGCTCCCCAAAAACACTCAAAGCCCCCACTAGAGCCCCATGTCTTTCTACTAAAAAACCCCCTTCAAATCCATTTTAAACAAGAGATGGTAGTGGTAGTTTTCAATCTGAACCTAAAAGTAAAAACAAAAATCTTAACATTTAACATTGGCACAAAATTGTCATAATATTGCTCTTATTTACAATGAAAACTACTTTTTTTTTTTTTCCTTTAACTGGATTTGTATCATGGAAGTGTTAAAAACATACTCTTTCCCTCACCCACCCAACATTTTTCCTAATCAAATGGTATGAAAATAATTATTCATAAAATCCAACAGTCATAACACCAATCACATATAGGTCTATAAGTCATTATGTCTGAAAGATACATTCATGTTTTGTACAGCATGAAACATACAAAAACTTCTTTAAAAAACTCTTAAGGATGATACAGATCTTCATAACCCAAAGTAAAATATTAAGCAGTTTTGCTTTTTTTGGCCATATAAAAATATTTTAAAGGCCATTTATACCACAACAGGTAGAAAAATTTAAGTGACTGATTTATGGTGCAGAAAGGCTTCAGTGCTATTCTCTTTCCCAAGCAGTTTTTGGTTACCTTTATCCTGGCTTTGTAGAAGCCAAAAGCCACTGAATCTGGCTGATGGCCAATTAATTAAGAATAAGTACTTTGTTCCAGTTTTTTTCCCCAGTGCAGCTAGTTAATAAACTATGTATCAGTGCAGAGGAAAATTTTGAAGAGACCCATTATTCTTGCCTGTGTTTGTAATCGAAACAGTAATGACAGATGACCAATACATATCCCACACTTAATTGTGGTATAAATGGGACTCGAACTGCTATGGCAATTTTACATAAGAATATTTAAATATGTGACATACCAATGCTATATAATGCTGCTATAACCTCCATTTCTGATTTCCCTCAGAATAACAGAGCAAATGCTATTTTTGTTTACAACTTAACTATGAAGAAAATTTCTTTCAGTATAATGAATGAATTATTTTACTTTTTGGACACTAACTGCTGAGTTCAATTATAACCTTCTAACTAGCCAGCAACTCAGCTAATAACCTCATCATATGGAAGTTAAAGTATTATAAAAAAGAATTTTATTTGTTGCAAATGGCTTAAAATATAACTGAGATTAAAGCTCCCATATTACTCTTATTCAGTTCAGTTCAAATCCAAAGATTCTTGTAAAAATTATTTTTCACTGAGGGATAACATTGACTTAAGCATCAAATCTAGAAATATAAGTAACAGAGCCACAGCCCTCCTAATATTATTTTGTTTTCTAAAAATATTTAAAACTCTGTCTTCCATTTGGCATTGTGATACTTGTTCATTACTAAGTCATAAGCCAGGATTTCATGTTGCCTGAATCCCTTTTCATTTAATAGTTCATAGCTGATCTGTTTCAAATGTACATAGAACACAGTATATTATACAATATAATTCTTCAATAGTTAAAAATCATTTAGCGTAGAACTTTCCATTTTAATTCTATGCTATATATATAGCTTACAACAAAATTTAATGGATAAACATTTTCAGGAAACCAATGCAATAAATTAAAACTTTTAAATAGAGGGCACAAAGTTATGCTGTCACAGAAATAAGTGACTGGTTTTTTCCTGCAGTATATTACACTGGGTACCTTGCTTCTGACTTGGCTTCTCCTATACTAGAAAAATATTTTAAAAAGGGGACACTTATGCATCTTTAGAATGAGCTCAGATACTGTATCAGACAGACATTTCTTACAAATCTTCTACCTACTTAAATAAGAAGCAACCCATACCAACTGGAACAATTTTGCACAAGCATAACAGAAGGTGACTGGGGTCATTACGAAATTAAAATTAAGTTCTGGGATAACTTCATAGTGTTCTCCTCCTTTTTCCCCTCCAAACAAATCAAAGAAAATAAAAGGCAGACCTGTACGAACATGGCTTGAAATCAACCATGAGGACTTAACAAGTTAGTTAGAAGGTAATGGAATTAAATCACATCTGATTTTAAGTTCAACTTAATTATCAGTGCTATTAAAGACTTATGTCTAATTGAGTAAAACAGCTATTCTCAATAAAAGGATAAAACAAGGTATCAGCTTCTAATGATCTACCAGCATTTTGTAGTAAGATGCTAGTAAGTTACTAGTTGGAAGGAATGAAGGAATGTGTCATATTTTTCATATAATTACAACACAGCAGCATACAATGCTCATTCATTAAGTTGGCAGAGGTGCTTTTGCTACACAGTGTAGCACACAGGTATAAGGAAAGAGGGAATGGTATTTCCATGACCCCTTGTGGTAACACACTCCAAGCACCAAGGGCCATTTTAAAAATCTGAACCCATGAAGATACATATGACAGGATAATACCACCCCCATGAAATCGTGAGTGCCTTTCACTGGATGTACGCTGTAAGTCTCAAGGCACTTAAGGGGTTAAGACATAATGCATGCACTAGTTCCCATCACATAATCTGAAGTTACATGAATCAGAATACACCAGTGTATGACACACGAGCTGTGCCACAGAAATGCTGTTTATTTATATGTTGATTTTTAAAATTTTTATTGTTATTATTTTGTACAAGATGCTGGTAAGTGGGCATTATGCAGCTACTGCTGGGTTAACAGAAGCCAGCTCTCCTCTAACAACCAGCTGGTCTCTAGTAAGGGTGTGGGACAAAGTGTGCTGCATCAGTAGGCAGTGTGTATCTATCTAGTATTGGCAATATTGCTAATGTTGTAAAAAACAAAACTGTGAGAGTCTGTACATAGTAAATAAACCTAGCACTGGAAAAAGACCATGGCTTAGTGTAATTTTTAATTTGATTTTCATTTTTAAGAGACATGGGTGTAAAACAGTGAAATAATTCCAAGCCTTGTTTGTAGCAATTCAACCAGAAGCGCAGTATATGGCACTACAATGAAATATCGTAGATTACCCTGAACACAATTAGTTCTTTCAGTTTATGGTTTGTTCGGAGCAAATCACGAAAATAAAGTCTTCAAACAGATGAAGGTTAGAAGAGTTTCAGAGACTGATTTTGTTTCAACGTAAAGTGCAACAGTGCTGAAGTTTTCAAAGTCCTTTGTCAATTCTTTGCTGTACTTCACTATCATTTCCTGCAAGCAATATTTTGGCACAAAGAATGTTGCCAGTTCATTACAGAGGACAGGATTCCTCAATTGATATCATAGGTTTTTTGCTCTTTACTTATGCAGTGATTCTTGTAAAGGTTTAATAAATCCTTCTTCATACACCTTCAAAATAGCTTCACATACAAATCTGTACTGACTCTGAAAAGGAAAGCAGATTCAGTAAATTGAAAAGAAATGTAATTGAAAAATGTCATTTGGAAACAGAAAAGGCCTCTAAGATTTCCCCACCCCATTCTCTTGACAGGCCAAGAACCGTGCTTCAAAGTAAGTTTAGGAAAAACAATACAAAAGGAACTTTAGATGAGAGCATTTTACTTCTCAACAGAAGAACAAGATGAATGGCACTTTGAAATATATACTGAAAGTCATACCCAAAAGCCCAGTATTATTATTACAACATCACCTATTTAGTAATTTTCTGCTCTTTATTTCCTTGCTGAAATTTCACTGACTTGAGGGTCCTTTCCATGCCCTTGGATTTAGAAGCCATAGTTTCAAAGCACTTTTTCATACTTACATTAACTCAGGCATGTTATTGGCACCTCCCTGTCAGAATTTGATTTAAAAGAAAACTGTTTCATGTTTCAAAAACCCAGACCTGTTTCTTAACATTATGTAATATCTAACTCTTCACTGCATCCAAGTTTAGCACCTGCATACACAGAAGCAACTGTTTTATACAAATAACAGTTAAAAAAACTGACAGTAATCAAACCAGAATATAATGAAAACAAACGGAAATAAATGCAAAATGCCACAACCCTCATCGCATCCTGCACAATGTGTGTGTGCTGGTTAGAACTCCAGCATGCCTGCACTGTCAGTGCTGTGGAGCAGCCCTCTCCGTGCAGCAGTTAGCGATGGCGGATGTTAGAAGGGAACATTAGCATATCTAGCGCTAGCGCTGCTCTCCTGTGGCGTGTATGTGCACACAGCAATGTCTGTGAAATGGTTCATTTCTCCCCCTTTGTGTAAAACCTGCGCTCCTCCCCCCCCGCGCGCCCCCAGGGCGCCTCAGCTGCCCGCGCACAGCGCCCCCCTGCGGCCAGCGGCCGAACCCCGCGGGACACGAACCCCTGGGACAGGAATCCCTGGGACAGGAACCCCTGGGACAGGAACCCCTGGGACAGGAATCCCTGGGACAGGAATCCCTCGGACACGAACCCCTGGGACAGGAATCCCTGGGACAGGAATCCCTCGGGACACGAACCCCTGGGACAGGAATCCCTGGGACAGGAACCCCTGGGACAGGAATCCCTGGGACANGAACCCCTGGGACAGGAACCCCTGGGACAGGAACCCCTGGGACAGGAACCCCTCGGACAGGAATCCCTCGGACAGGAACCCCTGGGACAGGAATCCCTGGGACAGGAATCCCTGGGACAGGAATCCCTGGGACAGGAATCCCTCGGGACAGGAATCCCTGGGACAGGAATCCCTCGGGACACGAACCCCTGGGACACGAACCCCTGGGACAGGAATCCCTCGGGACATGAACCCCTGGGACACGAACCCCTGGGACACGAACCCCTGGGACACGAACCCCTTGGGACACGAACCCCTCGGGACATGAATCCCGCTCGGGCGGCCAGAGGAGGACCGGGAACGGCTGACGGTCACGAAACCTTAAAAACCCAATTCCTCTATTAGACCTTCTCCCTCTGATGCACTAAACAGCTGCTTTTCACTGAATCTTGAAATTTTTTGTTTTGTAAGAAGAATGAGGAGACCGGACGATACTGGGCACATACTGTGAAAAAAATGCAGTTAAAACCCTCACCACTGCAAGTCCTACCTTTACTAATAATACTTTCCTCCTCTCTACATATGGTAGAGAGACAGCTATCCATCCTGGAGAACTGCAAGAGCCATCCTTTGCTATTTTTCATGTATCATCCCCTTTCTCATCCTTTCTGTCCTACCTGAATACAACAACTTTTTAGTTAAACATGAGTACTGGAACATGAATTCAGCAGCACTGAATGACTGATGACCTAGAAATGGAGACACATACATACTTTTTGTCAGCCTTAATAATCTCTGAAGAACAAAAAAGTTTTATTCAAATTTTATTAGAGGAACAGCAACAGGGACATGAAAACTACTACAGTGAGTAACTACCTTCAAGTAACTGTGATTTGATACTGGATCTAGTGCCTTTTCTCTTTCAAGATGCTTTCACTCTAAATGCTGTATATATGAGTAAAAGTGCATCAATTACTCATGATTAGTCTTTCAAAAACATAAAAAATCCTGGAACTACCCAAAGTTTGGAAGAACTGAAAATCCAAGTCCTTTTTTTTCTTTCTGAAAGACAACACAACCCAATATTTTCACTCTTTTTAGGTACTTTCTAAAAACAAACAAAACCACTCCTCTTAGAGATAAGCAATATCTGACTGATACAATAACAAGTTTCTAAATCTGTTCTAAAACTCTTACAAATCTGAAATATAATACATGAATTATCTCACGAAACCCAAACATTACAGGTACATGAAAAATTCTGGTACCTTAAGGTGTATCAAGGGCCATGAAAGCCGCAGAAGAATCCTTTAGTAAGTTATTTTTCTTAGACTAAGTGTACTTATGATTGCTTTAATGCATCTTGCATGAGATTTAATTACACTGATTTTTACGAATATTATTTGTAAAAATAATAAACTTGTAATTTCCCTTTAGTCATTATAGGGCATAGTTAAGGCTTGTTTCCATTACAACTAAGGCAACATAAAATCACAGAATTTCATCACTGAAGTTTTGTCTTGCATGTCTTGGCTCTTTCTGTGTTTATCTCTTATACTACTCCTATTCTTAACACCTGGAATTAGGTTCCTGCTTTCTTCTCGGAATGATTTTCATACTGCTGGAAATTGACCCTTTTTGTCATTATTTACCAGGTATCCCTGAAACAGCTGCTGCTTTTAGTTCAGGTTTTCTCTGTAGAAATTTAAAGAACTGCTCCTTTCCAATAGCCTTAGGAATTTATTTCTGCCTGGAGCCAAGGCTACAGCTACACTGGGTAAAGGTGATCTCCACAATATGATAACAATAAGTACATTAAAAATCCATCCAGTATGACTGGATCATAGGAAATTATTGTTGTGCAACACAGAACAGCAGGGATGGTACTCACAGGTGTTTGGATCATCATGGCTCTTTGATCTCTCATGGTTCTCACAATATCTAGAGGATAAACAGGCTGATTGCACTCAATGAGACACATGGCTGTCTCCATCGTGATCAGAACCCCCGTCCGTCCAATCCCAGCACTGCAACAGCAACAACAACACAAAGTGGAAAATGAAATCAAGTGTCTGGAGTACAGTTCATATTTAATTCTGGATTCTCAGGGTTGATCATTATGACTCCCACACTGCTGGGGCAGGGATTGGACTGGTTGTGTCTGTGTCTGGAAGCAGCCTCTGTCCTGCTGGAAAAGAGCAAAATCCATCAGTCAGGAGCTGCTACTCCTTGGAAGAGGAAGTGCCTCACCCAGCCATTCCCCTGAGAAGAACGTACAAAGATGTTTGTTAAGATCCCATTATAACCACACTAACATCTAGAGTATAACAAAACACAAGCATATGCTGGACACACTTTTGTCAGTTTGACCGTTACTGAAACGATGAAATTACTGAAATTTCTGGAATGTTGGGTGAATAAAGTCATATTCATGTCCTTCAAGTGATACCTTCCTATTTCCAAGTAAGAAAAAGAACAATTACTAGAAAGCTCTGTAGGGCAACAATAAGGATTGTTTTCTTGTTATTAAAAAGTACAATATAAATCTTGATTGTATAGATTGAAAAGGAATACATAATAGCAATTCCTTTCAAGACAAGGAAGTATCATTACAAATCTCAGAATGGCAAAATTACCAAGAGAGCTTCCACACAAACTTTTTTCCTTAAGAATAAAACAAATCTAAATATTCATCTACCTTGTTTTATATACACATATGCTTTTCCAGAAGTAGCAAGCCTTAAAGACTGAATATTTAACCTTGAATTCAATGAAAGGCTTAAAATTTTTCAATTAATGTTGCACTTTTGAAAAAGAAAAAAAAAATGTTTCCCTATACTGAAATATAGGGCCAAATACATATTTTGAGATGCCAGCATTATCCCAACTCATACAATAAATCAAAGTATTTGGACCTAAAGTGATTAATACAAACATTTCAAACTTTGAAAGTTACTTGCTCTGATTTTAAAGACTTACTTCAAATTAAGTCTGGCTAAACTACTATTTAAATCTTTGTCCAGGAGGTGGCATTAAAGCTACTCTGTATTTCAGTGATGTCATAAGAATTTTAGGACAAGATGTAAATGTGTTGGTTATGTAAAATGATCCAGTAGTACTTCATATTTCTAGAATTTATACATATAGAATTTAAATACAGAATGCTGTATCAAATCCAAGCAGGAACAAACAGTAACTGTCAAAGAACCTAATGACTCATTTTATAATTTCAAAAGATTCAGAGAACAACAATGATGGAAAATATGATCATTTCCCTGTAACAAACATAAGGTAGGATAGGATTCTTCAGCTTAGAAAAAGAAATCACTGACTGCAGGAGTATAACACTGAGACAGGGCATGAAAATCATGAAGGGCATGGACAGGATGGGTGGTTCCCCATCTCATCTTAAACAAGAATTAGAAACTGTTCAACAAAACTAGTAAGACCTTGTAAAGACAAAAATAACCACATGACACAACATCAGAAACAAGTGGTTTATGCAGCTCAATATAACAAAAACCTTTTCAATTCCTCAAAGTCTGTGTTGCCTTATAATCTCTGTGGGTTTGGACCATTTTGTTTTAAAATTATAATGACTGTACAAATTAAAATAATTTTCTATTAGCTACTTGGATTTCTCACACTAAAAGTGGTGGCTTAGTCCTGAAAACAAATTTTGTTGCACTAATGCCCTGTCCTATTATACTGAAGAGATTTTAAAAATAGAGTGCCTGCACCATATGGAGGAACACCTGGGCTCCTTCTGCTTGACTCCCTGCTGGAATTTGGTTATACTTCCCAACAGCCACCAAGTTGGGCCAATTAAGTAAATTATGTTCAACTGTGATATTTCATTTCTTTTCTTCTGTGAAACATGAAGTTTTCATATAAGCTTCAATTACACATTGAAATTATCAGTTTGGAGCTGAACTGGTGCCTCCTTGAGATAAATGAAACTGTTCTACTCTCCAGTGTTGTTGTCACAGTGTTTCAGCAGACTTGCATGCTTTATATCAGAGAGGGTGAATTTGGCTGCCATTTTCACCATCTTTTCACAATCATATTAACCAAAAGTATATCGATAATAACTGAGAAGCAGTATCAGTTAAGACACTGGCATTCTGGTAGGAGTTTCCCTAGTCAGTAAGATTCACCCTGACCTGCATAAAACAGAACTTGAGAGCAAAACTAATGAAATACAATTTCTAAAACACAAGCTGTATTTTTCTTTTTCTTTCATCTCCTTCAATAAATGTCTAGTTTACTTGTAGTCTTTAAATTTATTTTATCACTTACACTTCTCAGCTTCTCTCTGATAAGAATGATATATGCCTGACTCAGGAACACTGACTCTCTGGGGAGTATTCAGGATTGAAAGGTCAACTATTATTCACAGAACTGTTCCCTGAGAATTGTGATAGCACATGTTCATTTGAAAACAACTGGCCTTATTCTGGTTTGCTAATTAGGTATTTCAAAATGATTAAGATCTTGAAATTCACTACAGGAATGGAGAATGCTATTAAAGAGTATTGCACAAGAAAAAGAGAAACTGCATTTCATGTGTATGTAAATATCTAAACAACAGTTATTTCAATTTATGACAAAGTAAATTCTTGAGAAAAATGGCTCATCTTAATGTGTGTATCAAAATACCACGTAGAATAAAACTGCAAACTTGAGAGAAAATGTTCTTTAATTGATCTTTTAATAAACCACCCACATTTTCCGCTATGGATTATTTACACAGCTATTCTACTGCTTTGTAGAATAGGAACTAATTCTTCATGGTTATGAAGTATCTTTTGCCATTCCCCTGAATTATTATGTAGATTGCTACCACAAGCATTTAAATTGCAAACAAAACAAACCATCCCAGCAAAATGCCTGCACAGATCAACACGTTGCTATTTCAAGTTTTGCTTATTGAAATGTGATTACCATGTTAAATATTCGTTTTATATCGATGTTGAGTTTTCCTGTCATCCTCAAAGCAGATACTATTAAATATTTATTTCAAGAACAAAGCAAAGAACAATTTGATGAAAAAAATTCACTTTGAAGATTGAGTAAAACTGGAAAAAAATTTGATACCTGCAGTGAACAACAACAGGTTCTTCTCTGCCAGCTCTCTTCTTTCGCACAAGACACACAAAATCTAGGAAATCGCTGGAATCATCAGGAACCCCATGATCAGGCCATGCTATGTACTGGATTTGGGTTAGCTGGCGGCTTTCCTCTTTCTAATCAGAAACATGACATTTAATCAAGGGTAATTCAAGTCCCAGTAAAAAAATCCACCAGTAATAATAATAAAAAAAAAATCAATAGTACATTTATAGCAAGTTGTACCCCTAATCAAAGTGGCTTCAGGCAACTAGCAGTGCTTTATTAGTGTTAACCATTAGTCATCCTGGATTTTATAATTACTTTTTCTTTTCTTTTTTTTTATGCTTAAAAAGAGAAAAGGAAATCCACAAATGCTTACATCTTAAAGAGGTGAAAAAAATTACAGAGCACATAACAGCAAAGCAGTTCAAGGACACCAGCAATCTAACTGAACACTAGATGTACACGAAGGTGGTCATATTCTTAGTAAACCAAATTTAAAAAAACGAGATAGTGTCTTACAGGATCAAATGACAGAAGTGGGGTAGGGAGGGGAGATCAGACATAAAAGCTTGCCTTCAGACCCTGTGTGAACAGCAGAAGTGTTTTGGCTTGATCTGCACCTCCTACATCTACAAGGCACAATGACTTTTGTTTTCCAATCCCTCCCAACCCTTGCTCTGGTATCACAAATATAATCAGTCGGCTTCTGCTTAGGGGAGGGGGCAGCCTGGGCAACCAGAGTCGAATTTCAAAAGAAGGGGAGCCACTGCACTTTAAATAGCCTTTAGGCACGGAATCACTTACAGAGATTCCACAGCTGATAGCAGATGAGCAATTGTCTCAACAGGACACAGGGCAGGAATTTTAACTGCAAACTGACTAAAAGGCAGCTCTATAAAACTGGCTTCTCAACTGGTAACTCAAGCAGCAAGAAGAAAGTATGTGAACTAAATTCCAGATACTCATTTTTAAATATTTCTGAAATTGAAATGCTGGCTGGGAAGGATCTGAAAACTAAACATGCCCTGAAAAATCACGCAACGCATATTCAAAAAGGCCCTTGTTTACATGTAGTCACCACTCCAGATTTATCTTCCATCTTGCACACATTGTTTAAGATGGAATTATTAAGAATTTTTTGCCTCTACAAAGACTTTCAGTTGTGATGATGAAACACCTGTACTGTCTCATGTTCTGAAAACATCAAGGGAATAACAAGTTTCCCAACCTCTTTTATTACTCTTTTTCTTTGGCCAGCTTATGAAAGACACCAGTAAAAACTTTTACGATAATGATATATCCTTCATGTGATCCAATTAACATGATTACAAAAAATGAATCTCTGTGATATTTTTGCTTGTGAAAGGTTTGTTATCATTCTATGGACAGAATTTCTCCTAGGAAAATACATGACAATGAGTAGTTTTCTAGAGGGTTCTAGAAATAAACAGTTCCATTTACATGGATATGCCTCAAAGTTAAAAAGAAAATCTATGTATGTTTTAGGTACTATACAAGGATTCTGCAGATTAATACATGAAAATGTATTAAGATTTTACCTCCAGATTAGTCAATGTCATTTCTCGAAAGACATAAGCAGGATTTCCTTCTTCTGAATGGCAGGTAATCTGAAAATTCCCATATGATGAGCTTCCTGATGGCTCTGGCCAGTACTGATGGCATTTAACCTAAGGTCAACACATTTTTAAAGATGCCTGTGTTTAAATTCAGAGTATCATTTTCATTTTCTCTAGTTTTTATACCTTTGTTACAGATTATTTTGTAATCACTAGTTATTTACTTACCAAATAGACTTTGTTACCTAATTACTGTTTATAAAATAAGGTATCACAGAGATTTTCTGCTTCTCTTTCCAAGAGGGCACATGCACCAGCTCTTGCAGTTAGTTTAACTGAAGATGGATGCCTTTAACTTCCATTACAATTTTTTAAAGAGTTTATCTATAAATATTCCATCTTAACACTTGAGTGACAAAGATGCTGCTTTATAAACATTTCTGACCTCCAAAATCCTACTCTGATCTTCTCAAAGTACATTTATAGGGGAAAAGAACAAATGGAAAAAAAGGGAAATAGTCAACAAAAAAGTTGCTAAGCTAATGCAGAAAACAGGGGGATGAAGATGGTAGACTTCAAAGACTCCCAACCACATCCTCAAACGTGAAAGAAAACTTCAAACTCTACAATTTTCTGATATATGATTGAAATGCCTAATTACAGAGGTCATTTCAGCTCAAGTGTACTTTTGCATTTCCAACCCACCTGGCGAATCTTTAAGAGCAGCCAGATGTGCAGACTTCCTGCTCCACTGAGACATCCCGGCATGCAGTGGGATAGTGATGTCAGAAGCCTCAGGATCAGCTTTAGAGCAGGGAGTCTGCCTATGGGTATAAGACAGATAAGTCCTTTTACTTCATATTAAGCAGCTCTCCAAAGAACTCCACAAATATCATGACTGAAGGGGTGGGGGAACCTCAGAGAACTGCTATTGCAAGTCTGTTCTTAGCAGATCTGCAAAGAAAACTCAAAGTAAAAGGGCACTTGTACTGAAATTCCCTCTAATCGTTTATTTGGGAGCAGGCAGCATCATGCAAACACTGAGTCACTGAAGAATGGTTTAAAAACACTGCAACTTCGCTTCAATTATTTTAATTCTGTTTAGAGTCCTGACCTCACAGCAAATATATGGTTATTAAAAGTCAGAATATATACAGACAGCTGAAATACAGTCCAAGTTGATCACAACAGCCACAACTCACTATAAACCCACCTTCAAAAGAAATCCTGCTATGGAGGAATTTCACTACACTGTTATTCCAGAGAGTAATTTCTGTCCACACACTTAACCAGCCAGTGCTACTGTGAATGCTCCAGCCCACAACTCTGGAATTACACTGTGTTTATGACCACCCTTGATTGTTTTGCCTATCTCCAAAGGATAAAACTGCATAAAGCCCAAAGCTATTACGCAGAAACTACAGCTTAAACCAAAACCAAACAAGCCACAAATACACCTGAGGCCTTTTACAGCACCATGCCCAATTACTTCTACTAATTTTAACTCTAATGACTCTAATACTGTATTCAATTTTAACATATTTTACATACAAACTAAACGGCATTGATTATTTCACATTATCAAATGAATCTTTATAACAGAATAACATTTTATGGAAAATTTTAGAGTTCAACTTTTTAGAAAATCCTTGATAAGACAGGCATTCCAGGCGTGGGATATTAATACTACAAAGCTGTGTTAGGCTGCCTTAAAAATTAATCTCACTACAAATCAAAGAAGTACTCTATGAAAACTGATGCAGCTTCCTGGAGCTCCTTCATTTGAAGTTTAGAGAAAAAAATTCTATGAAGGTAAACTCTAGATGCTTTTTACCTTACAATAAAGAATGAAACAAAGCAGACAAAGTATTTTAGGAAATACATGAAGAGTTAAGTGCATTTCAGGACTGGACAAAGTTTAAATATTAGCCGCATTAACACCAGAAGATTTAAAATCTAAGACTCATCATTGCAAAAGAACTGAGAATGCACTGGTCTTATGAAAAACAGTTACAGAATGACAGAACAGTTCTGGTTGGAAGGCACCTTTAAAAGACATCCAGTCCAACCCCCTGCATTGAGCAGGGACATCTCCAACTAGATTGAGTTGCTCTGAGCCCCATCCCACATGACCTTCAATGTTTCCAGAGATGGACATTCACCACTTCTCTGGGTAACTTGTGCCAGTATTTCACCAACTGAAAAACTGGTGAAAATTTCTTCCTCCTATCTACTCTTCCTACACTCTTCTAGTTTAAAACCATTCCTCCTATCCCCTGGTCATATTATATGCCTTCATAATATATTCCTCTAATCTTTTAAAGGCTAATCACTAACTGTTTTTTAGAAGATTATGGAAGTGGTATTTAAGGAAATGTTTTACTTACTCTGCCACGTTCTACTTGAGTTGTTAACATTACAACCATAGAAGAGCCTTGCTCCCAAGTCATCTGCCAAAAATCAGGACAAGTGTTTGGCAATGGACCTTGACAAGCAATATACTGGTTTATTATTGTGGAAGAAGGGATTTCCATCTAAGAGAAGACAAAGCCATTATTTCAATTTCTACAGCAAATGGAAGTCAGGCATCAGACATTTACAGTTCAGTAACTAATTTTTTAAAAAGCATCCATTACATTAATTCTGTTTCTTAAAGGCTAGCAAATACGAACTGGCACAGATAAAAATTCTTTAAGTGTTTCACACGCAAAATTACTACAACAATTCAAATATACTTTATATATGAACTGACAGTCAACTGTAGTTGCCATAATGAAGATTAATGGCTGAAAAAAGAAATGACAGTAGCTGGCAAGTAATTCAGGTGCAAACATTTCTTGCTCTGTGGGTTTTTGACACTAGCTTTTAAAACACAGATCTCAGAATTTAATATCTGGGTTTTTTCATTAAAGTAAATAGCTGTAATTTTGTT
This sequence comes from Phainopepla nitens, assembly GCA_013400175.1. NCBI lineage: Eukaryota > Metazoa > Chordata > Aves > Passeriformes > Bombycillidae > Phainopepla > Phainopepla nitens. The sequence goes on along the minus strand of VXBQ01005435.1, from coordinate 95,279 downwards.
GTTACTAACAATGAAAAAAACAAGATGCAAAAGAAACTGATGCCAAATTCAACTTTACTGTTGTTGAACACAACTGTCAGAAAAGTAATCAGAAAAGAAGAATTAATTACTTTGGAGAGGGCTGGCTTCAGTTTGCATTTTTTCACATTAAATGTGGGGCTAGACTTGAAATTTTATGAAAAGATGTGCCACAAAATATTAGGAAGTAAACACATCTACAGGAAATTTCAAATCACCTGACTTGAGGTTTAGTAGCCATTCTAGCCTAAAACAGATTTATAAAAAATAGTTTTTTTAAATAAATTTTTTCATTGAAAAACTGTAGAATTACTTAATGTCAGAAGCACTTCTGAAAAATACTACTCACATTTATATAATTTGCATTGATGTAATCTTCATTACTTTTTAAAATAACCCGTGTAGCATCATCTGAAAAAAAATTTAGAAAGATGTTGCTTATTTACTATCCACAGTAAAATACTTTTAGAGCACATATACACACAGCAATACTTACAAGGCGAAATGTCTCTGTATCTATTTTTGGAAATGTTTTGAGGTAATCTGGCACAAGACATTGTCATTCCAGGCTTTTTCCTATACAATTGCTAAAAGACAAAGCTGATGGTCAGAACATAAGAGATGCAATAGACTCATTATTATATTCTTTACCTAAATAGAATTTGATCTAAAAAGAGGTGGTTTTTAGAATACAAACTATGGAGCAACAGCAGCTTCAACAAACAGAAAATACTTTTAAAAATAAAGTTCTATAAATTTAGTTATGCTCTGGCATTACTGAAAATGACCAAGATGTAACCAAAATCTGTTTCAAGACAAAGTGAACATTAAATTTCAAGCTTCCATTAGAACACTGATCCAGAGAAAAAGTACTATTGTACAGTGGTAAGTGAATTCACTGATATTGAATTCCACTTGGTCATTTGGGGCAAGCAGATTGTGTGTACAGGCATCTACCTACATTGCACTTGTTTCAGTTATTTTTGTTGTTTTTTTTTTTCCAGACATCCTTCTGTATTCCAGTAACTGTAGAGCATATCCTGGTTACTTTGCACTTTTCCTGCACAAAATTGCCTTTGAGAGGTTCTTGCCCTTTCATTCCTTAGTCATGCATTGCCACAACCCTTGTGCTACAAAAAAGATCAGTGAAATGATCCAGGTTCAATCAAGGCAGTTTAAAAAACTTTTACACACTGAACCTGCTAGGGAGAATGAAAACTTATATTAAAGCAGAATTTTAAATAACTTAGAAAAAAATCTGATCTTTCTAAATAAAAAAGGAAATTTTACCCTTTCAGTGAAAAATTTTACCTTAAGTTCTTAAAGAATAGTATATAAAATATTTTGTAAATATATGTTGCAAATATAATGCTAGGTCTCCATTTGGTGATGAATTTGCACTGCTGTGTTTTACAAACCCACTGTTTCTTGCTCATGCTTTTAAGATGGATATCAACAAGGCACAAGTCAGTGCTGAAGAAAGACCATGACTATCAGCAGCTTAATGCCCCACAGAAAATGCACTACTGTTCTGAAATAGGTCAATAAAAAGCAGCTATTTATAAAATACACAGTTACATTTACATTTAACATTCGGGCAGTATTTTCTATTGGTTATTTTACCTTCCCTCATTGAGAATGCCCAGAATGTCAACAGCTAAGTGTCATACAGTTTCTACAGCAACTTAGGTACTGAATGAAGGCCTGAGTACAGTACACATATTTTGGTAGACATTCTTCAGCCTCCATCTTTATGAAAGTATTTTATTAGCATGTCCCTGATAACCACAAAAAGTCTAAGTAATCAATGAAGCTATTTATAAAACTAAAATCTAGGATTAGGTATTCTTAAGTTTGCACATACAATATGGGATTGATTTTTTCTTTGGTTTATTTGAGAGTCTAAGACAATTGTTTTTCTAAAGGATGCTGACTGTACTGAAACTGAACTGAAATCTGCTCTGTCTAAAATAATTGCTGTCCCAAAAGACTTGGAGCTTGCACCCGGCTCCAGGCAATAGGGTACTTACATCAAACTGAGCTAAGACAGTTCCAGTGATAAGCCCCTCTGCTAACTGAATCATGGATTCCCTCAGAGCATTATCATCTTGATGGACACCATCAAGTGGAGATTTCTCAGGGATGTACTGAAAATCAGGCTCGCTCTCCAGCTTCTCTTCCACAACGTCATAGACAGCTAGAACAAGCAAAGATATGAATGCTCTGAAGATGCTGAACACTAATAAAGACTGAAGATGCTGTTTGACTAAAGTTACCTGTAAATAGTTTACTTAAAATAGCAAAATCACCCCATTTCTCCTGAAGAAAAACCCACATTTGTTAGCACATTGATTTTAGTCCCCATCAGCAAGGACAGGTAGCCTTTACTGATCATTATAATCCACAACAAAACTATTTTTTTCTTTGGTGTAAGAGTAATTTTAAGTGAAAGCCCATCACTGACAGCTAAAATTTTGATCAGAACTCATGTTATATCCTGCCTTGTCTAATATAACTCTCTAATCTCAGATTCTCACATCATGCCTCTGATATCATTACAGCTGCATTTACATTTTACTTACAATTCACTTAGAATTCATTTTAGGCTTCAGTAATTAGGGCAATATGTGCAGACCACCTGAGAAAATTGCATTTAATACATGGCAATATAAAGCTATCAATGCTCTACGTGTGCCTTGCCTATAAGCTCAGAAATAATATGCCTCCTCTGCTACACATAACAGACATATGCTGTTGAAAGGCCTGGTTTTAAATTGTATCACATCACTAGGAGCAAGGAAACTGTCAACTCCTCACTTCTAAAACTCACGTTTCTGTCCAAAATACAGAGATAATCAAGAAGCAAGGGGAAAGACAGCTTGTTTTAAAAAATTTGCAAACAAAGCTCATAATTTTATCTGAAAAAGCAAGTAGGCACACAAAAGCTGGAAGAGAACTTACATACACAATGACAGCATATCTAAGTGGGGAGTGCAAAATAGTGAATAAGGGAAAAAAATTTATGAGGGTGAGGTACTCTGCAAAAGTAATTTCATTATTCCAATTAAACATCAATATTTTTTGCTTTTTTCTCTCCAACTCTACTACAGTTAGGAGGTGCAGCAGAATTAAATCCAGTGCCCATCTGCTGGCTATGATCCAACAGCGTATTTTGTGAATACACTGCATAAGCTTTTATTTAGACTGCATTTTAGCACTTCTACTAAGATGCCTCAAGTAGAAATGTTACCAGTGGTTTTGGATTGTTTAAAAATGTATAGAAGGATGACTTTCAAAGTTATCCAAACACTGAATATTTGGTGAGGGGTCTTTGTTTGTGTTTGGTTTAAATTTTCTTTAAGGGAATAACAACAACCTTATGAAATACATTCAGTATCCATATAGCTTTCTGGACATTTTTATCAATGAAGTGAGAACAAAATTTAAATTAGCTCTCTGTTAGAAATATTTGATGTCTGACTTTTTAATTAGTTTTCAACACATGGTTCTACACAGCTCCTTAGATTATGGGATCAATACACTGTGTTGTTGCAATTCCTTCAGGGAAGGGACTTATTTCTTACAGGTTAAACATTCCATCTCAGGACACAAAATGGAGGTTAGAAAATGAGAGCAGGGCATGGATTTTTCTTTTTAGTTACAATGTACAAGCCACTCACCATTGGGTCGAACCAGGAGCACAAGTTCCCCTGAGTGTCTCTCACAGCTAGCTTTAATAAACATTACCACTTGGTCGTGGGTATGCCCTGCTATATCCCTGCCGTTGATCAGTACAACCTGGTCCCCTTCATTCAAACGAGGGACACACAGATCAGCCTGCAGGGTTGGGGGAGAAAAACAAACCATCTGCAACACAAGCCATTACCAATTTCTTACCTTAAAACAACAACTTAAAGTAACTATACTTGGGCTCTTGAATGCTAACAGCCCCGTTGCTATGGTTGCTATGGTTGTATTCAAATGATAAATCCCAGTGTTAGACAATTCCCAGGCAGCTGGGAGGTGACTGCCACTGTAACACATCTTTCAGCAGCTGTTACTCTACCCCAGCTGATGCAGAAAACTCCTCGGTTTGAATCACACTTTGTATAGGCAATTAAAAAGCAGGATGTTTTTATCTTTGAAGGGAGGGGAGAAACATGGCAAAACCGTGTCCAAATCAATTTCACAGGCTTAAATGCTTCAGGTCTGAAATACTGCAATGGTAATAGCAAAAAACAATGCTCAACTCCCAGTAATCCCAGAGAGAGGAATCAGGTGATAAAAATTGGTATTATAAGCACAGTCTAAACACTGTTGCAGGAAAGAAAGAGCACAAGCCATCACCAACTATCTTCTCCCTACAGAGTGAATGTTTAAAGCCAAAATTATTCATGTTATTAAATATTTCAGGGATAATAATTAACAAGATACAAGAACAATGATTTCAGCAAATATGTCAATATTTTCAAAGAGTAAAAAAAAAAGGCAAATAAATGGTTAACTCTAACACTTATCAACAAAGGTGACTTCAGCCAGCTGAATACTAGGTCAGTATTTCTGGCAATAAATTGACAAATATTGTGCCTAGTTTGAAGACACTCTTATAGTCACTAAACACAGTAACAACATGCAATCAGACCTGATGAATGATTCATAATGTCTGCTTTTAATCTACATCTTGGCTTTACACAGCTACATCTGTCACTAAAGTAAGACATTTGCTATTTTAGTTATTTTTAACACTCTTTCAATATGTAATTTATGTGAAATTACTGAATGTCTATATCTAAAAAAAGCAATAAAGTAAAAGTATTTTTAGGATAGCACAGCTCAAGTACCAGTGCATACTGAGCATCTGTAATGCCCTGTAATTTTCAGAAATTAAACTTTGTTTCAGTAGGAAAAAAATACTTTTGAGGATTGATGAATTTGAAAAAATATGTTATATAGCCCCATCAAATTCTTACTGCACATAATTTGCTTTGTTCTGATAATGTTATAGCAAAAACTAATTTTCATAGGCAGCTAGGAAATAATTTATCATTTTCAGTACATCCTTCAAGATACAGAGATATTGCTACCAAGTCTGCTTTTTTGAAAACTTACAGGTGTTCCTGGAGCTACCCTGGACACTATTACCGGCATCTTCTGATCATATCCACCCTTTAAAAACAAATTAAATTAGTAAGAAATCCCAAATGTCAGAAAATAACCTTAATATAGGTAAAAGTAATAAATGTACTGTTACCTTTACATTGAAGCCAAACCTTCCATTTTCATCTGGTTTCATTCTGATCATAACAAGATTGTCATGGGGGACACCACCATTGGGCTAATAGACAGAAGTTATATTATATTAGTATATATTTTTTTCAGAGTTATATTTTAAGGATTTTGTATTTAATAATTCTGCAGTTTACTTATCAAATAATTGCTCCTGGACACTTGAGAAAATATCAAGCAAGAACACAAATATCTTGGGTTTGTATAAAAGGGAAAAACTACACATTAAGGAGACTTGGACATAACTAAGTAAAAGATCTGTTCTGTCAAAGCAAGCTCAAAGTAAGAAAGAATATTAGAAAAGACCAAGTGGCTTCAAATTCTAATAAAAACAGTTTATTAAATGGAAATTTCTTAAATTAATTTTAATTAAGGCCACAGTGAAGAGCTGCAATAAGAATGTAATACAATGAAAAGGAACAAAACAGAAGGTGTCCTTTTGTTTCTATTAACAGCAATATGCCAGCAGTAAGCAAGGAATTCCTGGCTCCCTATCCCTTACTCCATTTTCAGTCTAGTGGAGTATGAGGTGTGAAATATGCTCTGCACTGATTCAACTCTGAAAAATTTCAGCTGCTTTCTTCTTGGTTTTATTTGGATGACAACAACACTCTTAAAGGAAATGCCAATAAACTGAGGAATACTAGCTACCTTTTTAATCTGAAAGATACCAGCTTAGTGCCATTGAAGTTTTAGTTGATTCCCATCTATATTTATTTCACAGACTGAACAGTAGCTAGTATTTCTATAGTTCCTACAGTGAGGATGCAAAGTAATAAAGAAATGTGTTTCAAGGAAGTTTACAATGTTACCAGTTACAGCAAAGCAGAAGACACATAAAAATAAAACCAAACATAGAAAAGCAAATATTTCTATCTGTAAGAAAGTTCAGAACCTGGAGTTTCACTAGGTTAAAGAAGTCTGCACAACCTGGCTCATTAGCAGTTAACTCAGTTGTAGGTGTCTTCTGTTCTTGGTTAAAACAAAACAAAATTTGCCGCATGCGTTCATAGTAATGAAAAAGTGAAAAATTTGGGAGAGTAATGGTACAAGAAATGCTAGTGAAAAGGAAGGGTATTAGGAAGCCTGACCATATGCCAATGATTTCAGCCTATGCTCACTGGCATGGGAGATCAGACAGAATGAACATCAACCAAGTGCTCACCTGGAGCATTTGGCAGCTTTTGTGCCACTGCATTCCCCAGACAGAATGGAAATGCTAATTTCCTGCTTTAAGATGTTATTTTGAGCATAAGTTTATAATGCAAAATGTGCAGAGAGCACTGTATGCCATCATTATTGTGTTTGACTGAAGGGACTTTGACTACACCTGTTTTCGTGTACTTCTGACATTCTCAGACTGGATACTTAGGGATTGCAGTTGGAGTAAAAAGTTGTCATTCCCAAACGTGTCCTACTACCTTTCAACACAGACTCTCCATACATGCAACAGACAAAGGAAATTCAATAGCTTTATGAAGTCAAAATGGTGAGGGGTTTTCTTTAAAATATTTGACATGGAACAGTAGAAGACTTTAGTGGTGCAGGAACCTGAATTCTGGTCAGAAAAGCCATCTTGAAACAAAACAACATTTCAAAAATTTCAGTCCTGCTATGTTCCTTCTTCTGCAATCCCCAAAATAAAAAAATCATCATCAGACCAAATTAGATGTTCAATTACAACAGAGTGCTGCCTTCAGCAAGACTGCATAAATGTGTCCCACTGGAGCTCAGCAAACAATCACTGACAATGCACAGAGAAAAAACAATCTCATTCATGCAGCTGTGTTGGTTTTGCAGAACTAAAAGGAGTTAAAAAAACAAGTGAATGTTATTTTTGTCAATTTGGTAAAGATAACTGAATACAGGGCAGAAAAACCTGATGACTAAAGTAGTGTTATCTTTCAAAACAGAGCAGTACTGTAATGTGACTCAGGTAAGCACTGGCTGAAGACAAAGCTGTTACAAATTCTGTTCCTTCCATTATTTAATTAAAACAAAAATTTTTACAACATTTTCAAAACACTCAAAAACTTAAAACTTTCACTTTTGAGTCTTTTAATAAAACCTCAGCCATGAAATTAAACAAGGGTTTTATGTGAATCTTAACTTTTTTAGAAGGCCTGAGAGAAATCCCTACATTTACAGTTCAGGATGCAAAAAAAAAAAAATAAACTAAGGCATTTCTAAATAACAGTTTGGGGAGGTGACTCATAATTTTGAATGCCTGAGATTGACAAAACTGTTTACACAGTATTTGCTACATCTGGATGATTTCCCATCCTGCAACACTGGATGTTTTCCCATCCTGCATCTTGTCCAATTTACTGTTCACATCAGTATAAAATCTAGAACCACTGGAAAACTTCCAGAAGGACAAAAATCACAAAAATGATCAGGGAGATCTCTCCTCAGTCAGACAATCAACTGAATAGCTTACTCATCTCACACATGCTTGATTATGGAAAAAGAACTTTTGCTCATATTTTTGTATTTGCTGTCACAGGCCTCTTGATAGTCTCTGTCTCGAAAATTCTGCTGAGAAATGTAAGCACAGACTCAAGAAGCTTCTCCTGATAAAACCACTCTAGAAGCTGGTAGGCATTTTCAGGTTTAGCTTTTTAGCTAAAGCTATATTAAACACCTGCAGTGTCTTCTTTAAAATTGATGGCAAATGACTTCTCAAATAAGAGGTGAGGCAGAAATTCCTGCATGTGCTGAAAAGCTAATGCTCAAAATGTTTGCATAACCATCTCAATGTAGTGATTTGTTGTCAACTGACAAAGCACTACTCCAGCAGCTAGAGTAAAATCAGCAGGAGCCTGTGAGGGACAGTATGAATAACAGAAATGCTGCAAGATAATGCACAAACACAGCAGCTCTGAAATGCTTCAGAACCAAGCTCATGTAAAATAGGACCATCATTCTGATAAAAAGCAGAATGGTTCAAACTGGATCAAAAAACTTACAGTGGATTTTTCAGGTGATGCAGGAACATCAAAGGTTTCATTAATATGGTTATCCAGTTCTTGCTGTGAGTGTGAATGATGAATTTGGTTCCAACTGTTCTTTTTAAATTGTTTGGGTGGTAATGCTGGAGGTTGCCCATCTATAGGAGTCTCTTGAGACCTAAACACCAAAACAGAAGTATGAAGTGGAACAACTGACAGTTCTTTCAGGGCAAATAAACTGAAAAAAGAAACTCAAGAGTTTGAGAGACAAGTATCTATATGTATTTTTAGAACCTCAAAAACATAATGCAGCAGAATATGTTGGCAGCATATGTTTGCACCTGTTGAAGCATTTTTCTTGACAAGTAACTGTACACAGAACCAGCAAGTTTATCTTTTACCTATGAACTTAAAAAAAAATACTTTTAGCATGCTTAACCCACTACTTCTTATCTGCAAGCACTTCATTCTAGATTAATAAAAATGTTCCCTGTTTGTATAATATGGAGAATTTCCTTTTGTTTATCTTCCTGGAATAAAAGCTTAACTGTGTAATTTGTATTACATAAATACATGATTCATCTTTCATTATATGGATTTATATTTAAGAATCAAGAAGAACATTTGGAAAGGCTCAAAAGGGCAGCGAGCTCACAGTTCCCATTAACTTGGTTTGAATGCCAGTTTCTAAATACCAGCAGGATGTGTCGTCCTCCACAGGCACCCCATTAAAAGGTGCTATTAAGTCATTTAACGATTCCAGACAACAGCCCACTGATACCAGATCCATAAACCATCAAGAATGAACTTACAGGTTATAGCTTAATCTAAAGAGAATGGTACCACCAAAAATAGGGGTGTCTGTTCTTTCACCCACATCCCTGGCTGTTTCCTTTACGAACTGTTGCTCCTCCCTCAGCTACGGCAGCTTGCAGCAAGCAACCCAGAATACTTTTAGAACAAGCCTGAGTCCTCTGGTTTATCTCAGGGCTGGCCACCATGCCAGGAGGGAAGGACACTCCCCGAGGCAAAAGCAGGACGCTGTTCCTTTCCTTATCAGCAAGCTGTAGTGGTAACTCATCACACAACTCAGCACACAGCACACATGAGCAGCTCCACTGTGTTTAGTAGTGTCCCCTCAGTGAACTGTTAGCCGGGTGAGACTTTCAGCATGAGACTGCACAAGGTCTCAACTTGCTGCAAATCTGAAAACCTAAGGCACACATCAAACTCCATACTATATAATTTGTCTCTGTGCAATTCAAGAAAGCTAGTTCCCAGATATATGTTCCAAAGAAAAAAAAAAAATCTGAGCAAAACTGAGCATACTGATTTAAAAAAGAAAAGGACGAACCTCTTTCAAAAAGCATGAAAACTGGGAAATAGAACACTTCACTTTAAAATGCCAAACATTTTCTGCTTCAGTTTAAAAAAAAATAGTCAATATTCTTAGAAAACAAAACTGGTAACATTTTTGTCAGTGTATGAAAGAAAACAGCACATTTGAAAAGATCTCAACAATATTTTTCTCTATTTTTCTGCTTTATTTCAACTTTCAGAAAATATTTTTTTCATGAAGTGTTAAAAGAGAAAAAAAGTACTAATTATTCAGTCTGATGTCTGAAGAACCTCATGTTCAAAACACAGTTGGGAAGAAAAATAGAATTTCTTAACACTTTTCAGTGTAAGTAACAGAAAAAAGAGCACATTTAATTTTTCAAGATAAGCAGCTTTGCTAAATTCATTTTAGTGGAGAGAAAAATACGATGATTGTCAACATTTGCAAAACAAATCTGCGAGGCAGCTATAAACTATTTAGACATTGATTTACAAAGGTCACCCAGAGATTTTTAGCTGCCTATGCATTCATTCTTTCAAGTCTGGCCAGCACAGATTACTCAGTCTTTTAAGTTATGTATTTTCCAGAAAACAATTGCTCCTGAGAGTTTTAAACCAAAGGAAAAAAGGAACAGAAAACATGAATAGAAACATGAAAGGAGTTATTCTGAAAAAAGTAGAATATGGATCTTATGTTTGACTGGATGTCTGTACCTACATGTCAACAAGCACAAATAAATTCCTACCAAACACACAAACTTATAGGAAAGATTTGAAAAGTTACTTAAATGAGCATTTTACAAGCAGCAATGCAAGTACTGTAATATATTAGCATAATGAATTGTGAGAACTAACAATCAAGCCTTGGGCATAAACTTCACTGCTTTATATTTGCCCAGTCAGCTTTGAATTTCCTTATGAATGCTCAGACAATGGCAGTGAAAGCAGCCTATTTTGCAGGCAAAGCAGCTCTCTGTTACTGAATTCAGCAATTTACATAATAATAAAATATCACACAAACCCTGGCACTGGCAAGCTTTGGGTATTTTTGTAACAGATAACCGGTCTGATCTTTTAATATATTTAGCAGAAGTTCCACACAGACCCCCATAAATTTATTAAACTAAACACTTATCACGTGCTTTTGGAATTTGAGCTTATAATTACCTCAGGGAACCACAAGCACTACCTCTCAATTGAGTGTTGAATAGGACGTGCAGATGGAGAAGAGATGTGGAGTTAAGGTTATATTAGCTCAGCTATAATATCCTTCTGAACTACAGAGAAACTGTTAATTTCTTTTGCTATATTGATTCCAAACTCAAAAAGATCACTAAACATACTGCCAGTCAGGTTAGCCCCTCTTTTTCACACATATAAATTTGATCAATAAATAAAAGTTTCTGACGAATTAGCACATGGACTACTCAAGTCTTTTCAGCCAGAAAGGTCAAATTGATTAAGAAATGGCTTTTTGGACTGTAGAACAGTATAGTTTAAAATTATATAGCTAATTTGAACTTCATGTCTACTATTTTCCTTCATAAATAGCAAATCTTGAATCAATAACATCACCTTAAACCTTCAAAAGAGCTTAATGGGGTTCATACATTTATGGAAGTCAACATCCTCATTCTTAAAAGTATCTTATACTAGAGATCTATACTGGGATATTAAATTTTAGTTTTAAGCCTCCAAAAAGAGAAAAAAAAACCCAAAAACCGAACCCCTAACCCTTAGTGATGGAAGAGCAATAATTTTTCTGCTTGGGCATAAAAAGTGCAAAAACATGAAAAAGAACAGCCAGAGTGCTATAAAACCACTTCCTCTCTTTCCAAGACCCATTTCTATGGTGACTTACTCAAGAAATTAATTACTAAATAAACAAATCCTAAGAACACTCAAGTAAAGGCATATGAATAAAAGAGAGTATTTAAAAATTGTGCTTTCTTCACGGTATCACTTTGTCATTCAGTGAGGGTTTCTCATAACTGACTTCAGTTGGAAGTCTTAAAACAGAAGGAACCTGACCCTGTGTGGCCTTTGAAGAATAAAACTCTAATATGAAAAAAGTTTCACAACTGTTCCAGTTCTGAGAGTCTTTTGAGCGACAAATATGTTAAAAAGTCCAACAAAAAAAAGGAGAATTTACATGACTAGGTCAAATTAATATCACATAACCCTGAAAGTTAAGTAACTAGCTGAGGGTTAAATTGTAACTATTGTACCTTATTGTAAAAAGCATCATGTGCTATTTTATGAAACTTCTAAAAGTTTTCATTCTTTTTCCCTCCTAAAAATTACACATAGCTGTTAAAACTGAAAGTACAGTCAGTCTAAGCAAGGTTTTAGGACTGTGTTTAAATAGTTTCCCAGAGTAATTTTTCCTGAGACATACCATTTGTTGATAAACATGTAATTAGGTATGTGCTGCTTTACAGTTTTCAATTTTGAAATTGTTTTCACAATTTCCTGGCTAACAGAGATTATTATACAAAATTATGAGGGCATATATGGCATTAAATGTACAGCTATACTAAGAGGGTACAGAGTGATAAAATGGTATATATTGCAATATTTTTCCCAATTAATCTGTACTCTGAACACAATTTATTGAGTATTTCAGTATATTTGAAAAACTCAACAGGTTTTTTTTGTTTGTCTTCCTTCTGGACTCAATACACAATTATAGTTTTTATTTTGCCCATTGTATCTTATAGTAAGCAAGCTCACAATATAAAGAATATTCACCATAATTGGAAAAACAAAAAAATCCTGAGAGTATCAGCTTAAAAAATAAACTCTCTAACAATATACCAAATACACTAGCAACGTCCAAATGCTGGGGTGCCAAAAATGTATTCCGGCTACATAGTTTGTAAAGATCACTTCTGTGCCTTAACAAAAAGCAATATTTCCAAGCTTGTGGGAATTAAAACTTTTCTTCAGTTCTATCAAAAACCCAACTTTTGGTTCCAGACCCAGACACTGATGGTAACATTGCAGCAAACCTACAGCATGGGCTGGTGGGGATGGTATCGTAATCCTGAACCTGGAATGTGCCAGACACAGGCCTTCAGCTCTGTATCATCTAGCTCTTTCTCACAGTAAGACCTACACTAACACACCCTAAATAACAGCCACCTTTTTATTAGATTGCCTGACTCTCCCTGACCCCACATTTAACAATAAATTCTTCAAGCCAAGATTTCCGACTCCTCTTCAGAAGCCCTGCACGCTACAGAGGCGTGGGAAGAGCAGAACTTACGGGGATGATTCCAGTATGATGCTGTTGGCCTGGGTGGAGGATGGAGATCTGTGATTTACAAACACTTCACTTGGGGAGGAGTGAACCACATGATCCACTAAATGTCCCACCGAGGAGGGTCGGAACCGGGCTCCCTCTTGAGTGAAGGCGGAGTTGCGACTAAGAGGGAAAGCAGAGCAGTGCCATGTGACAAGAATATTACTGTTCAACTACATTTCTGATACCACCCTCGAAAATGAGAGGCTAAAAAAATTATTTCCTCTCAGTGCAAGCACATGGTCATGCATACATTTTTATTAAAATTTCAAAAATCACTGAAACAATTATTTTGTCAGATCAACATGTATTTCATTTTGAGTGTTCAAAAATTATTTTAATAAACACTAAGGGCTATTTACTTTTAATTAAAGAAGCCTGAAACCATTATGGTGCAATGAACATGCGGACAGCCCAGTCAACAAGAAGAAAAATGGATTCCTAAGAAGACAAATCCTCACTCTGTTCATGGCAGAACTTAACCTGAATTCATTAAGATGAACAATTTATCCGCTTCATCTTCCCTAGAAGAATCATAAGCTTTGCACTGAGAGTCTTATCATTTCTGAAATCCAGTTTTTTTGAAAACCAGCACGACAATATTAAAATTATTTTAAACATGCATGATTAAGTTTGTTATGCTTTAAGCATCATTATTACAAATATTTTCAGTAATTTTTAAATGCTACAGGTCTTTACTGTAATAATAATAAATATTTTTTTAGATTTATTATCTTGGAATAATATGCTGCAGAATCTTAAAAATCTTGTCGTTTATGTAATACAAAATTGAGTAATACTGATTCTTAAGCAAGTTTCAGCACACTGAGAAAATTGGTCACCTTCCAAAAGAAATCAGGAATGTTTTTTCACTGACTTAAAACAGAAGGCTCTATCATCTGAAATGAGTGAACATTGAAAGAAAAGTCAGAGAAACTGAGAGGAATAAATCTGCAAGGATTTCCAATTAAGTAATTTTCCTCAAGGTTTTAAAAAGTGGTATTAAACAAAATAAATTATTTTTAAAATATCACATAGATTTTATCATCAGGGTTTTTTTTTAACCAAATTAATAACTTAGTTTTAACTGTGCTTGAGAAAAATAAACCCTCAAATGTAGGGTAGTGTGATACATCCTACACTTTTTATAGGTCAAATGAGAAGCACCTAAAACTCACTGCTAAAAACTCGTTTTGAATCTGAAGCTAAGGGTTACAGAGAATCATGTGGCACAGATTTTTTGAAGCTATTTGTCTACATAACACATGAATCCTTTTATTACACAAGTCAGTCCCATTAGAGGCAGAGAGTCACTTGTAGGGAGAGAAGATTTAAGGCTACTCACTGATTTGGAGTTCCAGGTGGAGACCGTGACGGGAGGCTCTGGGTTTCCAACCTATCATCAGACAGTGAGTTCCTACTCACTACTTCCCAATCCATCCCACTCATTACTTTCCGTGCCAAGGGTTTACTGGGGGATCTAAAAGAAGAAAGTAAAATGACTGACCAAAAATTGTATGATGGAAGAACAAAACTACATAAAACTCACCACAATGAAACTGATGTTCGATCACAGGAAACCAAATGATATGTAAGAAAGGAAACGTTAAAATGCAAAGCTGTATTTATATGGGCAGTTCTGTATTTTCTCCATCTACTGTACTTCATTTACTGTATTTTGAAAAGAATGCCATTGAAACAGTAATAAGCTACTGCTAGCTGTGAGGGAGACAGACAAGACAGAATCTGAACTCACTAAACTTCTAATGCCTCAAAGATAATCTGACTCGAAGAGCATAATCATTGAGAGATTTGAACTTAGAAAAATGTAGAGCAAAACCAAACAAATAAACAAGCAAAAAAAAACCCTCTAAGTAACACAGCTGTTTAGTCACCTCTGGAAAAATGGAACAGTGAAAACATTAGGCCAATAAACTCCCAAAGACTTTGAAGAACTGAAAGTGAGGTAATCAACAACATGTCAACAGTTACAAAGTTCGTTCAGACATGAGGGATTTCCATCAAGATGTCATGCTTTCTCCCAGAATGTGCCTTGTCACTTGTCATGCAGATGCAATGATATTATTCAACTATTTAAACTTCTTTGTGGGTAACAGAACTTCATTTGGTCTCGTGCCAGAAATGTCCTTCAGGTTAAAGGTCATTCTCAGCAGTGCTTTTATACAAAAGGAATTCTATTTTCTACTTGTTGCACTTTCTTGTCATGAACAAAACTTTTTCTTCCCATTCTCCAGTCATTCCAGGATGCCGACAAACTCCTGCTGTCTTTCATCGATTTTTTAAGCACAAATGAAACAATACTTGTAATCTCTCATGAAATATGACATTTCCCTTTTATACTGGAAAGCATCAAATGAATCATCTGTGATTGCTTTTTTCTTAGCATTGCATTGGATGGTTCAGTCATCCTGCAACTAAACATACCCAGACTTTCATGGCTTCTTGTTTTCAACTGAAAATTCTTCAGCTAACAACAAAAATACTTTTACACAATCCATACATGTCCTGTCTATTTTGTGTTACTGGGTTTTTACTTTACTTCTACTGCTTTGATGTTGCATACACAGATTTCTCCTCTATCATTACCCAATCCTCTCTAGTTCCAGTGATACTTCAATCTTTTGTGACATGATAATTTCACTTCCATTTGCCTCCATAATCTATCACTAAATTCTCCAGCTTTGCACAATGAGATGACATTATTGTATGAGCAGTACAGCTCCACACACCCATATCAAGAAATAATTTCTGCCGTCACTGTCCTTGTGACACATGGTAACTGTCTTTATCATCGTCATTATTACTGGTTTACTGAAAGAGTAACTCCAGAAAGAAGGAACTTTGAGAAATTAAGGAATTATCTGCACACAAACTACATCCTCTTAAAATGAGAAACTTGGTTTCAAATGTATTTTTGCTTCTCAGAGAACTTAAAAACTCAATGCAAGTCATCACCTTAATATTATCAAAAAAGTCTACAACAAAAACCAACCAAGAATTATATTGAATAAGATTCACATACAAAAACAAGCAAGATGTCAACACTGTTCCATACTGTGCTGGTTTTGCATGGAGAGGTGGTGTGCTTGTGGGAGGGTTTACTTTTATTTTTACCCCACCAAGCAGTTCTAAACATGTATTGCTTTGCTCTATAACAGCTGACAAATTTCAGACAGTTAAGTGAGATGGACAAATCTGAATAATACTGTTTCAGGTGTTATTCCACCTGGAGGAAGAAAATTTAATAATATATTGATATTTGAAAAGAGGGAAAATATCAATTAATTTCTCAGGAGAAGTACATTCAGTTTCTTAGCATGCTTCACTATATTTAAGGAGTATTAATTTGATTTGAAAAATAATCAGCTTGGTATCAGCTCAATTAAACCAAAATTCCAATTTCTGTAATTTGCTTCAATTGTGAGCAAGTCAAACCACTCAGGTATCTTTCTTCCCAAACAGGTCAATGTGAGCAGTTCTGAACAGGAACATGAAACTGAAATGCAGAACTGAAATGCATGTCTAATTCTAGCCTTTCGTTGTTTTTTTATTCATCAGGGCTCTGATTAGCTGGACCCTGCTGAGACCCAATCATCTCTCTGCAGCCAGCAGATGAGCACCAAGAGCCAGCTCTGCCAAGAGGTGGATTCTACCACTAACCTGAGAACAGTCTGAAAAATGCAGAGGAACATAATATAACCAACGCTGAATTAGGTAAATACAGAACTGCAGATACAGTATTTGCTGACAGACACGTAAAGGCAACTTCTGAACCTCATTTACCTTCAGTGAAAAAGCAACAAATGGAATGTAGGAGAGTTGGAGGGGGGGCTTTTCTTTATTTAACATGCAAAAACAGTCAAAGTGCACCACCCTTGCCTGTGGGAAACCAGACAAATAACAAAGAGACACAGGAGCATATAGGGTGGGGAAAAAAAAATCCAAGTTTTTCCAAAAATTACATTTTTGACTGCTTCAAAAACCCCCACCGCTTTGTATCTTATGTCACAGTCTGTAACTATGTTTATGTAAACTTCCTCAATCCATACAACAAATGAACACAACTCCAAAATGAACAAAGCATCACCTTCTTCCCTATGAAAACATCCAGTGTCAAGAAAACACTCACCTTTTACTGTGGATAGGGTCTGATCTTTCAGAAGTACCTTACCACCATGAAAGACAACTGCAGCGTTGATCACCAAAGCTTCCTTTCAATTATTTTATTAACAGCTCTAACCTCAGAGACCCCACCCACTCATGTTTGTTGCCCCAATTTCCTGTCTTTGCAGAAATTTCAAAGAAAAAATTACCACACTGCAGAACTTAACTTCTTAGTGCTGTGGCTTTTTTATTTTAGTTCTCCTGTCAACACTTCTAAACCCAACAATAAGTTATTTTATTTAAATAACATTTAAGATTAGTTGTGAAATTTGTCTTGTATCTCTGACTTCTAAGAATATTAAAATAATTTTCTCATGCCTGAGTGCAGCTGAGGAGATGGGAGAAGGGAACTCAGATGTACAGAACTTTGAAATTTTGAAATTCTAAATTCCACCTCTGCTCAGCCTAGATGCTTCTATTGCACCCAGCACAGGGCACTGATAGGTAACAGAATAAGTGATTTTCAGATTTAATTTTGCTGTACCTGCAGAGACATTCCTAAGAAAGTTGGAAGCACTCCCATCTATTCGAGTAGCAACAGAAACTGAAAACTTTACCTGCCCCCAAGTCTTACGAGCTGCAGTGTTACAGCAAATACAAAAAAAAAAAATCCCTGAACACCCAAAACTGAGTAGCAGGGATGAAATTACATAATGCAACTAAAAAAACCCATTACATTATATTAGCTCAGCTACAGTACAGAAGAGCCTTCAAAGACAGAGTTTGTCTGACATCCCACAGCTGAAGGGCTAAAATCTTGCAGAAGCTGGGAAGGAACAAAGGTGTTGTTTGGGAATACAGATGGGAATTTAAAAAATAACTTCTGTCCCAAAAAGAAACAGAACCTGAAGCCACAGCCTTGCTTTGTATTTTGGTAAGGAGTACAGAGAATGCATTTCTCAGCAAAAATGACAAATACTGCTGCAGACCAAGAGACTCAAGCTATACACTAATCTGCAAGGTACATCACACAAATGACAGATGCAACTTAAAGCACCTGAGAAATTATTTAATTGACCTGAATAAGTGCATAGTTGAAGTAACATTGAATTTTTGGAAACGGAGACTGCATTTTAATGATAGTTTGCAGATACAAATGACTGACACCCACTCACTCACACTCCCTTCTCTCAGCCCCCGTGCACACCAGAACTGAACAGCCCTAGAATATTTTGCAAGGACCCTAAGAGAAAGCAATATTCTTTAAGCATTCTCTCAATTCATGACTTGATTGAACCTTTTTTACTCTTATTATCTACTTTTATTAAGTTTCTGGGAATTCTTATGGGGTTTTCTGGATTGTGAATATCCTACAATAAGCGAGGCCAAGAGAACAGTTGTAATGAAAATGATAAAAAAAAAACCAAAAAGCCCCCCAAAAACCTAAACAACTGCAGCAACAGTCTTCAGAATTCTGAACTTTATGCTGCATGAAGATAAGGAAAACAGCACCTACATAATATATGCAATTTATTACAGAATATATCCTTCACAATAATAATTCCATTTTTAAAGGTTAAATGTAAATGTTTCTATGATTAAGGAAAAAAAAATCCTTCAGCTACATTTAAAGTAAAATCCTGAGAACCAACAGCTATGCCTGCTTCCTGTAGGTTGAAATTGCTTTTTTTATTTAAATGGCTGTTAAAAAATTTTATTTCCCTGTCTCGTGCTCTGTACCCATGTTCCACTCAGCATGCAAAGGCCAGACGAGCTGGTCACTACTTGTGGCAATCACCATTTCACAACTTCGAACAAACAGATCACTCAAGTAACAGCTCAGTGTAATTCTCTGTGTTCATTTTCTTACCATGAAATGATTCAAAGGTTTGCTTAGACAGTTTCAGTTCAAATAAAGTAGTTTTTAATTAGATATTGTTAAGAAATCCAAGAGTACATCTGGATAACTGTACAAAAAAACCCCTTTTTTTAATTGATCTTGAATAAATCTTCCTATGTAATAATAATAATAAAAGCAACAGCAATTATTTAAATTTATGTGCCCACATAATTCTCAAGAAAGACCTTGAAAAGCAACCAAAAGAAGCCCACTGCCTGAGAGCTTAAAAAGCTGTTCACCACCACCATGACTTTGTCTGATAAAGACACACCGTAAAAGCGAAAGACAGGTTCCAGGAATAAAACCCACATTATACCTGGAAAATCTCAGAAACCAGAATTTCTCCTTTGTATGAATACAAAAGGGCTGACATCCACTCAGTATGTCAACTTGAAACATAAATGTTTAGAAGACAAAGAATTAATGTTCTTAATTAAGTTTTTTGAACAACACTGTGTTCTAGAAATGTCTTCTGATTCAAGCTTTTTCCACTCTTAAAAGTGTTAAAGATCTTTAAAATTGAAAATACACTAATTGCACACTGTCAGGGGGAAGAGAGAAGAAGCAGCTGATTTATTAAAAGCCTTTTGAGATGTATTTGTTACAATACACCATTATTTCATTTCACTGATATAAACATATGTGCCTCAGACATGAGTCATCAACATTTCTTAGAAACTCAAAATATATGGATGCTCTATTTCTTAATAAAAAAGCAACAGTGGAAAATAAAATTCCAGAGGATGAAAAAGCCAAGCGTTTTATTAACTAAAAAAAGCCAAAATTTATGAAAATAAGAGCAGTTCCAGCCATGGCTTATGACTTTATTGACTTCATTGATTTCATCCAACTATATATTATAAACTAGAAGTGACCCCCAGCAGCACTTGCTGGGTTTTGCTGCAAAGGGAAGAGTGCCATCTACTGCATAAGAGTTTCTGAAATGATAAAAATATTCTTCAAAAAAAGTATCAGCTCTCCTCCACTCGCCTGACTTGTGGGGAATTGCCAAGTTCAGAGTACAAGAAAAATAGTTTTTAACTGATTCACACCTATCATTTCATGAAATAAAGCTCATCTGTCACAGTCGAGTCTCCTGAGTACTAAAAAAGTTGCTCCACGTACAAATCTTAATTCACTCGCATTCCCAAAGTAAATTAAATAGAGTAAAAAATAATTTTACACAGAAAAGAATGGTTTTATAAAATCTGCTTGTTGAACCAGCATGTTACAGCATTTTTGCCCTCCCAACCTAGTATGAAGCTGTCTATCTACGGTGGGCTGAGCTAAAACCCAAATTATACTCTAAAGCACAGAGGGAAAGAAGGGGTGGAGGCAGGGAAGGAAATCAAGGCAGAATTCACCAATGATCATAAAAACAGTGTCTGCAGGCACTTGGAAAGGTTGCTGGACTTACTACTAGAGGTCTGCAAGCACAAATTTGAACTCTGGAGTTCCTTAAGGGGCAAAAAGACATCTCGGATCTCAGTAAAAGTAGAAGCATAAAAAAAGGACGGAGCTGCCCTCTCCCTGCAAGGATTCTGTTAATGATCAGAGCAAGCTGCCGGGTGGATGTAGCACCTGTTCTACTTTGGAAAACAGCATAATAATTTCTGAAGAAATAACTAAATTTATGTCTTGACTCTTTTACTACAATCACTAAACTCCTCAGGAGCCTGGAATAAAATTAAGTAACATATTCTTGATTAGCCAACTGCTCTGTGACCAAATACCTCCAGAAGCAGCTCACTTTTCATAGTAAAATGCCTCACAGAGACTACAGTGATAAAGCTGTTCTCAGAAGTAAGACTCACTGTACGTATTCTAAAGGAAATACACATGTACATTTGCAGATTATTATCACAGACAAAAATACCCATTAACTCAGTATTTTAATGGAGTATTTTAACAGCAGGAGACCATTCCTTGCAATAAAAACAGCACAAAGAGGCCTAATACATGTAACAACAAACTACATAGACAGAAGGCTATTCGGAGTTTTGAAAATACGTAAAGGGGGAAATATTAAAGAATGTAAATTACTTACCTTGCAAACACCCTGTCTTTATTTGCTCTTTCTTTACCATACTGCACAGATTGGACCTCTGTTCTCCCACTGGAAAGCAAAACAAAATCAAATTGCTAAATCCAACATGATTAAATAACAATTTCTTGTTTAAAATTAAACTATCTCAACAAAATGTCTAAATTCTGTTTTCAGTCATGCTCAAGCAATTGCCCTAGCTTCAGTACAGCACAACCTTAGAAAGAATTTGGTAGAAATGTATGTCTTCTTTCCAAATAATTTTAGATGTAACAAAAGCTTTCCCTTCTGTTTGGTTTTTTATCCAAAGCAATAAGAAATTTCTGTTTGGATCTTTGGGTAACACTTAATAATATTTTCTGTTACAGCTACTGTCAAAAACTTAGAGCATCTCTTCCACATTCTTCCTAAACTATTCCCTGAATTGCTAATAACTTAGCTGCTACTTAGTTTAGCAACATACCACAAAAAATGACATGATAAGCACATCAAGATTGTATTCTTCTATGCAACTTGTCAAAACTAAGTTTAGATCTTGGAACTTGCTGACTTTTCATATAAGGCCAGATGTCTTGTGTCAAATGAAAGATTCTTTATAATATTTCATAATTCCTCTTCCAGAAAAAAAAAATACATTTTCAAGTATCTATCAGCACTTAAGAACTGGTGACAAGATATCAGTGACACTCGCTGCTGTAGCCACTTCCCCATTAATAACTTGAGAACAAACACAGAGTCTCCTACAGGAGACCAAAATATAACCGAATAATCATCTCTTTCCATGTTCATATCACACAGCTACTGGATGTGTGAAGACCTGAGAAACTGGTCAGCTGGAATCTCATGAAATTCAGTGAAGGAAATGCAGACTTGTAGCTGAGGAGGACTAACCCCATGCACAGGCTGAGCATCAACCAGCTGGAGAGCAGGTTTGCCCAGCACAGGTGAGAGCACATCTGGAATGCTTGGTGGAGTTCCAGAGCTCTGCAAGTCAAGTAAAGGGCCACAAAGACAACGAAGGGTCTGCAACATCTAATGGATGGGGAAAGGCTGAGAGAGCTGGGACTGTTCAGCCTCAGGAAGAGAAGGCTCAGGAGGACCAAATGCCAAAAAGCGAAAGTAAAAAATACAGACAGACCCTTCTTAAGGGAGCCCAGAGGCAGGACAAGAGGCAATCACCAAAACCAAAACATGAGATATCTCAATCAGGGCAGGCAGCAAGGACAGGGCTACAGAACAACAGCCTCATTACCCACCAAAAGAAAACAAAGTTTTTACTCTGAAGATGGTTTAACACTGAACCAGGTTGCTCAGAGATGGTGCAATTTTCCTCCTTGGAGACATTCAAAACCTGGCTGGATACCCTCCTAGGCAACATACTACAGTGGACCCTGTTAGAACAGGGCATAGGACTCAACAGTGTCCAGAGCTGCCCTCCAACCTCTGCCATGCTGTGATTCCATGAAATTTCTCTTTCCAAACCTGCTGCAAACTAAATTGCTGGAGTTACACATTTTTAACTTCAACAAGCAGTAAATTGGCTGTATTTGCCTCTACTCCTTTCCAATAACTCTATCATTGTATTTGTCGTTCTGTAACTGCTACTTAACCGATTTAAGGTTTTCAGGGAATTGATGTCTTTGCTCTTTTCTCTCTCTGTGTAATTTATTTTGCATTTTTGGGCACTGAACTTGATCTCATATTTTATTGGCTACCCACCCCTCATCATGAAATACCACTGAAACCTTCTGCTGTTGACTTCAGATTTTACTATAGAACCCCGTATCACTTCAGTGGTAACTTCCCTCAGTTGTGAAGAAGGAACCTACTTGTTTCCCATCTGGTTAAAAGAGATGGCTAATACACAATAAAACTCTTCATGTTTTTCATAAGTATTTGATGAAGAATACTATAAGAACCACTTTGAAAAATCCAATGACATTGTACAGAAGTCACCTTTGCTCACTAACAGTCTTCCAGATCCCTCCTGGAAGCTTTTTTTTAAAAAAAAAACCCAAAAAAACCAAAAAAACCCCACAAAAACCCAAAAAAATCAACACACCAAATTTGCTTTCATATTTGATGCATAGAAGTATTTTAGATCAACAGAAATAGTTTATGTAACAATTTAATAGTTCAACAATTTCATGTCCCTGATTTCTTTCAGAAGTGGAGATAATTCTGTCTAGACCTGTCAGTTCTGTATTTTATTGACTCCTTTTGATCATACAAATGTTGGCTAGAAGTCTCTAGTCCAATCTCTTGCTAACACTAGGTCACCTCTGGCCATGGCTTTGTCTGACTTTTGAAAAAAAAAAAAAAAGATCTTTTCAAAAGCTGACTTTTGAAAGCCTCCACTAACAGAGATCCCCCAGCCAGTCCAGGTAACTTGTTCCAGCAACACAGGTTTAAAAAAACCCAAACAGTTTCCCTCATGTCCACCCAGAATCTTCAAGGTGAAATCTCACCAGCCTGTTACCGGCACCTTTGGGATCCATCAGTACTGACATTACCCTTGAAGTAGCTTTAGGATTGCTACTGAATTCCCCCTTAGCTGCTTCTTCACCAGATTAAACAAGCCTAGTGCCCTCAACCTCCCACTGAGTGCCATGTTACTCCTGTTACACTGCCTCTCAACAAGCTCTCAAACTACTTGCAGAAATTCCAGCCTTTTGGCTGTTTCAGCAACTTTAATGACCTTCATTTTTATGCAGTTTCCCTTTTCATCTTATGTTAACTTAAGTCAAATGTCATCATCAAAGAGCTATTCTGTAATAGAAACCACAATGATTCAGATTCAAAATCCTTACAGAAATGAAAAAGCTCGCTGAAATTCTCTGCAGCAGCACTGAGTCTCAAACACTGTTCAGGATCACAGAATGCTGTTTCTCAAATGGGTACTGTGAACGCTGGTCAAAAAACAGATGCTATAAACAGTTTGCCACTGAATTACTTTCCTCTTTATACATTGATGCAATTCACAAGTGTGACAGAAATAGCCTGTTATTGTGTTTGCTAGCTTTTCATCATGTCCCTTTGTACGTCACAGACACTACTGCCATTCTAGATGGATGATTAGTAGTAGCTCTGTTATTCTCTGTTTCAGGCACAATTTAAACCACTGGCATTCTGCATCACTTGCAGAGACTGTTAATTCAGTCACTGAACAGAGATTTTTTTTTTAAATAAAAAATATAAACCAGCAAAACCCAACACCACCTACTCCAGCATCACAGGGATTATAGTTATTGCACAATCATTCTGTGCACCTCCAAGCTTTTTGCCTGTTATTTTAAGTTCATCCTTAAAAGTTATGGATTTAATTTCCTCCTTATTTTCTAAAGTTCTGGTTTTGATACAGAACATGTATGTCCTTTGTTTTCACCTAATTCCTATTTTTATACATGTAGATAAGCGGGCTTTACTTGTACAAGCTTCTTTTCAGTGATTTGTATTTGGTATTTATGTATGTCTGTTTTGTTGCTGTTGCTGCATGCAGTATCTGAGACTCAACAGTTTCAAAAACAACAGGTCAAAAACTTTGAAGTCTTGAGACAACATTTTTAAGATAAACATAACTCAGCAGGAGAACAGGCTAAGAAATGTAGCCTGAGAGACAATCTCAGAGCACAAATGCAACAACAATGACTAATAATAAAATAATTGTGTTTTCAAGCTATCTTAAAAAATTAGTGACATTTGAAACTTAGGCCAGCAGGGAAGGGGAAAAGTTGCAGGATTCAAAACCTACTTGAATTATGTTTTAATACAGATTCTAGATAATTCCCTGTGTTTATTGATGAGCTGCCTACTCACTCATATTCTTTCCCAGATATTTCAAATCAGCACTTACCAGTACCGGAACTTGGAACCCAAAGTGAAATAATGTGCAAAGAAGTTCTTCTGAGGGGGGAGTGGTCTGTCCAAACGGAAGAACGTGTGATGCTCAACACAAGCTTTCCACAAATTCTTACATGCTCGGTAATTCACCATATTGAATCCCAGTAATGTTTCTCTAGATTCATGCTAAAAAATGAGAAAAACATATTTCAGATAAGAATTATTCCAAGTTATTTTTGAAACTAAGATAAATACTGTTGGTTTTGGGGTATTTTTTTAAAATCATGGTTTTTGAAGTGGTACTCTAATTTTCTATTATGTACAACAAATCCTTTTAAAATACCTCTACAATTTCTTCAAAGAATTTTTTTGTTGCCCTGGGTTGTTTTTTTTTTTTTTTAAAGAGCCTGCTCAAAGGTTAACAGTCTGTTTAGTTATATAGAAACAAGTCTAAAAGGTATGACCCAAACTACATGAAAAGAATTCCATGATTTGGGAGCTCAAAAGACAAAGTGCCTCTCTGTTCAAAACTACAGTGGAGTAATTGTCATGCACACGTGGCAGCTGGAGATTGGGAACAGGTATCGATCTCAAGAGCAACTGACAGTTCCATAGTTCCTACTTCTAAATGATTCATTTGATTCCTGGGAAATGCAAGAAGCAAAGTGGCAGAGCAAGCTAAGCTATTCTGCCTGTTGAGAGAGCTTGGTAACAACCTCTCTGGGTCCAGAAATATCAGCAACATTCTTCTTTCTTTTCACTGTACTAAATTCTCCCCAACATTTTGCAGACCGTAACTGATTTCACTTAGTAGTAAAGTCTTTTTCCAAGTTAAGCTTCTGTTAGTCTGCTCATCTTCAGATCTGCTGAGAAACCAAGGCACAGAGACCTGCAATTCTTCCCCCAGTGCTGTATTTGGGAACAAGAACAACACTGTATTTTCAGCCACAGGACATATTTAGGGCAAAATAAAACGAATTTAAAACGAACAGCAAATTCTAAGTATTTATTGATGAAATTTAAGAAATTATACTCAAGAAATTTAATCCTGATATTTTAATTCAATTACAAAGATTACTTATATCTCTGTTTTTAATTTCCAAGTATTGCCAACTGTTCCCTGTATTTCTGAGACATGAACAGAACAATTTAAAGATTAGAAATCAGAAACAATGTAAACAATGTAACAAATTAAGTCCATTGCCTATGTATTTACAAAAGGCTTTATCATCAATATAAAAGTCAAACAATATAAACAAGGTAGATTACTATTCTGCAAGACAGCAACCATGTGTAATTATGGACTGCCTTCATCTGGATCCAATAAGGATGAAACAGCTAAGATTTTAGATTCTAACAACAAGTAATCATGATGCAGCAAATTTTCATGTTCTGTCAGCCTTTTAGACAGTTAGAAAAGAAAATTTGACAAATTATATGAGCCGGTGATCATGCATTTTAATGTCATTCAAAGTATTATAATTATGGGTTGGGGAAAAAATATAACCTGCTGTTTCCCTTCGTTTGTATTCCAGAAAACGAGCTGATCTAAATCTCATGCCACCATCTGATCAGTAGATCAGACATGAAGCATGAAGGAGGAGTTGGTATGGCAGGATGAGAATGAGCTGCAGCAAGATCAACTTAATTGTAATTCGAGACAGCACTTTCACAGGAACTTGGTGTGCTAGAGCTTTTAAGGTACCTTAACAATAGTTCTATTCATAGCTTTTAAAGCTTTCACTGCAGTACAGGGAGAACTGATTCTCAAACCCTACCCTTCATCTCAATTACAGCTAGGAAACATTGTTTAAGGCAAAGAATAAAATATGACATTGGCTCCTACGTGCACTCATCCCTCCCCTATTCACCCTTGAAGGTTCTGTAATATTCTAACGTAACTTGGGCACTTGAAATTCATCTTAGCTGATGATTCTGGGGTGCAAGATCTGGTTCTACTGCTGGATTTAGAAAAAGGTTGCCCCTGTATTCCTTGGAAACAGCAGGCTTGAATCACTGTGGGCTCAGCACAAGACCCCAAGCTGACATCTGTAATACCTATCCATGGTACTTCAGCTGAAAGCACATAAAGTAACAGGACAGTTATAATGTAGTCCTGCAGCCCACGGATTGCTTTAACAGCACAAGGCTCCAGCAAGATGCAGAATGCTCTATGGTCTGACAATGACATGCAGGCATTTCAGGGGATTACGTCTGTTGAGATCAGTGTCAGCAGACTACCTCAGAGAGTCACAGCAGGATTCTCCTCCAAAATTATTATCTTACTAGGTGTGGTTTTTATTAAAGAGAGGAAAGCAGTCTGCTTGCTACAGAGAGTAAGAGTGCAGCAGCTGGGATGCAATACTGGTAATGAAGCTCTGGGTCACAGCACAAAACGACAGTAAGACCAATAGAGGCAGGGTACAGTGAAGTCCAAGTCATCTTTGTGATTCCTATTATCAAAAATGCAAGCCCAACAAGAAAGCAGACTGGATATTGGTGTTCATCTCACACAGAACAGCTCAGTACTTGAATAAGCACCTTGAGTGGGGCCATTCATTCAAATCCACCTTTGCCTGTCTTGAAACAGTAACTCCAGAGCAGATCTCTCGCTGCTCAGGAAAGAAACCGTGTTGAAAAACTTACTCTTTAAGGAGACCCTTTTACTTTGGCTAAGCCAGGAAAAATCCCAGTAAAAAAAGCACAAATTCCCTCATCTCAGAGAGACAAAATGACTTGAGCTTTAAAACAGCAGATTCTTCCCATACTCAACATCTTCCAGAAATAGTGGGCAGAAGTCCTGTGAAAGCTTAAATGCAGCACAGATGCTTCTGCCACCACTATTTACTCTTCACAAAAAAAAGGCAATACATAAAATTTGATAAGATTAGGCAGCAAGTAGGCATCTGATGAATGCCAGTGCTACTTAAGATCAAGTATGTACTTGGGCAGATAAGCCCATGGATCACCTTGTGATTTCAGATCAAGTTCATTCTAAAAGTCAGTCAAAAAAAGACAAATTCAAAGCACAAACTTCAGATACATAATCTATAATTAAAAAAAATAAAATCAATTATCTTGGCTACTCACTGAAACCAGGTTTCAGTTATGGCCAGAAATCAATCATATTGTTTAGTTCCAGACTCAAGTCATTTTTCAATGGACATCTGGCCTCTAAAGGAGCAAAAGAAAATCTTGAACAGCTTCTTTGGCTGTCGAAGAATCAAGATCACAAAAACATGCTGGACGGCTTTAGCAGCTTGATGCTGGCTATTGATCTTACTACAGCCAAGGGTGCAACTAAATAGAACCAGAGAAGTTTAGGGAAACATCTAGACAAACTAAACTATGAATTATTCTCAAACAGCTTCAAAGCATGTAAGGGAAGCAGCATACAGGGCAGGCAGAACAAAGTAAGATACAGTGGAAAAACCTGCTATTGAAGTAATGGCTCAGGGGGCTTCTAATGTTGGATGAAGAAGTCCCACATATAACATACTTCTCCACCATAAAAAAAAGAAATGGAAAAAAAAATTTACTCCAGTGGATATATGCTCCAGCCATATGATTGTCAGAACACTCCACCACCTTCCACTCAGGATTGTATTATACCACCACTGGAAAACGAGTGTGATATTCAACTGCTTCATCTCACCTCATTTAAGTGATTTATTTAAACACAGATATAATCTAATAAAAGTAGGCAAATAATTCTTTACTTATGTTGATGCCTTTAAGCTATGCCAAGTCAGTGAATAAATTTAATAGACGATTACAAGATAAGGCACTCGCACTTTTGAGGACAGTTGCAATTAAAAGCTCTCAACACTCATTAGCAGTATTTGAAAAATATCTTTTTAAGATTATAGAAATGTCTATGTAGCCCAAAAAAAAGCTGCAACAAAATAAAACCAGTTGAAAATTCCTTTCCCAAGTCCCGTAACTTAATATCCTACAGCATCTCAGCTTGGCATTCAAATAAATGCGGTTTCTCAGATGTACAATTTGTTATATATTTACACATCAGTTTGAAACACATCATCAGCATACCATGAATGTATTTCCCCTGCCATATTGTAAATAGGTGATTTAAAACATGCACTCAAAGCACTAGACCAGAGATATTTTACATACCAAATGTGCAATCACTGAGTCACTTCACCTAATTTCTGCTGCCTAAAGAGAGTAATTCAGGCTCCCTTTATTGTTAATGGGAGTGAAAACAAAAGCAAAAGGAAGACTATAACACCAGAGAGCAACTTAATCAACCCTAAAAATGTACTTCCTGTTCATGCAAGATGTTTCAGCCTTTGCACCTTTTACAGACGAAGGCTAATGGATGAGCTTTGGTGAGCCAAGTACCATGAAACAGAAAATTTTTCTTTTAACGTAACTTAAGCTGAATATAGGTGAGATGAATCTTATCCTATGAATCTAGTCAGGGAAAGTAACTCTGGAAACAATAATTTTAATATTAGCTGTGATTAAAAAATTAGTTTAAGTATGATTCCTTTGGAAGCCAAATTTGAGCTTTGATCTTAAGATATTAATGACTTGGAATGAATGAAAATTAAGTTCTTGCCACCAGTTTTCATCTGATACACAGACTTTAAAGAAAAACACTACAAGGCTTTTTAATTTGTTAGCTTGGATAAGATGCCTCAGAAGAGAAATTAATTATATTAACTACATTCCCATGCAAGTAACAATATGTAGAGTTTTAAAAAGCAACAGAGAAACAAGATGAGAAAGCTATCTTTGTATTACCTTCCATTATAAAGTAATTTCTTTTCAGCAGAAAATAGAGGAAATACTCAAGTACACAGTACCCAATCCTGTTTTATATCTAGGTATTTTAATCTCCAAGGTTCTGAACTCTGCTACTACAGCATTTTCATCAAGTTCTGATTTAGAAAACAACTGCAGTTCATAATTTCTGAATTCCAAAAAACCCCCAAATTGTCACCTCACATGCAAATACAACTTTCCTGCAATTGTAATGGAAGTTTCACACACTGATATCAAGACAAAATTTGACCTCAGTCTGCCTTTGAGAACAAGGCTGCAGCTCCAGCGGGGTTTTACAAAAAATGCTGTGTCACCCCAATACAACATTCCTCCTCCACCTTTTTTGTATCACCACTTTTCTCCTCATGTTGCACAATGTCTGCTCACACTGACAGACAGTCCTGTGAACTTCATGATTTTTAAGGATCTGCTTTTACAGTACACCTGTTGTACAGCCGTGTGACTCCTGTTTCCAGCACCAGTACAGTCACCAGACGCTGGCCTGACAGAACAGGTGTTTCTCTCATTTAACCACATGGTCTCGAAACCTGGAACAGCCCTATAGTCACCTTTTACATCTAATCTGTAACTCTGCATTTCAGGTCTTCAAATCATAGAACCTTAAGGGCTGGAAGAGACCCCAAAGATCATCTGATCCCATCCCACCTCCCATGGGCAGAGACACCTCCCACAGACCAGGTCATTCAACCTTGCCTTGAACACTGCCAGGGCTGGGCCATGCACAACCTGTTCCAGTGCCTCACCTCCCTCACAGTAAATCCTTCCAGATGTAAGAATTGCACAAAAACTTCTAACTAATCTGACAAGTTAATCAGGTCATCATATTTTTAATAAATTTCTCCATCTTTCCCCAGTGCTATGGCTGTGATGGAGGCTCATCTCTCAGGGGCACAGACCAATCCATTTCCTGCTGAAGTAAATGCACAGTGGTCTGTGGTGCTTCATGGGGTAGCAAACACACACCTCAAGCAGTGAAACATTCAGCTCCAAACTTTTCCACAAGGGAAAAATTCAGAAGTAGGCATAAAAATTTACCATATGTAATTTAGAACTACACTTACTACTATTCTAATGTCTTCTGTTTAAATATAAGTAATAAAGTCATCATTACCAAATCTGAATAATAGAAATCAACATGTTTATCAACCTTAATTTATAAGCATATATACAACTGAAGCAGCATTAAGCACTATCTTTAGTTTTAGTTTGGTTTTTTATGAAATTTAAATTTGATATTGATTTACTTTCAACCTTTTCCACATTTATCTTGCATAAACAGGTTACATTTCCTGCATACAAATGTAAAACTAAAAGTATCTAAAATATAAGGCAAATCAAATTAAAAAGAAAACTTATAATGCATTGTAATGGTCTATTTGAAACATGAAACAGCCAGAATGTTGGTGAAACTGGACTTTTAATTGCAGACAAAACCAAGAATTAACACAGTATCAATCAGTATAATGCAGACATGCAGTAGAAGAAATTTCATTGCTTTCAGATGAAATTTAAGACAATACTCACCAATTCTTTCCTAAGTTGAATAAAAAATTGCTTGCACTTGAAAGAAATTTTTACAATCTTCAACCTAAATGAAAAATAAAACCTCAATGTTAAAACATTTCATATACTGAATCATGGTTAAAGGCTTAAATATACCTACTGAAAATACACTTTCTAGAGAGAACAGGTTTCATTTCCATGGATAAAAAATAAGATATCAAAGATGATATAAAATAGTTTGTATAATGTGAAATTTATGAGCTGTGTATTTATGTTATCCATCAAATTCACTTGCTTACATCCTAAACCCAAGGCAGTTGCTAATATGGGTATCTTTTCCTCATTGCAAAGCCCAAAGAGCTTTTCTATCCCCAGGTCATTCCAGGCAGATGTTCTCTTTTCTGAGGCCACTTTCATTATCTCTTAGAATATGAAAAAATTCTTTGAACTTCACCTGATCCCTGAAAGACATTCTTTCTCTATGTTCTTACATGACTTTAAATATAACCAGAACTTGTTTTAGTAAAATAGCTAAGATAAGATGTAAGCACAAAGATAGGACTCACAACCTTAAAAAAAAATGATCACACTTTAGGAAGAAAAAACCACTTACAATACACATAACAGAGAAAAATCTGCCTATAGAAGTGTTCACCTTTTAGGTTATCTATAAACATATGAAATACTGACAATAATTCCAGACTGTTTTGGATGGTCACTCTAATAGCAGTTATACAAAATGGGAAAAGACAGGCTGTATTTTCATCACAATCTAATGATATATCTTTTCAAAGAAATGTAGTATTAGGATAGTCCATGTAGTTTATTAAATATACAGGAGCATCACTTTGGTCAAGAAAAGAGCGAAGTTCAAATTGTAAAAAGAAAAAGACAGTAACTTTTGTTACTTGAAAAATGAACAACTGATACAATACTGCAAACTGACTGGAATTCCTACTTGCATATTTATCACTTGCTGAATAAAAAAACCCTTTAAACCAGGAAGGACGAGAAGCAAAACACTAACAGACACCTAAGCTGGATATCTATATATAGAAATTATCTTCTTAACTAAATCAGATGAAGACATTTTTCTCCAAGGGATTCAGAGCAGGAACCTAAGTGGGATGTCCTAATTTGTTGGGAAAGTCTTTATCTGCAGTAACATAAAGACACTCTGTGAACACTAGTGTTTAAATTATGCTTATTTACATCTTTTCCCATTTCAGTTTTCTTTCCCAGCCTTGCCATTAGTTTAACAGTTAAGGAAAAAAAAAAAAAGGCGGCTGTAATTACTGCCCTATTTGTTAGTTAGTTTATTTTTTTTTTAAATTCTTAACAAATTCTTGATATCACAGTTTCTCAAGGATTTCAAGGATTTTAATTTTAAAGGGGAGTTACATCTTATCTACTGAAATCAAATTATTCTCCTGGCAATGCATCAATCTTCTTAGAATCTCCTCTGACAAAAAACTGCTTAAGGGTAATATACGATGGGTCTTGTATTTGCTGGATAGGACATATACTAGTGATTACCAGTCTGACTGTGGGAAAAATGGAAAAAAAATAGACTATTTAGACTGCAGTTAATCAACAAGTACGTTATTACTGATTTTTCCAACATTTTGGTGTACATTGCAATTAAAAGAACATTTTAACATATACCTTTTCTAAAAATGGAGCTCCATACACTTTGCAACATATCAGATGTACTCAGCAATTATTCCATTTATAAAAACATTTACTACCTTTTACTCTTTGGGATTTCCTCTTCTGCTAAAGAAATCACCGCCCTTGGGGATTCACAAACTCAAAGAGAATAATACATACAAGGTTTTCATCTCATCCCATAACCTAAGATCACAGAGTGAGGTCAGCTGACTTTTAAGCCTGAAACCATTTGGAACAGACTCAAAGCTGTAACATTAGCCAGTAAAGTCTAACTCAACACAAAAGAGGCACCATTCAAGTACAAAGAAATGACTCAGCAAAGCTGATTCCCAGCTATTTCAAAAAAATACAGTGGATAAGAGAGTTCCTATGCACTGCTAATACCCTGCTAGGCACTGAATGAGCAGATCCACACTCAGCCCAAGGAAAAGGCACATCTGCCTATGCTTCCTTTCTCTGACTCTTGGCATATCCATGCTGCATATCCAAAGAAAAGCATAAGAACAGGCAGGCATCAATATTATTTTCCTGGTATGATTTTCCCATCTACAGTCACCTCAGACATCCTAAATAATAAAATACATCTTTTTAAATGAAGAGATACTTGAAATCCTAGTCTAAAATGCAGATTGCCCTCAAACACGTGGAAGGAGTCTCGTGATACCAAGCCCTAGCTCTCACAAGGGCTCTGCCACCCTGACCCTTGGGAGGGTGAAAGACAGGACACGAGCAACCCAGCTCAAATTTCTTGAGCAAGACCTCTTTGACAACGTTTCTGGACCAGTCACCTAGGGAAGATGTTCCTGGTAGCCCAACTCACAAACAAGAAAGGATTGTCCAGATTTTGTAGCCAAAGACAAACTTGGCTGCAGCAGCTGTGAGACGGCGAAGCTGAAGATCTTAAAGGAAGTGAAGGGATGCAGCAGACTAAACCATGGGTTCAGGAGAGGGAACTCCAGTTTGTTCAGAGTTCTGCTGGGCAAAATCCCACAGAAGCTGCCTTTGGGTCACAGCAACAGAGGACAGGTAGTCAGTCTTAAAGGACAATCTTCTCAATTCAGAACAATCCTGATGTGCTGGAAAACATGTGAGCATGAGAACAGACCAGCCAAGATGCATTCAGAACTGCTGACTGGGCTCAAACACAAAAGGAAATGTACAAGATATGTAAGCAGGATCAGATGACCAAGGAGGAACACAGTACTACCCAATCATTCAGGGATAAAACTAGGAAATCCACAGCATAACTGCAGTTGCAGCTGGCACTGGATGCAAAAGGCAACAAAGCTTTCCAGAGATACATCAACCACAAACAACAGGCTAAGGAAAGCACACTTCCAACTGCTGAACAGGTGGTCTAGTAACAAAGGAAAGGCTGACACACTCCATGATCTTCTCCTTTGGTCTTCAACCTCCTCGGATTCCCAGGTCTCTGAGCCTGGTAGCAAAGTCTAGGGAAAGGAAGAATTATATACAGTACAGGAAGATCAAGTTAGGACACATGGGATAAAAGGCAGTGTCCTTTGCTTTCCCCCATTCCTCACTTGTCTTCTTCCTGTTTAGTTTCTCCCCATGATCAAAAGGTCCATAATGAGCAATTTAGATATAATATCAAATTAAGAATGAGAGGGCAAAGATATTTTACTTCATTCTTCTCTAAGCAATACAGTTAAATCTTATTTACTCTCACATACATGCATTTCTATCCTCTCACTTGTCTCAAAACTCAGGAGTTCTAAAAAACAGGTATCCAAATATCTGCTATACCCATAAAGCACTGGGAAGACATTACACACCTCCAGTTGCATAGCAGCAAGAGTAAGTGGAAGCAAAAAGAAGTATCAGAGCTAGGCTAGTGGCACCAGAGCAGCAGCATGACTATGGATAGAAAGAAAGGGTCTATTATTGAGCTCTATTGTGGAAACTAGTATTTCAGATTATTACTCGTATTAAAAAATAGCCTCTAACAGGATGAAATGGGGAAGGGTGTTTTTTGGGGTTTTTTTTTTGTAATTATCTTCACAGCAAGAAATTAATATCCCTGGTATCAGCTGATATGCTTGAATACAAAGAAGAACTGTTTAAGTAATTACACACACAAAAAAAACCACACTAAGAATTTAGATCAGCACCCCTGGCATGCAAACAATATGAAGCAGAACTCACAGAAACCTCCAACTTCCATTATGGACATGTAGCTTAATTGTGACTTATATTGTACGTACTCAGTAATTTACCAGTGTGCTTTACAGAGCCTATTTCTACTATTGCTGTTTTCCCAAAAATAACAGTGGTAAAATCAGACCAAAAGAAAACCTTCCTGATTATTACAGCATTCCATTTGTAAAGCAACCTTAGCCCAGAAATGGCTCCAACATCTCAAAACTCTCACCATATCTTTCCTGGAATGTGTCACTGCTACAAGGGCAGGTCTGACTGACCAGTACAGTAGTTTCAGGTTTATCATTGCAAGATCCAGTTTTAATTTACCCAATAACCATGAAGACTGGAAATTCACATGCTTTGTAATTGTCTCAGACTTCCTTCAAATGCATACAGGTAAAATGTTCAGCATGTTCAGTTGTACTGGCCGCAGATAACACGTTGATATAGCTTCGTTTTTTCTTTCTCTAAGAAAATCAGCTAAGATTC
This sequence comes from Phainopepla nitens, assembly GCA_013400175.1. Lineage (NCBI taxonomy): Eukaryota > Metazoa > Chordata > Aves > Passeriformes > Bombycillidae > Phainopepla > Phainopepla nitens. The sequence goes on along the minus strand of VXBQ01005435.1, from coordinate 59,838 downwards.
AACCAATGACACTGTTTCTCAGCTTGGTAAACCACAAAACATGTAACATCCTACAATGAACCTTGAGAGTAAGCTTAGCACAGAAAACCAGAATATCTCAGAAATTCACTGGTTTGCAGAAAAGATGAACCACACATCAGCAGCAAACAAAAATGCAAAATCAGTAGCAAATGAACAGTTCTGATAATTTCTCTTGAACAAACAGCTTCTGAGCCTGGTGTACTCATGTCTGTTATGATAATCTTATATGACTGACTTCACCCACTCAGAATGCAGCTATAGCAACTCAGTGACACAGGTAATAAGGCTGTCAAAGAGGATTCCAAACCAGCGAAGGAAACCAGGGGAAGGTTACTTCTGCAGAAACTAAGAAAGACATTTCCAGAAAGGTGACATAACTTCTATAGAGCACCACAGAGATTGTGGAGCACTTCTAAAGAGCACTACAGAAGGCACAGTACAGAACAGGATTTCTCATAGATCTGTTCTGATCTTGTATGAATAAAGAACAGGATCCCAACTTAAGCAGATTGATAAATAAGGTAGGATATTTAAATAAGGTAGGATATTTAATGAGGTTAACTCCATCTTTACAAAACAGCTTTAAAATAATTTCATTTAAGAGAAGGAACAAATGACAGCATTTTCTGCTGTAAATGCACTTTTTAATGCTATCATGAAAACGGTTATTTACAGATGGAGAGATGACAATATCCTGAATGTTCCACCTCAGTTATTCCCAAGTACCATACCTACACTAAATTTCTAACACAATTAATTTATAGGTCACAAAACAGGCAGAGAGAGTCAATTTCCAGGTTAATATTTTTCAATTCAACTGTCTCTTTAAAGGCTGTAATCTAGACCATCACACTGGCTAATTAAATGTAAAGTGTGCTAACAAACTCCTGAAGAAAAAGTGTATTTAAATTCATTAAATAACAATTTCATTAGAGTATGAAAGTTGTTTAAGAGCACAGCATGCAGGCCAGGACAAAACTCTACCATAAAATTCCCCATAGCACAATATAAGATAAATCATTTCTACATGATATGGCACAACTTCAGTTTCAGTCTTTTTCAGAGAGGTAAAAATATTTTGAAATAGCAAATAAAAACATTAAACAGCTGTCCTTACCACTGAAAGGTGTTAATTCGTACTCTGTTCTTAAAAATTAGTATTCCACCTGACATCACTCCAATCATTATTTCATTGTTACTCTGATCCTTTAAAAGAAAAGAGAAAATTACTTGAATAACAATATAAATATATTTTGAAACCTCATATATATTCATTCTCATCTCTTTCTAAATACACAAATTAATGTGGAAGGAAATGTGTTTTAATAAGAGAAATAAGAAATTAAATTATTCACTCCTATTTAGGACAAACCCAAATGTCTGCTCTGAGTTCCTCATAAGCTACTACAAAATTTTAATTTCTCAAGTTTGATCTTCTGCCTTTCACCAACTTTGAAGAAATAAATACCAGAGTGTTCTGGTTTATTAAGAATAGCAGCACTAATAGACTGGCTTGGCATTTGCTACACTAAAAGCAACCAGCAACTTCAGTTCCTACCTGAAAGGAAATTGCAATCTCAGAACACAGAGAGGAGAGATTCTAAACCAAACAATATTGTAAACATATTTAAATAGCACGTTTTTCTTGAAATATCTTTGAGCTCTAATCAAGCACCTGCTAATGAACTCTCAATATGTGTGCAATAGCAGTAGAAACAGTGAGCAGTTAAGTGAGGTACATTTCAAACTCTATTCCAACTTTCTCCTAGGAACCAAATTATATATTGTCAAAGCTGACAGATCCTTAAATATCAGATGCACAGTCAACAAGCACATCTTTTTATTCATCAGTAGCCAAGTGAACTGGCATTCAAGGCAACAAAGCTCAACCTGATTAACACACAGATAACTAAGCACAAATTTAAGCAAAGAAATATCCTCACTAGAGTGAAACAGTAGATATTCAATCAGTTAAACCCAGTTAGGCACCTAATAAGATAATATCTTCTTATTTTATTTTCTCTTGTAAGCAAATGCCAGGAAGGCTCACTAAAAAGAAAAATGTATTTTCCCATAAATCTCAGAGGAATACATTTTTATATTGCAACACTGGTTCACCCAAACTTACCCTTGCATAGTGCAATTCAACTCCATAAAGTTCTAAGGTACGTGCTGTATTGAGATAATTGAACTCTGCTTCTGCAGGAGACAAGCCTCTGAAAGAAAGCAGCTAAATCAGAAACATTCTAACAAGACCTCCCACATCAGGCTCCCCAAGTGAGTGCAGACAGAAAATCTGCATTCATTTTACTACTTCTATTCCCACCCTGAAATCTGAATTTCCCTTCTCATGATAAACAGACTGTAACCCAAAAATTTTAACAGAAAAGAACTTATGTTTCCAAAAGAACAGAAGTCTTGACAAGAGCCCACAATACATTTTATTTTAATGCACTTTATCATTTAAATGTTTGTGGAGCCCTAGAATCTGGAAATTAGTTTTACAATCCTGTATTTGGCATTGGTAAATTAACTTAAATTACCATCAACTCACTCAAATGTCTTTACCCTAGCTGAGAGATTTTTCTAAGCCTTTATCTAAAATTCAGTGTAACATTCTACAGTCAAAAGCAAACAACATGACCCGATCATACAAATATTTTTATAAATATTGCTTACATTTTTTTTAATTTAACTAATAAAAGGCACTTAAGTTCTAAAATATGAAGGAACCATCACTGGAAAGTACCACAATGTTGCATACTGAAAAAAAAATATTTTCCATTGCTTCATTGCCTTTTCCTCTTTCTGAAAGGTCACAGACCCGCACACAGGAAAGAGCAGATACTGAAGAAAAGGACTTTGTTACTTCTAAAGTAACTCTTTTACTGGTGAAAGCACGATGAAAACAAAGCCCTTATGCTCACAACATTCCCAAAGACTGAAAAAAAATCTTAAAGAAAATATATCCAGCTAAGTTAATATCCTACATAATATGGACAAATACTATTTTCAGAGTACTTTTAACTTAACATGTTCATTATTCCACTAATTTAGATACAGATATTCTGTACAGACCATCAATAGTATTTATTATACAGGAATTTAATCTACCAAAAAAAAAAAAAAATCACATTATCTTAAAATAAACAACCAAAACCAACCAACCAAAGAACCCAACACCCCATCCACCCCAAAACCTTTAAGAAAAAATACTATTTTGTTTTATATAATAGCACAGCATCAGCAGTCAGGATTTGACAAAGTCAGTATCTTCTGATGTAAATCCTTACATGTGCTGCTGATGTAATTTTGCTATTTCTTTTTCAAAGTCTTGAGGCTGGCTAGGGATGAAAGAATATTCTGAGAGGTAGCCTGGCAAGTTTTCTGAATGATTGTAGTCTCCCAGCTCGGCTAAAACGTTAAAAAGAGAGGTTATTGTTTATCACTGATGTACTTGGCATTGTGCAATGCCCCCAAATTCACACGAGTATGCTCCCACATCATTTATGATCCACAGCAAAGAAAAATAGAGAAGACATTTGAATCCCCGTTTTCCCTTTTGAATAAAGTCACATTCTCAGTGAATATCATGGAGATTATTTAGAGAGAGCTTTGATTATGCACTTATGAAAGAAGTTTGTAGTGTTTAATATTTAACAGACAAATTAATCCATAAATGCTGTCATTACAGCTAGCACTAAGCAGGATATATATATGTGTGTCTGTAGGATAGTATTGAATTTTTCTCTTGTTATTTTACCCTTGCTTGTTTTCATGTGATTACACAATTTTATTCTTTTAATACTATAACTGCTATGTTGTCATGAAGACCTGCAAAATCCAGCCACTCATTCTGCACCAAGACACACTCATAAGTATTAGAAAAGTATTTTTTGCACATTCAATTGTATGGTAAAAAAGTACACATACATACACCTACATTGAAACTACTCTACTTGAAACTACTAAAAAGTTTCATAATTTGTAACACTTTCCTAAAATTTTAGGAAACCACATTTGTCAGAAAACAACATATTAACAACATTTGCTAAAATTCTTTGAGGCTTTCTAACTACACTAAAAAAAAAACCAGCTTTAAATATCTGCAATCCATGTAACAGATCTACAGTGATAGATAAGAAACATAAACTGGAAAGTGGATAGTTAACAGTAATATATCATGATATGGGGTCCTGGGCAGGCCTAGCAGCACTGACAAGGCAGATGAAGGCACTTATTGGAGCAGGAGGATGAGGAAAGGAAAGGTAGGAAAGAACTCTGTGTCACTTGCATCATCACAAACAGATCCTACTTTAAATCATTTAAAAACTAGAAAATTGACCCAAGTTTTTTAACAGAATGCACTCCTTGCTGAAATCCAAGAGGACAGGACTGAGATCTGCTATTGCATGTATTTATAAAGAATTCAGGAAGTTTATTACTGGGCAGATACAGGAATCATGAGATAGAGTTCTGCACACTGAAGAACTTAACGGCAGCAGGATCTCATGGATAAATGTAAATACAATGCACTGTGCATACCCACTACTTCTACAATATTTAGGAAAAAACCTCATATTGCATCCTTAATACTCTAAAATGTTATGAAATTCTCATAGTTCCTGTTATCAAATACTTTATCTTTCCTAAGACAAATCTCCATGGCATGACAGCATTTGCAGTACATTTTACAGACAGCTGAAGTATGGGAGTTTTGTTTAAGAGAAACTGTTCTATTGATTAACCTAGAAAAAAGTGACCACTGAGCAAAACCATGTATAAAACATGACATCAACATTACTAGATATTTTTTAATGAAAACATTAACAAGGACACTACTTCTCTGATATGTACAAAGTTTACAAAGTACTAAGTGGATGTAAGCATCTTTAACAGTAGAAAACCACATGAAGGTGAATTAATGTATTGGGATTGCTTAATTTAAGCTTATGAAGAAAAACTGAATGAGGAAGAAAACTAAATCTCAGTTTTCAAGACTCATCTACTCACTGGGTGGCTTAAAATTGCCAAGACAGGTTTCAAACTTTTTGGCCAGATAGGATCAGAACTCCCTTTTCCACACCTATTTGGAGGTTCACATGTTAAAAATGTTTTAATGTCTTAAGAACTACGTTTTAGTATCATTCTCAAAGCAAAAGCCACAATTCCATGCCTCAGAATACACAGCAATAACAGAGTATTGATTTTGGGTTTTCTAACAGCAGGGCTTTAAGTATTTTTTCCATATCCAATTCAGCAAAACATGCTGGGGGAGGACAACCAATCAATTTCCTTAATCGTGAGAAAATTAGCACCATGCCCACAAACACCACAATATAATGCTATACAAAGTACATTCTTTAGAAACTAATCAATAAGAATTTTATGCATTTCACTACTAACAAGTACACAATTATACTTACATTGAACAGCATAGGAAGCCAGAAGAGCAGCAGTATTATAAGGACAGGGCAATCTGTTTTGTTTTTAAAATGATAAATAAATAAAATTACATATTTCATATGACAGTTGGCTGTTTTGAAAACCCTAGTCTTTGATTGTCTATGGACAAATTTGACAGGCAATTATTATAAGCACTTCCACTTGCATAGATAGTGATTTATTCTTAGTATGTTTTTATTTTTGCAGGCAAAAATCTCTCATTATTAACTTTTTCTTGACCATATTTGCATTTAATGTATAACACAAGAAAAATGTCTTACCTTCCAGTAAGAATGTCCTGCTTAATTTGCAAAAAGTACTGGTACCTTATTTAGAAAAGCAAACAGAAAAACATTATAATTAAAAAGAAAATTATTCCATCATTTTTCATCAGTTTAATGTAACATGCTTTCAGTTCATGTAAAGCTAACACTTGATATTTTGTATGCTATTTCCTAAACCCTAATAGGAAAGAAATGAAACTTTGCTTAGTAAAATAATAATACAACTTGGTAAATTAAATTACTTACAGGCTATGAAGTTATACATTATATTTCACTAAAAGGCAAAAAAATTCACATTCTTCCTGCTTTATACAGCAACCACAAGTTGAAATTTGCATCCGTGTATGGAGGTACCTTCATAAGAATTATTTGTACTCCAGGTAGACAGAACTAATTTATTCTGAGTACTTGATACTGCTGTGTTTTCACTTATATTAATTATTCTTAATATTTTGCAGTTACATTGTTATTACAAAAGTTGTGGACTCTATTATGTCCAACACCTCTCAATTAACGTCCCTTGAGCTTCTAAAGTTTTCTTTTAACTATCATGTGAAAAAAGTTTGTTTTAGAAATTCATCTAGTTTTTCCATGCCCACTCTTTCAAGTCAGGAAGGAGATGCATATAATGAAAAGAATGGCCAAACATTTTAAAACACAAACTATTTCCCACCAAGTATTTCCCAGGGGCAGCAGAAACACCATGACTTAAGAGCTCCAACAAGCCGGAAAGCACAAACAAATTTCCCTCTAAATTACTTCCTTTGTTTCTCCAACAAAACCCAAATATTTTGTTAATGCCTCAGAATGAATCTTTAGTTGATTCAATTTAGTTCCTTCATATTTCACTCAGAGGTTTTAGAAAGCTTGAAAGAAGTACAATGTTTACACCAAGTGGCAAAAATCGCACCTGCCACAAAGCTTCGCTGAACTAGAGATTGCAGTGGCCTACCAAACAAGATTTATCAAGGTGGCAGGATTAGCAAAAGCTTAAACTTTCAGAAGAAAAACCCTTGTAACAGAGTATAAAAGCTGCTAAAAAATTTGTCTCCACTGCTTTATAAATTTTTTAATAAAAGCATCAGTGAGTGGCAAATTTAAACATTATTCGTGCTTCCTTATAAATTTAAACCCTACATTATTACTATTATAATAATCATCTGGTTTCCTTTGTGTAGTTCTGATTCAAAACCTGGGCTATCCCCTTCATTATAAACACCAATATTACTTACGAAAAGCACTAAGTATTAAATATTTCCCAATAACAATTTTAACTAAGAAATTAAAGCCAAAATATATTGCTTTATTACACATATATGACTTCTCATAACTGTGTAGTCTTCAGAAAGAGGATTATCTACCACTTTAAGGCTTCCACAAACATTTACAAATGCACACAGAGAAGTCCAATTATTTACAAGCTAACAGTAGAAAGGTAAAACATTCCATGTTTGTAAGAAAATGAGGGAAAACATTTGTGAACTGACAAGCAAAGATTAGTCCATGTGCTCAACTCCTACAAAACCATCTAGAGACTCTTCAACTGACCAGAAAGGCAAGAAGCTTAGTTTAAAAGGTACTAACCTCAAGAAGTTAAAACTTAGACATTAGCCAGGCTTTAGAGATCTCAAAATTCTTCAAATACTTAAAATGCATATTGAAACAAAAAAGTATAGATAAAGCAAATTTCTTTACTGATTAATAAATGCAATAAATTACAAGTTAAATTTATATATTAAATGGATATGCTTCACATGCTTTGCTTGAGCATCTCTTCACAAATATACAGCTGCACCTCCACTTTATTTGGCTATTTTGATATAAAGCTTTATTAGAAATATTTCATGGTACTAAAAGGACATCTTGATTAAGGGACACCAAGCAGAGTTCATCTTCTGTCCACTGTTTTCAGCGAACAGTGAGGTTAATGGCTTGTTAGCCAATCACCCCACTTTGAACAGTGAAGCCTCACATATTATTGAGCAAAATGGGAAATCAATAGAAGCTTTAGCAAAGCAGACCTCCAAAAGCCTGAACAACAGACTGCACTAAAACAGCAAAGGCAGCACTGCATTACCATGTTTTCATCTTGCTTATACAGCTGTAGCTAGAAAAGGGCAGGACAGAATTATTGCTAATGGAGTCAACGTTAACAAGCAATTCTTCCTGCCACGAGGAGAACTAATGAAGCTTCATTCCCTCCCCAGACAAGCTCCTGAAGCCAAGCTCTGCAGCACACACCGAGCTCCCACTGACCTCTCCTGAGCTGGGGCACTCAAACCCGCCCCACTCACGTGAATGCGTGAGGTCTAACAGGACACGAGCTTGCACTGAACCTTTCCCTGACATCTCTTCATACGGCTTCATGTGTCCAGCCATTCCTCTGTTCCCATGGAATTTGTAAAAACTGAGCACTTTGGAACAGTCTCAGCTTCAGCTGCAATTGTCAGAAGTTTGCACTTCCTTTTCTTTCCCTTTCTGGGAATACTGATTGCGTCCAAGGACCTATATTTGTGACATGGTAGCCTAACTTCACTCCAAAAAAGCCCACGGATAATATCTCTCTCTTTATAATAATTCCAAATACAAATGAGTTTTCTCAGGGACAATCAGACCTATTAGCAAAAAAGGCAGAGCTGACCTAGATACAGAAGCCATACGTTATTTCTCATTTAAAAGAAAGCTGTGTTTATAGGTTTGTATTCAGAGAATAGCCCTTCTCCAGTTTTCTCCTTCTTTATGGTTTACTTCACACCGATCAACATTTATCCTTTTTTTCATCTCCTCAGGAACATTACATATTTTCCTTTAATTCAAAAAACATATTTTTCATTATTTTGGTGGAGTAAATTGCCAAATTTTCCTAGAGTAAATATTTCAGTAAAACAAAGTCTCATCCAGGACCTCTGGGACTCATTTTAGTGAATTCTGTCTGCATAGATATGTGCAAAATTTTGTCCAAAATATGACAAATCAAAGAAAATTATAAACAAATGTGGACTCAAACTGTCACAGTTTTGGTACTTAGGTTTCAAAAGCTATCCATAATAATTTTTTTGAATGGGGCTGACCTGTTCTCAGAATGGCCGACATCCAAAAATTCCAATCTGTCAATTCATACCATTTATGTAGAGGGCCAGAAGTAATTAAAAATATGGAAAATTTGAGGCATTTCTTCAGGGACTAATTGCAATTCAGAAGCTTCTGATTTTGATTCACTCTACGCATTTTCTTCAACAGATTTCAACACACTGCTATAAATAAGCTTACGTGACCCAAACTACAACTACAGAGAAATGAATTTTATTAGTACTAAGCAGAAAGTTGGGGAGTAAGGTGTAAAAAAATGCAGAATGCTCAGAAAATTTTTAGTCACAAAGGAGAACACAAAAAGGATAGAATTAAATTTGTACTTATTGATAAATACTGGGACTAAATCTTTCCTCTTTTTTCTGTTTCTACCTGGTAGCACTTGCTTCATGTAGTTACTTCACTTTGCATATAAATTCCTAAGTTTATTCACAGAGGCTTTTTGTTATATTGATTTGGTACAGCTGCATAGTTCATATCTGTAATTATTAGATAAAACTTAGAAGCTTGTACATACAACAAGAACGAGTTAAAAGAAAATTTCCATGTAATACCTTAAAGAAATTAATGGCTGTTTTAGAGACGTATTTTATGGACAAAGCAACCAGACCTACCGTGTATATTCTTCTTGGAGCTTGTTTGGGTCACTTACAAAAAACTTAACTCTGAAGTTCAGACTGTGAGGAGATCCTCCTATGGTCAAGAAAAATTATTTCTAATTAATCAGGGCACCCTGGAAAAATAGCATAATAATAATAGATGAATTGACAAAATACATACATTACTCACTTTTTAATTGTTTCCTGATAGGTTTGTTTGGATCCAACCACCTCTGGAAAGAGACAAATTGTAACACCAACTTCAGAGAAACAAAGTATAAATCACAGCCTTACACATCAAGGAACTGGTGCTTTTCTATTACCTTTTACTATTACTCTTGGTCTTTTACCAAAATGCCTCACTGGCATACTCAGGCTTATTAGTGATTCTGGAGACATCACCACTATCATCAACTGCTACTACTCTGCTTTCCCCAAGATTAACCTATCTTGTCCAGATACCTGTTTTACAGCAGTAATTCTAGTTTGAGTTGCTTCTATGATTGTCACAGGAGCCTGAGAGGTCAGAACCCAACTATGCTGTGTTTAACAACTGTCAGTTATTCTTTAAGAACTACCTATGGTAGAGAAGAGCTGTAAGCAGGCTCATTTACCCAACTCAGAAGTTAATTTGCTTAACTACTTCCAGTACTTCTGACTCTGGATTTTGCAGGTCTGGCACATCCAGGGAGTGCTCCCACTGGCTCAAATTGTCAACCTTAGTGTTAGCACTGGTACATCACTAACTAGATCTTGGAAGCCAGGGACTCAGCACTCAGCCTCCTGGATTATGGACTACAGAATAATTTTACTGAACAGTGCCAAATCTTGATCATCTCTACAGGAGAACACTGCTGGGTATAGGCAGAACTCTATAAAAATCAATGTGGCAAATTTCAGATAAAAGTATGGCTGCCTGGAAAGTTCTGCAAGCTGTTTAAGCTACAGTCCATCAGCCACCCAGCAGTCTCTGTACACGCCAACACAGTCCAGGTAACTCCTAAGCCTATGTTTGGTACAAATACTGTTCAATTCCTTGGGCTGCCTTGCAAGACAAGCCCACAGGCCTCAGGAAATCGTTATACAGGCACAGCTCCTATGGAGTGACAGACACCTAACCCAGTAAACCCTCACACTTAGCACAGGGCTTTTTATTTTTTTCAGGTGAGGGAGGAGGAAGCAAACACACAGGTACCTAAGCTACCTGACACACACTATGGAACTGAAGTTAGTCCTGTGTCATTTTATTCATGAAGAATAACAAACAATGATAACTAAAAACATATTCTGTACCCTTGTAGCAGTTAACTGACAAGGAAGTGGAGATAGTTTGATACAGCCTCAAAAGCATGGTTATCTAAAAAAAAAAGCCTCATACAGGATCAATTAACATTTAAGACTAAATGTAAAAGCTTAAAGAGCACTCTAGCGAGGGATATATATGAATTTTATATAAGAATCTTTCAAAACATGTTGAAAGATATTTGATTTTATATTAATATTATTAAAAACTATAAGGGTTCTGCAATACATGATATCCATGTTTAAACACAATGCTAGAGGTTTCACACTCAATTAGCAGAATCCCCTTTTCCTCATCATCTTTATCTGCTGCTGCATTAACTATATCTTAGCAATACTCTGCTGTGTTATTTCACAAGTAGCTAGAATATCTGTCAACTCAATATGGTTTCCTTGTCCGAATGAACAAAGTGCAAAAGTAAATGTGTATCAAAACCCGAAATTAATCAAACTCATTCCTTCTTCAAGCTTACACGACTAATATCAGTACTATTTCTTTTTAGCTCTGACACATTGTTTTCAACTAGATATGTGCTGAAGAGACAAAACGTTTAGAACTGAAAAAAAAATCTTTAAAGTCTGTGCTTGTATCAAATACCTGTTAAATCATTCTTTCAGACTAACTGTTAACCAGATCCTTGTATTACAGTGCTGTGTTCATCTGTTCCCAGACAGATAAACTAAAAGAAAGAGAGCTTAGAGGTCTACCCTTTGGAAAGCCAGATAAATTTCTGAATGGCCAGTGAAATATGGAGTGATACTCAATTAAATACTTCTTAAACAAAGCTGAAAAATAATTCAGTCTTTTCTTCTGCTTGCCTATGTTTTTTCAGCATGAAATGAAGTTTAGAATAAAAATATAACAGAGGCAGTCCACTAATGTCTTAACAAAACTGTCAACAAGTGAATGTGGCTGACTTTTGATGCAAGAGTTGGAAGGTAAATTTTGACCCCATCACTCTGCTGCACATATAAGAATTAGGTGAAGAACTGTCTTATAAGGAATAATACTTAGCTAAATTACACTTTGTAAAACAAGTATTGACCATTTGATACTAACAAAAGAACATATCCAAGAAGTGTTCTTTAGGCAATCAAGATCCCAGTTAGGACCACTGTAACTAGTGAAGTTAATGTTACATTTTGCATCTCTTGGTTTCTACTCGTGATTTACAAAGTTTCAGTGGTGTAGAATTTCCTTTCTAAGCCCATACACTGCTGTAAATAGGCAGTTCCAAGCGAGTCTCTTTTTTGTTAAGGTGATGACTGCCCATGTCAGATACTGGACTATATGAAGCACTATTGAAAGATCACCAGGTATCTGGGCTAGAAGCTCCATACACGACAATCTAAAACCCCCTCGTTATTTTGTAAGTCCTAACGACAAAAGCAATCACAAAACAAATTTAAAACATTTTTACTTTTTTTGACAAAGAAAATGCAATCTACTAAACAGATACAATAAAACAAGCAATATCCTTTTAAGATACTACTTCATAACCACAGAACTCAATGTTTTATTCCAAACCTGTCACTATTAACATCTAATTTTATCATTACAAGATGATACAGACCCTCACAAATGACACAACTGGGGAAGATGGCACAATCTTGCCATGGTTTCTATTTACCTCTCTTTAAATAACATAAAGTACAGTAACGAACATGATTATGAGTTTTAAAACTGTACTTATAAAATAGAGTCAACTTACAGGGTTATCAGTAGATTCATCAGCCAACTGTAAACCAAAGTAATCTCTCTCTGTCAAATCGAGATGCTTGAAGACTACGTCCAATAGAACTTGGCCCTGATCATGTTTCTGCAGAGAACAAATACAGACCTTTTCTTCAATCATTTAAATATCTATAACTGGACATACAGATTTCAGGCCGGTTGAGCACATATAAATTCTCTCAGATGTGCTCTAGCAGCACTATTTTAAATATCACAAAGTGTATCCCAGCAGCACTATTTTTAAATGAGCTTCATCTCTTTCTGAAACATATGTAAGGAAATCATTTTTCTTCTCTGTCATTTTCTGACAGTAAGAACTTCTCACTTCTCAGCTAGCTACATGATTATTTCTGAAAGCCTTTCATTAGCCAAATTTGATATTTAAAAGGAGCACAGAAAAGGAAAAAAAAAGTACAGGAATTAATAAAGAACTCAGTGCAAACAAGAATCTTGTTTGGGTCACTGAATCAAATGTACGGGTCTATACAAATTATCCTTCCTTACCTGAAAATTTATCCTTGACTTTAAATGAACCAGCATATTGAAACTGTTTCCAAAGTTTAATGGCAGAGACAGCTGAGACAGGCAAATATCTAACCAAGGAGTGGCATTTACATAGGTTCTAAGATAGCACTTCACTCAAAATGAATTAATTCAAAGTAACTGAGTAACAGTAACAGTAACTGCTTTTCAGAGTCAAGTGAACAAACTTGATTTCTACTACATGGACAAATGTTACCCATAAAATGATATAAAAATAATCTGTAGTTGTTAGTACCTAGCAATTTTTTTGACTAACCTGAAAATACTGCCAACATAGTAATTGAAACTGAGTGTGTCATTATGACAGGACTCAAAAAATACATTTGGTGAAATCTGAAGGGAGTTTCCACAGAAGTTAAAAGTGTCACAGCATCTTGAAATACAAAAGACAAGCAAAACTCTGCAAGAACTGCCAAACAGGAAGAAATATGAAAGAGATGATTGATACACTTTCCACTCAGATTTTCTACTTTTCTGTCACCAAGCAGAGAAGCTTCTAATCATTTTCTAGGTGCCAAGTATTATTGCAGCTACAGTGGATTTGATATATCTTGTCTTCTTTACTGTAGGCAGTAAATTTTAGAGTTTTAAAACGAACCCCCTGCTGTTCTGCTCCCAAAGGACCCTGCTTCACATAGAGATTACATAAGTTTACCTTTACACCTGTTAAAATGGAAGTATGTCACTAAAAGATCAAGATAAGGTTGCAAGAATTTCTTTAATATTCACACAAGAGAAAAATCTACAATTCTACCTTTAGACATCTGTTAACATCTAAAAGCATCCTATCAAATTTATTTTTGTTCAGATGAAATTACACTGAAGTTGAAAAAACTGTCAGAGGCAGTTATTTGGGCCTAAAAACTCCAAGCAGCATGATAATTTATTTCATATTAATAATGAAAAAGTAGAAAATAGTTATCCACAAATTATGCTTGAAATAATCTCAGGAGGACAAGCATACTCATAATTCTGCACATATCTTTAAACTGAAATTATGTAAGGGATATATTTCAGGTCCCATACAAATTTGGCTAAATTGAAGTGACCTAAGAATTCCTGCATCTACTTTGCAAAAGACCTTATTTTTTTAAAATGATACAGAGAAAATTTCTTATGAAATGTAGGAGCACCATTGTTAAAAAGTCCACCACTGAAAAATTTACTTTACAAATTACTAAAAACAGGCCAAGAAAAAAACAGATGTTAACACAATAAATGTACAACAGCATAAATGCATAAGGCATTTTTTATATACAAACCAAATATAGTCACTTTAATTTTTACTAAATTAGGAGTTTCTGTTATATTTTGAAATAAACCAATAATCAGTACAGTTTTTAAAGCAAATAAAGCTAATTTTAAAATTACACAGCAACACTAATTGCCTCTTGGCATTTTTCCCACACAGACTTAAATAAGAACACAACTAAGAACTTATACCAGTAACTGCCAGAAAATGGGAGATGCCTGGAACCTAAGTTTAGCCTTGCAATTACCACAGCTGACATGTTACTTCCTCTAACAACATGCAGATACCATCTCTGTAGCTTTCTTCCAATCCAATCCTGCCAATGTATACTGCTTCTTAAATATCTGAATAGATGTTTCCTCATGAAAAAGCTTAGAACTGGCTGATCAGTCTGAATTAAGAAACACAGAATATCATTCCACGACCGCAAGGAAGGGATTTTTCCTGCAATTGCACAGCAAATTTGGTAAGAGAAGACAGGTTTCAACATGAAGCATTTGTTTGGATCAAAATGTTTTACTCAGTGCAAAATAAAGATAAGCATCTAGCAAAACCAGACTTTAGCTTAACCCATCTCTGATATTTATGTAATAATGTTGCAGATTGCCAAAGTAGGCGAAGGTCACAATTCTGCGTGCTGAGAAAGATCCAAAATATCTGTAATATTATCATAACATTCAATAGCTGCTCAAAATTATAAAAGTATGATAGCAAGTTTAAATGTCTGATTTTTTTTTACCAAAAAAACCCCCAATAAATGTAGATGAGCAGAAAAAGAAACTTGCTGTGTTGCTACAGATACAAGTTAAATATTATTTCCTCATAAAACAAGAAATAACAAAAACATGTATGAAAAATGGGAACTAAGACAAAACCGCAGGAGTTAGACACAAAAATGTACAATTTTTTTTCTGAATTGAAAAATTAGAGGGTTATATGTACTTACTAGGCATTGCTGGCATCAGACTGTCTCACAAATTTTGGCCTTTTAAGACAAATTTGACATCAACACTAGACATCAATATGTTAACTGCATTTTATGAACTATTTATCATCTAGTACCACTAGATAGATACAGATTCATTTTTAATTGCAAAATGATTGTCACTTGCTCACAAACATCATGTGTGAAAATTTAGGCAGACACCTGCAATTACACAGGTTTGATGTCTGCTTACCAACTACCACCCCCTTCCCAGGCTGCATCACTGACATTCTGGTTTTGCTGCTGCCAACAGAACCGGCTGCACCCACAGCAAACACCACGAGACATTGCTGCCATGTCAGCCTAAAAAATCTGGACTTCTGATGACAGAGGAAGGGGATGACAGGTTCTGGGCTTTCCTGGAGCAGGTCACAGCTCTGCTGCTCACATGTTTGTGGGAGGGAGGCTGTGCTGCTCCTTCCCTACTGACAACACAGAAACCCCTTCTCTAACAGCTCACAGTGCCTAGGTTGCTGCTCCAGGAGGTGAATTCCCCAACACTGCACAATTGTCTCTTTTCCTTCTACAGCTGATGCTATTTTTTTTTTTTTTTTGTTAAAGAAGAAAGGGCAAGTATCTAAGTAATGCTGAAGATCAGATTACTAAAAATTTTAACTTCTAAAATTACAGGGTGGGGGGGCTGGTATGGAGTTTATTTGGTTTGTTCTTTTCTTGTTTGGTTTATTTGACAGGTTTTTAGATTTTACTTCCATTAGAGTATAAATTTATTAAGTTTGAAGTGAGTTCTGGGATATTAAAGGCTCCAGATTGAAACACCTGTCCATGATCATTAACCTTGCTCACAGAACAACCCACCTCATCTACCTTGACTTAGTTTTCACTCAAGCTTAGTGTTACCCCCGTATCTATCTATTGGCTTTCAGGGAATAGAAGTAAACCAGCCTGCATGGAAAACATATCATTTTCAGTATTTAAACAAGTAATTAAAACAAATTAAAGTAATTGGATCTCGAAAAAACAGTTTTACGGCAATGCAAATCATCCTGATCATGTTGTCAGCTCACGTCAGCCTCCTTTCTTCCAGCTACACCTTCTACTGCAGTCTGCTTTTCAGGACTGAAGGAGGATTTCTTCATTTGGTAAGCAGAGCATTCCAGAGAGGGTTTGTACTCCTCAAACACATGCACAGGTTAATTCCTGCTGATTCTTCTGCCTGGAACCAACGCAGTCTTTCTCTGGCTACAATCCATGAGGATTATCTGGTTTGATTTGTTACGCTCTCTACAAGGTAAGGCTTAGCACAAAGGTGCCTTTTTTGCAGATCAATGGAAAGAGCTGGTTGAAATGTGAACTTAGAACATCACATAAATTATCAAGAGACACTGTCTGTGATCAGCACTTTGCTGTTGGAGAAGAAACAGCATTTGAGTACATTTTTATTAACATACCACAGCATCCTCCAGATGATTAAGTTTTACAATCATTAGCATACAGAATACCTATAGCAATCATCAGGAGAAAAAAAAAGGTGCTAATTTATCTGATGTTATCTTTGTTCTTCCTATTTTGAAAACAATTCCATAAATATTTATGGCTAAGTGTAGTGTCAACCACAATAAAGTAAAACAAAGCTATAAAACCTGAGAACCTGTAGAGCATGTAGGTTACATTTGCTACAAATGAATACTTTATTACTCCCTATTTGTGAAAAAACAGATTGAGGCTAAGACATGAGATCAAGATGTTCAGCACAGAGCAACTTTTTATTCCCTAGACTCAGTTTTAATAGACAAACTTGCAGGCTGATCTGTATAAGCAGTAAAGCATGATCCATGCAACTAAAATATTTAGTACACTAGGGAGGTGGTAAGAACATATTACATAATTTTTTCTTGGGAGAGACAGAGCAGACGTTTGAGGATTTATAGCAGGTGACTCTGCTTTTCTGAGAGGCACTAGTATCCTCTAAAAACATACAGCTTTTGAACACCTAGATCAAAACCAAGAACATCTCCCATACCTACTGCCCAACAATTATTCCTTATTTTTCCCAATTCTTACTTTCTTCTTAAGAAAAAAAACACAAGATAGATACTTTAATGGAGAACTCATGCATCTGAAAGCAAAGATGGCAACATTTACAATTTCTTATGTGCTTCTAATGCTTTATATCCAACCACATTTTGCACATACTGCTTTTTGGCAGGCAGTATAGACTGGGAAACTGTTACCAAGGATGAGAAGCTAAGTGATACAGAAAAGGGGAAAGGATATAGAAAAAATTATCCCAGAAGGGAAAGGAGGCTTGATGCTAATAAATTAAAGTCTTTAAAAAATCTGTCCCTCAGCTCCATCATCCAAAATTCCCACACTTTACTACTCACAAGTCTCAAAAAATTAAGCATTTTTTGAATGAACTACAAAAATGCCTCAAGAGAATATCTTAAACCCTTCCATCTTGACTGACATATCTAAAACAAATAACCACCACATCTGCCTCTGAACCTTAAGCCTCTGGATGCTGGATCCTTGCAAGTTTTTGCCAGATAACAGATTTCCCTTCTAATCACAGCTGCAGGCTTTAACTATTGATTACAGAACAGAAAGATGTAATCTCTCCCACAAATCTTCTCTGAAACATTCAAATATATCAATACCCTTGTTGAACACTGGGTATCGGAATTCA
Source organism: Phainopepla nitens (assembly GCA_013400175.1). Lineage (NCBI taxonomy): Eukaryota > Metazoa > Chordata > Aves > Passeriformes > Bombycillidae > Phainopepla > Phainopepla nitens. The sequence goes on along the minus strand of VXBQ01005435.1, from coordinate 41,935 downwards.
GTGTAATTACGGAGCATTAGAACTTTCTCAAATGGTCTGAATTAGATTTGTCCACATAGATTTCACAATAGCTTCACTTTCTCCCTCACTTCCCATCTGAAGTCCCACAGCCTTATTTGATACTTCTACACTCCATTTGCTGAAGTTCAATTTCCTTTTGAAAAATTTTAATTATTACACCACCTGTTAACTTTCACCATCAACCTTTCTCCATTTAAGTCATCAATTCTATAGCTTTTAAAGTAAAAGCAGAGTTCTATATCACATGAAAACCTACAGCTTCTTTCTTGTTGAGTTCTGGTTCTGGTTGCTCTCACACACAGATGACTTTAAATGCTTTAATATTTTCTTGTGAGGTCTTTGCCTATTTTTCACGGGTTTTCTTTTCTCCTCAGGAAGCTGAAAAAAAGTATTGCACTTGTGTAACATACACACAAAATCATGAACATTTTCATTTGAAAATGGGATGAATAACCTATTTTAAATTCCAGGTTCATGTGTAGAAGTTGTTGCTTTTCTTCCATTAACAGTTCTTGGTATTCAGCAACCAGCTTTCCATTTCCCTTCCTGTCATTCTCATTAGTGTAGGAGAAGGTGGTGAGTTTAAGTAAGGGAAATCACAGAACAAGAATATTATCTGAGAAAAGCAAAGAGCAGGAAGATACTCTAAGATGGCAGCTGTGACCAAGTATAACCATACAGGTGATTGAACACAGTAAACTACACAGCTATGGGAAGAGTTCCCACTCCACCTGACTTGTGCTCAAAATACAAAAACCAGAATGCAGCAGAACAGAAGCTTCGTTCAACTCAACAGCAAAACTGTCCCCCACTTCCACTGGACAACTTTAGTCCATGAAGGGAATTACTGGAAACACATTATGCTTCGTACATTGGATTTTGAAATGAAGATGTGTTAGTACTACAGAGGATGCCAGAATGACTAAGTTCCCAGTAACACTGTGCACGTGTACAAGCATGCCTGCCTGAACACAACTCCCCCTTTTATTCTCTACTTAACGGCGTTTGAAAGCCAAACTCCAGCCACAGAAAGGCAGCAAAGGGAAGCAAGCTGGGGACATTGATCTGCAATAGGCCAGCCACGGACTGGCAATAAGCCCATTACTTACATGAACTCGGAAAGCTTGGACAGTGTTATCCAGGAGAAGAACGTTGCAGACCACCTCCGTGTGCTGCCTGTCTCGTGCCAGCTCAGATGCTCGTACATTGTAGGTTCTGCCAGCAGGCAATCGGAAACGTGCGGTCATTACTGTCCACACAGGGTCTGCGGGCAAAACAGACAGAACATTTAAAGAGCCAAAAAATGCAAATGCAAGAATGTCTCACTTCAAAGAAAGGTGGAAACACGGCAAGTCCATTATTTAAAAACTCCATTACAGACAAAGGAAAATGAATACTACATTCACAGTAGTCAATTACAAAGCAATGCCTCACATGTGACAACACCGTTTGATACTAAAATGCTCAATCCTTTATTTTCTATGCATTGTTCACACTCTCCCTATTTTAAGGTTGTTTTGTGGGTTTGCTGTTTTTTTGTCGGGTTTTTTTGTTTAAAGATTCACAACAATATTTTCAATTCCAAAAGCACTGTAATTGCTGGGCATCATGGCTACCAGGTTCCTGATACTAGATGCAATTAAGTAACTAATTTCAGTGCCAAACAGCAAAAAATGCTTACATAAAAAGCTTTATAGAGAAAAAGAAAACAGCAAACACACAAGACTTCGATGCATTATTCTGCAACACCTGTGCATTCATCGTAAAATTGTAAAACATGAGAATGCACAGTGGTAACAAAAACATTAGCATTGTTTCTTTCCCCCTTTTTTTTTTACATTACAACATGAATAGTTTAATGTTTGTCAAACTGCTGAATCTTCTGTCCACATCAATTTGATCAGATTTACACGTTTAGTTTGGGAGCACAAACAATTCTCATCCTCTCAGCAAGGAGCCATGACCATCACAAGTCTACACCCTATGCTGAGAGTTGATAAATAAAATGCAGGAACTGACTTTCACTTCTCACATCTAAGATTCTGATGATTATCATCCAGCCCCTGCCCACCAAAGTCCGTATGTGCCCACCTGAAGCTATCAGCTCTATCCAATAATACCAGCCACTTTGTCAAGTGCCTCACAGGATCAAGGCCTGTGATTCACTTAATTACACACTCAGCAAACTATTTCTACATCCTTTGACAAGGGTGTAAGCAAACAGAAAGTTTCGTAAGTTGAGAATATATTGAGACATAAAACTAAAATACCCTAAGAGTAGCGAAAGAACACAGGTATATTCAAAATCGAATATAAAATTATTAGTTTTCCTTATCTTGCATAAGATTATGAAGCCTTCAAACACATCTACACATTAGCTTCATATGTGAGGAGGGGGATGGGGGCATATGAGGATAAAAAAAGGGGAGAATTTAGCAGAGGACAGCGAACATTCCAGCAGTGATTAGAGAGTTTGCATGGATCATAAGAGATCTCTGTGCTCCAATGTACATAAATGAAAAGGGAGGGGTAAGAAATGAAAGATCAATCCCTCCTAAGTAGTTGGTAATTTAGATACATAGGCTCTCATGGGAAAGTGGAAGACCAAGAACCAAGCTGGGACTTTGCAGTTCAATCATCTTTCCACTGCCTGCAGACAACCTCGAGAGCAACTGCCCTAAAAATCCCTGAGGTATTTTGCTTTTCTAGATCACATCTTCAGCCCTTTAAGTATGACCACACACCTGAGACATAAAAAAATCAGCTTGAGGATCATCTATCCTTGCAAAATGCTTGTTTTGACTTACCCAGCATTTTCAGATTAACAAGTACTTGCATCTTCACCAGACAGCTTTTTTATTTTGGCTACTCAGTCACTGGCTTCAGAAGTGAAATGCTGTACTCATGTAAAACTACAGCAAGTTTACTTTTGTTTAGCTAAACCAACACAACAAACTGAACAATACAGACACTAGATAAAGCCACCAGCTGCTAAATTTATGACTATGTCTTAATGACAAATTTATGAAAAATTGTGTCGCAAACATTAAAACTCTCAAGTGAAGCCTAAAACCAAAATCCATCTGACAATTCCTCATGAACAGGCTGCTTCTACTATACCTTCTACAGATCTCAAAAACAAAAAGCAAGAGAAAACCTTTAAACACCGAAGAGGAACTGAACCTCCACACCAGTGATCCAAGCCAACCAGCTACCATTTCACAAACAGTGTTTTGCCACACAGACACAATCTAAAAATCTTACCAGTCATAATGGCATTATCAGTGCAGCTCCACAACTGACAACTACAGCCAAAATTTTAGGACGGTATTTGCTGCTGACCTGAAACTAAGAAGGTTTCAGAGAAGCAGACAATTTGATTAAAAACAGTTTCTCCATACCACAGAAACAACACCTTGACAGGTGTAATATACAAGGATTTGAAAAAGTAACAAATGAACCAAGAAACAGTGAGTGTAATCTTCAGAGTCCTTTTCCACAAATGCAAACACTAGTGCACAAAGAACTGTTCAGCTTTCAGGTAAGTACTGTAGTCCTCACAAATCCATTTGGTAGTGAGGTAGGAGAGTAACTCAACAATACAGCTTTGCAGCAGAGACCCCACTTGTTAAAAACTTGTTAGAAACCATGTTTTAAGAGAAGAAAAAGGTAAGTCTCACCTTTTCTCCTGTTCTTTCCTCTATTTTTGTCTTATATGCCGATCAAGACAAGACCAGCAATACTTTATCCTTCCTCATTACTGCCTTAAACTAGACAGAACCTGGGTTTCAGACACAGCAACAAATCCTAAGTGTGAGCAAAGAGAAAACCATCCCTTAGTGGCCCTTGAAATCCTTTAACACCATGAAACCATTCGCTCTGTCCCTTTGACAGACCCAACCTGCAGATCTATCAAGGTTCTTGCTGTAACACAAATCATCTTTGCTCCAGCCAAACAAAAAAACATTGCATAGTTACAGACTGGATTTTTCTTAATGTACATGAATGAAATGATCAGATCAAGAAAGGGGCACTGTATGATGAGTTTGCTATGGAAACAGGAGCAGCTACAATGGGCCAGAACAACAGTTCACGTAGCTCGCACACTGGAAGGGCAACGCATTCTGCACTCTCTTTGAGGAAGAAACAAACAAATAGGACACACACTTCTCAAGCTGTTCCATAGCCTGGAGTTCAGCATCCTCCTGGTGTGAAGCTCACAGTCCCACCATGCTGGACATCAGTCATTCATGAACGTTTTCTTCATGGACTAAGAAACTATGTTTTGTACTTTCAGATTATGCAATGAAACATTCTATTCCATGTCCCACATAAAATACACAGTAGTTGGAACCACCAGCTCATAGCAGACGAGTTTCTTGCATGGAACTAAGAGGTTTTTGCAATGACAGAACACAGTTTTAAAAGTATAATGACTCAAATCCTGAAATGTATCTACAAAATGGAACTAAAACAGCCATGAAAGTAATAGAGAGGAAGGTGACAAAAGTCTGTCTTCTGCAAGTCACATTCAAAGTTACTCTTCCCCTATATGCCAGCAAAGAAACTATGGAAGTATGTAGGGAATATGTCAAAACACCTTCACCATCACAGGCACTTTCAAAAATACTCCTCCTTCTAAGATCTGCCGAGGTTATTAGATGGAACTGCTTTGTGGCCAACCATGTGCACATAAGCCATATTTAAACCTCTATCAGCACACGTACACTTAACAAAAAGGACGCAGTTGTTAAGCACAAACAGACCCTGCAATTACTGGCAATTTTACTGACACACTCATTTTACAACATAATTGGCCCCAAAGTAAGCCCATATCATCTTTGCTACTTCTTTCTTTCAGAAATACATGCACCAAGAACACAGATAGTATTGTCTCCCAAACACATACTGCCAATCTTGCTATGTATTTTGAAAACTTACTAATAGTGAGATGGGCAGCTATTGCTTATAGGGTTACAAATTACAGTTGATTTCCTAACAAATATTGATATATAAAATGGGAAAATCTGATAGAAATCCAGCTACACTCATTGCATACTTCTGCAATAAAAACATTATAGCTAACATTAGTATGGAACAGAGGACTGCTTTAAGATCCAAAGTAAAATCTGCATCCCCAAAAGAAATAGGAGTAAAAGAGAGAGACTTAACAAAAAAAAAACCAGTTTGAGAACAACTGGCTTAAACAGCAGTTGAAGCTTTAACTTAAGCAAGGTACTACTGTGTGTGCATATCCATGCCACAGCCACTAAATGGTAAATTATTTTTATACATGCAAGTGGATAATTTAAACTGGACTTAATCTTCGCTTATGATGAAGGTTTTCTGCTAATAATTTTTCAGTGTCTTCTGCTAAGCATGTAATGCTTACATATGTGAATTAACAATCTAAAGAACATGCTACTACAGCAACTGGAGAAGGATAGAACTCCACTTACCTCTCGGGTCTGTGGAGGGAGTAAGTTGCACATTTCCTGCCTGAGCTCAGGTTTCAAGTGGTGAAGCAATTCCAGGGAGTGTTCCCTATCAAAGGGCAGAACATTCTTGCAATACTGGCTTGGTTAGGGCACTAAAGAGCATACAGAGGCTTCAAAAGTGAATTTTCGGCATCCTTTATTCTTTTATGTAAATGTACACAGTATAACGACAATTTGCCTGGGCTTACAATAAACTAACTGATTTTAAGCAGCTTAATAAATAAGCAGTTGGTTAAGCAGGTAATTAACTGAAATTTAATTTATCCAAGAGTGCAGCCAATTTGCTGACTTCATGCAAACTTTCTTTAAATGAACTCTTGATGTAATGAACAGAAAAACAACCACCTTAACACATTACTGTATGCACATGTGCATGCAAGGACATGAGAAATTTCATTTTTCATGGCTCATCTAAAGCAGCTAAAGGAGCTCACACATTGCCAGATTTCCATTTGTTTAGGAGCTCGTATTTGAGTAACCCAGAAGGCACGGATTTGCACTGTGGCCCACCTGCTCGTTTGGGTTCAACACAGCACACGAATTCCCCACAAGAAGAAGGAAAGTAGGTCAGACTCACAGAAGACCCACGTTCTTATAACATGATGCAGCCTGAATATATTAAGTAAAATGCAGACCCCATTGCTACTAAAATTATCCAGACAACTTTATTATATATATTGATATGTAACAAAAAAAATCCAAACCCTTTTAAAAGTACAAAGACAATTTTGAAGGTTTAAACAGAATAATACAAGATACTGCAATTCAGACAAACACTGAGGTACACCTAGAGCCCATTGAAAACATTAGTGACACTACATTAAATGTTTTAATTCAAACTAGTTTGAAAATGCTAAGCATTAGCTGGTCGTGCACTTTTCTGAGGGAATTCCACATTAAGTCCAAAGAAGAAGTTCAAATTTTTTATCTTTCAAAAATTTGTTTTGAAAGCTTTCAGCAACAATTCTGATGCAGTGCACAGCTTCAACATAGTGCTTATAAATAAAAGCAGAGCAGAAATGCCTTTTCATTCAAGTGAATCGACCCATGCACTACAATCCTGAAATTGTTCCAATGAGAGTTGAACTTGATGATCCTTGTGGGTCCCTCCCAACTCAGGATATTCTATGATTCTGTGATTCCTTCCTGCTTTAAGCTGACCAAATAGTGGAAAGTATCTATCATTCATTGAAGTTGATATGTAAACACTGACTTATTTCTCTTTGCAGTCACCAGGTGCAAGGCTTCCAGCAAGATTTCTAGCCAGGCAACATCATCATTAATGATTCCAGGCTCTATCAAACTTTTTTGTCTTATTTCTAAGTTTATTTAGTATCAGTTATATAAAAATTGACCACATTGATTCTACTTAAGGAAAAGAATATACTCCTGAAAACTAATAATATGACCACTTATTAAACTTTTCCTAAAACTTCTCTGAAAATGAGGGATATTGTTGACCAAGTGTGACAGTTACTGAGACCACACAATGTAACTACAGCCACCAGTTCCTCAGTGCTGCTACAGTGCTCCTACTTCCCAGTGGTGGAAAGAGAACACTGGATACAAGGAGATAGTGGTTTTGGAAGTCAGGAAGCTGAAGTTCCCACAACCTCTGCAACTCTTCTCCACTGGTGGGTAACCAGACTATGCTCTCTTTAGCCTGGTACCTGCATGGGGCTGGCAGCTCCCAGATTCCAAACTCTCCTTCTCCTGGGTCAGCAATTCCTGCATCCTTCTTTACAGGCTGGCCCTGAGCAGTCTCCACGCTTCCTGTGCAAAAACAGTACACAAGTTCAGCTGATCTGCAGCTGCTTCTATACATTCTTCCAAGATCTCTACTATCTGCAGACACTCTGAGCTGCTTGAGCAAATCCCTCATGGATGTCAGAAGTATAGAACAGTAAAGGAAAATCCTACTTCACTTCTGAAAGCCACAGAGAAACATACTCATGTTCTCCTCAAAACATGTCCATTATCTGACCTGCATTTCAGTGAATAAGCTACTCTTACATCCTCCTTTCCCACATCCTTAACCCTCAATCATAGGAAGAGCCAAACCTAACAAAAAGGGCATTAGTTCTTAATGTATATGTGACAGTTTCGAAAATTCTGCGCCCGAAGTTCAACAGCTGACAGAAAAGAAGTTGAATTTAGCCCCTCTCCTCCACCATCAGCTTTTCCTATACACGAACCAGTAGCAGAGAACTAATTTAATATTCTAGCCACTGACTCAGATAAATTTCTAAGATTGTTAATGTATCTCATGAACACAAGGATTTCATGGGGTTGGCTGCGGATTTCAGTGTAGTCTTAATGCCTAAATTAATAAACATTCTCAGTTAAAAATTACTCAAGGATATTTTTAAAACTAAGACCTCCATGAATAATGCTTTTTATCTACTTCTTCTGAAAAGGTTTCAAATCTGAACAACTGCTGTGTGATATCAAGCAAGATTTTCACTGTTATAATCACATAATTACTGATAGAGACAAAGGTTAAACACCTTGCTCTGTCACTCCCAAATTTCATACTTTCTAACATAAAAATAATAATTAATGAGTGTTCAGACACTCTACATAGGATCTGTTAGAGACAGCTGGATGCTGTACACCAGAACACAGCAAATTAGTGAGATAATACTGTAGCACACTACTGTTTTCTCTGAAAAACAAACTATTTGGACAATGTGACAATTCCCTCCCTTGCTCCTCCCTGCCCCCAAGAAGAAGGGCACAGCTAACAGAGAAGCCTATTATAAATGACACTTCTATTTAATTAAATGTCAATCCTCATTATGCTTGAACTGCATGCACCACACTCACAAAAAAAGACTCAAATTCAGCTGATCCCTTTCTCTGTTTTGAGTCTGAAGTAGGACAGCACAGGAAGACGGGTATCTACTTTGCCTCACTGCTGTATGCAACATTTCAGGAAATGCATAACAGCAAGATAATATTCATTAGTTTGAGATTACAAATTGAGATTGTCACTTTAGGAGCAATATTAATAAAAAAAGAGTTCTAAGAAACCATGCCATCAACACTGACAGTTATTTTGAACCTAAACCCTTTATGTCCTCCCTTTCTGTGCTCAGTCATGTTTCACACGCAGACAATAACGTTTCCACCTTCACTATCCAGGACTCTAGATGAGATAACAGCCTGAGAAGATATTAAAACTTCTTTGGCAAGGAAAAAAGAAGTGGGGAAAAAATAAAAAGGCAAATAAACCTATAAACTCCAAACAGCTCAATACGGCTCATTTTAAACCCATTTTTAAGCTTCAAATTTAGTCTCAGTGAACACCTGTCCAAGACACAGTTTTAGAGTGTCAGAGAGGCTGAAGAAACTCAACCAATACTCTAAAAGTCTGCAGCCAAGAAAGAACTAGAATTAAAACAGCCAGACTCATCCCCTACTTCCCCCCTCCATCCTACTTCATCAGGGCCCCCATTTCCCTTTTCACTGCACCAATCTTAAAGGCCAGAGTGTGAACAAATGCAAAGACAACAGAAAGCCACCTGCCAGCTCATGCTCAGTATTCACTGATCTGATGATAACAATACTGCAGAAGAGACAGAGCCTTTCCATCACTTTCACATGATGCAAGAAAAATGTCCAGAGCGTGTGTGCCTTTAGGCAAAGGTTCACAGTGAGCACCTATGGTTATTCACAACCAACACAAACCCACCTGACCTGCAGGTGACACATTGAAGCTACGATCAGAGTGGAAACATCATATGAGTTTGTGCAGCTGTTTTGTTTCTGATCTGAAGACTTTTCATTTCTAGGTGCTATTCAGGCGTTAGGAAAGTTTTATGGAACAAATTACACATACATTTGAACAAGATGCGTGAAGAACCTCACGTGACGTTTCAGAGATTACTCTGAGCAAAACTGTAGAAAATGTCTCTATAATATGCAATACACTCATATACACCTTAAGGACCAGAAAAAACAGCACACCTACCCCACTATTAAACAATGGACTAGAGTTGATCTCGAGGAATCACCTGATTACAGTGTGACTGCTTTACAGAATGGTTTAGGAAAGCCAAACCTCGGTGTGAAGAAACAGACAGAAGGCAGCTGAGGCTAGAAATGCCTTTAAACAACAATAGTGGTATCACGTAAGGCCTGTTACATGAAAATACAGGTTGATGGCAAGCAGCAGCTAGAGCAGTGGCAGCTTGTGATGAGGCAGCAAAGCCCAGAGAGGGAAGAGGCCCCGGGGCAGAGCTGTGGCCGCGGCACTTCAGCCGGGCCGGGCAGCAAACACAGGCACCGCGGCAGCAGCCACTGAGCACAGGAACTGCAAAGCTGTCAGGGAAAAAATTAAATCTAACTTTATTCTTAAAAAAGCCAACCAATCCCTGTGGAAGGGCAGATAGCTGAAGCAGTCAGTAAAGGATATGTCTGCCAGGAAAAACAAGAACAGGAAGAGGAGCACTGCTTAAATATCACTACATGGTGACTTTAACTATCCTCCTATATTTAAAAATCTTATAAATTAAACAAATATGCAAATGCATTTATAAGACATGAAACCCTCTTGTTTCCTAGTATGCAGCCATCAGTTCATGATATTTGGAGGTGCTTATCATGTGTAAAGATTACTAAGAATAAATAGAAAAGTTTTCCAAGTGAGTTCCACCTCCATTATTTTAAACTCGATTCTATCCATAACCTGCCCTTGTGTTTGAAAATAGCATTAAAAATGGTAATCCATGACCTTCACATAGACGATTACTACATCTACCTCTTCCCATTCCTGGAGCTGGATCTCTTATTCTTGCTTTTATGACTCAATGCTATAATAAGATGTAATAAATGAAGACTATAACGAAACATTACTAAAATATCTTGATAGAGACTTCTCAAAATAAATTCCCAGTACTTTTTAAAATGTGTTCTTAAACTAGGTTAAATAGATTTAAATAGATCTTTCGTTAAAAGGAAATCTGGCTCTGACACAACTCTAAGATCAGGAAGCCTAAATATTTACCTATCAAAAGGAAAAAGGGCTGAAATCAGTGCAAGTTCAGGCAAAGTACAGAAGCCCCAGGTGATAACAACTTAGTATTTAGTATCTTGCTTAAGGCAGAGGGGAAGGGGGGAGAATATACACCCCCTACCTCAAAACCCCCCAAATCCAAATTCCTTCCTATGGTTTTCCTCAAAGGTATCAAGGCGCAACTAAATTTGATTCCCATTTGCAATATGACTTTAAAAACCATTTCTTCACCTATTAAAGAAAGGACTATACAGTTCTTTACAGACCCAGTAGAAAACAAAAGCTCCTCAGTAAATAAAAGGAGTCTTATAAATTTTTGAGCTTTTAATGACAATGCACAACTGCCTGCAGCTAGAATAACCAAGTACAGTCCTTTCATTACACCAATTATTAACAGCTCTAAACTTGAGCAACAGCCTGACTACACATGCTGAATCAAGGAAATGTAGCAAGTGAAAATTAGGTTTAGATTTCAGCTTTCCCATCAACAAATAAGACAGTTTTTTTAAACACAATTTAAGAAATCAAAAAAAGAAGTTACATGCAAATAACAACTGATGGTCCTCAACAGTTGTACACAATTAAGTAGATAAAACAGGTAAAACACCAAATGATGCAAAATTACACATTCTAATTTGGTGTGACTGTAAATGAACACAAGTCTCACATCCTGTATGTTGTACAAACCTCAACCACAATTATCTGAAAACAACTCTGACAGAAAACATATGATGGAGAAAATTTGTGGGCTTGCCATTAGCCACTTGAGCACCCCCAGATCAACACTGCTGCACACTGAAGGACCTGCAAGTCCAGAGCAGCCACTGGAACTGGCAGCTGTAGTTCCAGCCATGGCATCTGTGTTGGGAAGCCTTTGAAGTTAAAGGCAGTCTGAACTGAAAACAAACTGGCAGAATTCAGATAAAGCTTTTATTCTACTCATAGCCAACTTCAAGTTGAATTTTGGCTGGCACTAAAACTGAGGTATTAGACAGGGGGAGGAAAAGTTGTCTGTGTATATTTTGTTCACAGTTGCTGAACCTAAGCCAAATTATCTTCAATAGATTTAAACACAGCAGATGCTAATTCTATGGCTCAGCATAACCAACTGGACACTTTCCATCAAAATTAGTTTTTAATCAGAAACATCATTTCCATAAAATAGAAATTTTCACGTGGAAAATTTCAGTTCTGCCAAAACCCACCGATTTTCCACTGGAAACACTGAAATAAACGCTTGTCAACTCTGCTTCTTCCTCCAGCAGAAAACAAACCAAGGGATGTCTTCTGGCAGTGCTGCCCAGAAAAGTGACCTCACTCCACCCGTGCCCCTGGCTTTCAGCCACCCTGCCTCGCACTCCTGGCACTTGGCCCCTCCACAGTGGCCGTGGGAGGCAGGAGGTCACGTTCTGGGTGGTCGTGGGATGAGCACTCGAGAGACCCCAAAGCACACCAGGGAACTGCAACAAGGAGCATGAGGCAAGAGCAGTTTTGCTGGTGCACCTACCCAGCTGCAAAAGAACAATCCTATTTTACATCATCCCAAATTTTAAGGCCTCCTTTTACTTATTTCTTTATTTACTATATTTTGCAACTTCACCTCAAGCTTAAGTTTTCTTCTGACTTACCTGTGCCGCCTCTCAAAGACTTTCTTTATAGAAAACAATTTCCATTTTCAAGCCAGTTCAGGATTAGAAATTCAAAATTATCTGAGTGAATCTGACAATGCAAATATCACGTGTTCAAAGAATCAAATCTTATAATCATTCATATGCAATGGAATTTCAAACAGGAAATATAAAATCACAATTTGGTGGGTTTAGTTTCTTTAGCAAAGTATCTTCAAGATGTCTATACTCCCCAGATTTGTAAATTGTACAAACCCACTTTGTAACAATTTTATCTGTACTTCTTACAAAGTGAAACTCTGCCCCAAAACTGGGGCATACCGTCCTCAACAGTCACACCCTGTCAGGGGTTAGAACACACTTAAACTTTAAGGGCAGACTGCAGGCCCTTTGCACTCATCTTCCTGCATTCAGAGTTTTGAAAATTGTTAAACTACACTCGAGTTTGGACATAAACAAGTAAGAAGATAAATGATCCTCACGCATTTTTCTAAGACTATATAAAAATACTTTTCTTTTAGGGATGTATTTCCTTCACTTGCAAATAAATTGACAAATTTACAGAAGCATCTGTAAGAAAAAAAACATGGGAAGAAAACATAACGCAAGAGGAAAGACAAGATCTAAAATTACATAAAAGTTTATAATTCTTATCAGGGTTCATCAAACCAAACTTCAAAAAAAACCCCTTAAAGTTTTATTCTTTTGTTCCTGAATATGACTGTTTTCTTCCTTTTAGCTCTTGTTCTTTATAGAGTTACACAGTAATACTTGACAGTTTCCACAGAATTAACTTAACAAAAATAGCAGACAGTATTAATGGTGTGAAAAGCAACATAACACTGTCAAGGCTCACTATGAATATACTGTGGGGGGAGGTGGGGAGCAGAAATCCCTACACTCCTAAATCCAAGAAGTAAAGGCACAAAGTTAAAGGTAAACAATTGGAAAAGGTGGAAGAGCTAAAAATACAGAGTTTATAATGCACTATAGCTCCAGAATGAAGACACCATGTTACCCAAGTGCAATTAAAATTCACTGACAAACTACATTTCTGTATTATATATCTTATCCATTCAACCTCAAACCTTTTATTAGAAGTTAAATTTCTTTTACTAACATATTAGCAAATCACTTTCCAGGTACAGGGTATACATCTTCTATAAAGAAAAAGCCATCTAGCGTATTTGTATTTAATAAAATACCAACTGAGAAAAATTACCTGACCATTTTGCTTGGAGCTGGAAGCTTCTACAATCAGCTGCCATTCAGAACCAGCAAGAAACTTTCAATTCGGTTGGTCTGAGATTAATTAAATTGAATTATTCTACTATTTACTGAGTTTATTTTTAGAAGGAAAACAACTTCTACCATCTCCTCTAATGCATTCATGCTCAGGAAGACACAGAGGCTTTAATGCTTGTTTATCATATTGGCTCAGTTCAGTATCAAGTTTCACATCCGCTGAAAAAATAGGCGGATAACCATGGTACAAACCAGTTATTCAACTAAAACCAAAGCAATAAAAGAAACATCCCAACTCCAGTGGAATAAAACATTACCAAGAAGGGCAAATGAACCCACATATGCAGAGTTTGTGTGTGCTGAAGTTAAAGAGCAAACGGTTATTAAAAGGAGAAAGTAGTACAAAATCGTAAAAGGCTATTTATAGGCTTCATGTCATGCTACTATTTAATCACACTGCTATTCATGCTTTCTCTCGTGCATTTCCCACCTCTAAGCAAGAACAAAACCTCCAGTGCTGTTTAATCACCTGCATGTCACAGGGCCTTCAGTTGCTTTTACTTAGTTCTCTGCTGCTCCCAAGAACTTTCTTTCATCTGGCTGAACGGATTCCCTGCTAGGACACAAGCACACACCTCCCGCCACCAGCCAATGTGGGAAGGGCCCCTCGGCCCTGGTGATTCCTTGACAGTAATCAGATTACCTCTTATACTTCCTTGTAAAACAACCAGAGGTCTGGAAGGACCCTGTAAAACATATGTTCTCTGTTGCTAAAACTGCAGTGTGGTTCACTGCTCACCTCGAGCCTTTTGGCTGTGCTGCAGCTGAGAGCACACAGGTATGTCTCAGCCGAGAGGCTGGGGGCAAGTTCAGGTTTAGCTTTTTTCCTCTTGCACAACTCTAAATGCCAACTTGATTGTAACCACAGCCCAATACAGAAGTCCATGTCATCGCTCCAATTTGTGGTATGAAAGACTGGACCAATTTTTTTTTCTTCTCAATAAAGCCCAATCCTAAGAAAACCATGCTGTCAGGGATGATTACATATCTAGTCACTAAACTCTGAGTAAGTGTAACACAAATGAACTTTTCTACTATATTGCCTGTAACTGACATCTACTTCATAATAAAATAATCCAACCATAATAGTTGCTCTCAGAAGAAGTCTTAATCCAGTGATTAATTTAGCTTTCTATGCCAGAGAATCATAGTACTTGCACAGGAAATTACTGTTAAAAATGAATTTACGGTACTCTACTGTTGAACTGTATACAGGAGGGATTGCCATGTTCTAGTCTTTAACAATCTTTTCCCACCATAATAAAACTAAGGACATAGCACTCTTTTTCTCTTTGAAATCAAAGGACTAAAACTGCAGACTTGATTCAGGAGCCTTGCAAACTAGTTCACCGTTCAACACACAGTAGCTTCACAAAAAGCTTACCAAAACATCCATTTGGATAGTCTCTTCCACTACAGTGCAGTTAACAGAGATAATTGTAAGAGAACAGAAGCAGTTATAGCCCTCAGGCTGTTAGAAACCACAAGTTTGCAGGGTTGTCCCACTTTGCCTGAAGTGAGTTCTCTGCTGCCTCGGGCAAGTGCTCAGCTCCCAGCCCCACCTCTGCTGAGCAAGGGGCTAAGCAAGGCAGCAGGTCTGAATGACAGATTTGAACCAATTCCCTCAGTGCTCTCAGTTCTCCTTTCATTCTACTGAAAAAGTACTTAATGTAATAATGTGTGACTATGTTGGATCACTGTTTCAAATTCGTAACAAACACTGGAAGCACGTGGTAGCCTATGAAAACCTGACAGCAGGGACCCAACCCAAGGCTTAGTGAGCCTGTCTGCAGCAAAGCTGGCACACTATAAATACCAGAAAGGAATTTCATAGTCAAAATAAAAAGGTAATGTAAAATCTGCAAGAAAAAACAAACATCTCATGATTTCCAAAAGCATGTAAGGAACTTACACACTTCAAATAGCCAACGTGCAATGACAGCTTAAGAAACTGTCACAGCATAAAACTCACCCTGGTACCCTATTTGTTATTTTTATACAAGGGGCAACATTCTGACTCCAAAGCTACTTGAGAAGCATCTCAGTTACACAAGTCAATGTTCTTTTATGATAGTAGACCTTCAATATTTGTAAATTTACACAAGCTTTATGTAGACGTGCTGATGTCAAACCACTATGAAAGACAGCAATAACTCCTTGGTCAGAACCAGGCACAGCAAATGGGCTGCAAGTCCTTAAATCTAGGACATAACTACGTCCTCATGTGTAATTATGGCTCAAGCTAAACACAGCAGAGGACACAAGTCAGTAGACAAGTTTCTGCCCAGCATTTCAGTTCCCAAGGATCTCTATGACCCATACTTGCAGTGTGAACTGCTTTGGGGAGATGCAAATCTCTGACAAATGAACTCTGAAATTCCTCCAATCCGGTAGAGCCAAAAGACTTCAAATTTTTTTACAGAAATTATAAATGTATGTGTCCCTACAGAGAAGAAGATTCACAGAATGTACCCAAGTTTCCCAGCTTCTTATCCTTTGGCAAAGGTGAGAATAAAGATTTTTGGTTGTTGTTTATAAAAGCAGCGAAAGGGAAGCTGCCAGCAAGTACAATCACCACTTCCTTAAATACCTTTCCTTTAAATCCATCATTAAAGGCTTTTTCTGCTCAGCTGTCAAGCAGTCAACATTCTGGGACAGATTCATTTCTCTTTTCTAAAAGGGAACAGAAGCTACTGTGGGAGAAAAAGAAAAAAAAGCTTCAACCTCTCAAAGTATAGAGTACAAATGACTGTCTGTCCAGTGCTGCCCTCTGAATAACACCATGTACAGGGGCTGTTGATGGTCAAAGGAAAGAACATCTTGAATTCAATCTGGGGCCAGCCAGGGCCAGCCCCAAATTACCAGCAGTCCTTAGAAGAAATGCCACCACTAGATAAGGTGTGATTACTCACTGCTAGTGCTACCTTGAACAAATGGGAAATCCTACCTGCAGGAACAATTCAGTAAGCAAACCTCAAAAATAACAAATGAAGCAAGTTCTGAGAAAATTCTGGCTTAGTTTTCCAAAAGCTCTAAAAGAGTTTTTCTCAAGGCATTTGTGTTTTATATAAAGGAAAGTGCACTTCTAAAATTTCCCACTGCAATTCTTGCTTACATTCAGAGTTCGTTAAGTCACAATAAAAAGCTCAAAGGTATCAACACAGACTTGCACAGAAATGAAAACAAGCTACAATAATGAATACTTGAGTTATTTTTATGAATACCATTATGGTCCAAAACCAGCCTCTTAAGTGATAATATAAAAAATTCCATTTTTTTTCCAATCTACTTTCTTGTTTTATAAAGACACATGGTCTCCCTTGGGAGAATCATTCTTCTATAAATATTTGACAAGAAAAGTAAGATTTTTTTTG
The DNA here is from genome assembly GCA_013400175.1 of Phainopepla nitens. Classification (NCBI taxonomy): domain Eukaryota; kingdom Metazoa; phylum Chordata; class Aves; order Passeriformes; family Bombycillidae; genus Phainopepla; species Phainopepla nitens. The sequence goes on along the minus strand of VXBQ01005435.1, from coordinate 25,092 downwards.
TCTTAGCAAGTATGTTGTGATTCCTGACAGAAATAACAGATAACAATGGACAGTGGAGATAGCACACTGTTAAGCTGAACATAAAACTGTTATGTTTATATTTTTGGACATTTAAATGGGGTCCTTTGAAAGTAATTAGGCATTATTAGACAATTTAAATAATACATTAATTAAATAATCTTAAGATAGCCTGGCTCTTGCTCCCGCTGTTTTCCCTGGAAAGCCAGGTACAAACATGGGTCAGATGGTTACTGATTCACAGGCTGATGAGGTAGCCATGCTGAAACTACAAAGGTAATAATTCATTACCAAAACCATTAGTTCTGTACCATTCACTTCCTGCAAACACTCCAGATCTCTTCCATGTATGTTCTTTCCTTCTCAAGGCTCTAACAGTCCCCCTTCTAACTGTTCAATTTCTTTCATCACTCAAATCCTTTCTGATATTTTTCCATTTCTCTAATTACATTTCAACTTGCCTCTGGCTTACTCGATGCCCTCCCCGTTTGGAGTGGGTACAGAAGATGGAACAGCAACAGAAATCACAAGAATTTCCCCAAAATGCACAGAAAACCAAACAGGTTCTGCCTGAAGACAAGAAGAAAACCTGTAGCTAAGAGACAAGAACCATGCCCAAGCCTGCTCCCAAGGTTAATACAGAGATGCCAGGTACATCCATAGTCAGAGTAATAGCACAGGTGTCTGATGCACCCTGCTGAGATGTTTTCCATGTGGTGATGAATGGGTGGGATGGAAGGCAACGTGATCACCTATGCAGCATTATCAAAAATCATTAAAAGGCTTTTAAATGTCACACATTGTAACAGGTGGTACAGAAAGATTTCCAAACCATTACAAAAATCCATGAAGAACCAGCAGAGTGAAGCGATTTCACCCTAACAATCTCCTACATACACACATTTTGACTTAAATCTGTGTTTCATTTTTCTATCATCTTCACCAACAAAATTAAGCCAAGCTTGTAATGCTTAGGGACAATCTCCTTCAAAAAAAAAAAAAAAAGACTTTCAGAACCGAAGAGCCAGAAGGAAAACTGATTAAGTACAGGTTTATTCTCAACATGCACAAACATGTTGACAGTGACATGAGTAAGTCCAGTAGCTAAGTTTCCTGATACATAAAAAGAAAAAAGCTTTTTATCTATCAGGCTGGACTTGGATATCTAACTGTTGGACTTGATGGTCTTCAGAGAACTTTCCAACCTTAACAGTTCTAAGATTCTAAGCGTGAAGAGACATTCCAGTGATAAAAGATGATACTCATCTTTTCTTTACAGTGAAAATATTGTACAAAGTGCACTGAAAATGGACAGTCTACCAACATACTAAAGAAAATGGCATTAAAAGGTTACAAGCTCTCTGAGTCAGCACATCTGCACTGCTCCTCTTGGGCACTGTGCTTAAAAACTCTGTTCATTCATGTGCCCCTGCAGTCAGGCCCAAAAGGCTTTCTCACACCTGCTTCTTTCGGCACTCTTTTGTAATTAAACTCAGCTTCCCCAAACTCTTCACATATATAGCATCCCAGAATGAAAAGGCTACAGAAGAGGGACATATGGCAGGATATGGAATGTGCACATTAACAAAGAAAACCAAGCAACTGGCTTCTGCTATTTTCCAAGTCTATTCACACACACATTTTCCTGCTGGCAGCTCTGCAGCACAGCCCAGGTCCCCTAGAAGCAGCTGCAGGAGCCACAGGTGGAAGCAATAGGACTGTTGGTCTGCAGCAGGAGTCTCTCTGAACATTGATACTGTGCTTATCTGAGGACACAAAGCTCTTTTCCCCATGCTCCCAGAAGCGCTCAGAAGAGATATTTTCCAAAAATGAAGATGCTAGTATCACAAAAGCAATAGCCAGCACACTCACCAATGAGACAGTCACTTTCTCTCTAAACAGCAAGACAGACTCATTAGAGTACCACAGATCAGACTTGGTTCTTCTGGGGACACAGGTCTTTCACTACAATAAACACTTTAAATCAGGACCTTAGGAAGTTCAGTACTTTCAAAACTGCATTGTTAAATTCAGTTAGAAACAAGCTTTTCCTCTTAACAAGGACGTACAGAACAGCCCAGAATAGCAAGACTCACCAAGTGCAGAGTGCCAAACCAAAACCACTGGCTTCTTAGTTCAGTTTTCCCAGTTATGTCTTTTCTGAAACAACCAGTGGATCAGTGACAGAGATGAACAGGCAAAAAACTTTAACCCACAAAAAGGAAAGTATTCTTTTCCCATCACAGGTTAAACCTGGGAATAGACACAGAAACTACATTTTTTTAACAGAATAAAAAAGGAGATCTGAAGCCACTATATTTGCATTATGATTATGCAGAGCACTCTGTCTGACAAAGTCCAGATTGAACCGATCCTTCTGAACTCCAGCCACGACACCAGCAGCATGAGCAATACTGACTTCAGAACAAGTACACTTGAGCAAGTGTCTGCTGCCATGGATAGATACATATGGAGTAGTCACCTAGGTACAACCATGCAGCTGTTGAAATGGGATGACAAGAAGAGAATTCAAGAGTCTCAGAACTGTCAGCACACTAACACCAATGATAACGTACCATGAAATTGTTAATACCTTCGCTGGAAAGATGTGACAACACACAATGTGTTCCCTAGATCACAGGAAGCAGATCCTGGTGTCCCATGATGGGAAACGTTTCAGTAGCTCCTGGAAGTTGCAAAGAGAGTAAAAACAGAGTGCCTTTACAGCCCAGTAAAGGTTTGCCAAGTCTGGGCTTTGTCCAGCGCTGTAAGAGGTCCTCTCCTCAGGAGTCAGTCATAGTGGCTCCAAAGCTAGAGTCTGTGAAACCAGAGAAAAGTGATGCAGCTCAGATGGATCACACAATGACTGAACTGAAGCTGCCAGGAATATGCACTGCCCATGGAACAGTGGGTGGCCAGTGCCATGCACCACGGCACTCCTTCAGCGCTAGGCAGTGGCAGGGTGTCTCAAGCTGAAGAGTATCTGAAGGGTTCTTCAGCTCTGACTATTCAGAGGAGAGAAATGTATCAAGGCTTGTCCTTTCCAGATGCAGAAACTGGTGTCAGGATGCTCTGGCAACTTCTTAAGAAAGATGAGCATGATGTTATGTACATCACAGAGAGAGGCAATGGTAAAGAGCTTAATACCACCACCACATTATCCTTATGAAAAGTAGCTCCCACTCTCCAAGAACCAGCACAGAATGATTATCAACCAGGTCACCCAAAAATCTCAGAGGGAGCTTCTCAGCAGCTAAGAGTATGAAGAATCTACAATGCCCATCTGAGAATTTGCTGTTCTCAAATTCTTCAAGCTAGAGCCCAGAGAGCAGAAATCCCTGTTATTTAACACAAAATCAGCAAGAAGCTTGTGTCTGCTACTGACAGGCAGGCAGACTGCTACAAGCTATTCTGATTCTTCATGAAGGATGTAACATAAGCATTATTAAATAACAGACGTGTCCATCTGTCCTCTGGAAGTATATAAAGAGAAACACAAATTAGAATTTCTTCACAGTCTTAGATCATCCGCCTTTCTGTAAGAAAATCTGCTGAAAAAAACAGAGAGAAATGAAAAGGTGCCAACTAGACTGAACAAGTGCTGACAGAGCTCATGAAAGTGCAGAAAAATCTCATCTAGTTCTCAAGAAATCCAAAATAAGTAACTCAAGAGCACATACACCCAAACCTACAGCTTATGCATACTTTGTGGTAGGCTTTGTTTTTTAACAGATATATAGGCTACACTGCATATACCTCTCTGTCACATGGTGGTCACCATAGCAAAATAACTCAAAAAATCTATGACTGACAACCAATATATTCTATTAAAACACTTTGTAAAATTACTGCAATATTCCCCTGAAACATGATATGGGAAGATGTTGGTAGCTGGAGTAGGAGCAGCCATGCCACCATTACATAGCAAGTTTTAATACCACTACAAATCTGGTTCTTACATCTCATCTTGCAGTTCCATGGACTGACGAATTTTTAGTTTCAACCACAAGGGATGAGAAAAGTGTTAAAACTGTAGGTGTTTGAACATTTATCTAAAATTCACTTTTGTAGTTAGCTTGTTTTCCTGTTTTGTTGGCTTCACCAAGAAGTTTCTTTCAATTTTCTATCGAATACGATTGAAAGTTTAAGAGAATAAAAAATTGCTTTCCAGAGTAACTATATCAGAGTTAAAGATGATCAGAGAGCTATTACTTAAATGTCTGTTTTCAGAACATTTACAGATAAAAACACATCATCTATGGAAAGTATATGAAATCCAGGCAAGGCAACAGGAGACAAATAGCTGAAAATTTGTCAGCTACATTTAGGTAATGAGAACACAACCATTGTCTCCACTGGCAGCAATTCAAGAAAAGTATTACCTGACAAATCTGAGAGCAACTCCTGAATGAAGATCATGCCTTCCTTTCAGTCGGGAAAAAAGAGCAGTATTCAAGGGCTTACGGAAAAGAGCAGGCACTAAGATCCATGTTATCAGCAGGCATCAGCAATACAGAGCTGATACAGGCTAAAAAGACATTTCACAACTCCTGAGAACAGGAGGAAGGTGATGGAAAGAGCTCCCAGAGGGGTGCCCCCAGCCTGATGACAAGGGCATCAGATTCCCAAGGGTACACGTAATAAGGCTGTAGGATATTTTGGGAGAAGATCGAGAGAGGAACCCACAAAACGTCATATTTATTTACACCTTCTGTGCCATAGACAGTTTGCTTTCCATTTCCAATTTGGGATTGTACTTCAAGACACTGGAATTTGGTGGTTCACTTTCATCAAGGCAGTGCATCAATTCCTGGTATTAAACTTTGGAAAATGACCTATTTACTGAAAAAACACAATACTGAATGATCATGTGTAGCCTGAGTGAACTCATGTCTGTTTCAGCACACTAAGCTCAGATTCTTGTTTTATTCATAGCTCAATCTTTGAAAAAAATCAAACATTAAATCTTCTGTGCTAGAAACAAGTGGAAATATGGAAAGTCAATAATTGGTATTATGATAGCCAGAAAGAAGGCATGGACAAGACAATGAACTACAGCTCATATGACTCACCAGAGGTTAACTAATATCATTCCTTTCTGAAAAGTTGTATATACCAAGCTGCAGAAATTGTCTCCATGGTGTGCATCACACTGTTAAACAATGCCATTTTTTCTGTTATTTTTTTCCAAATAAGTACAGGAATAGAAGGAACATAATATACATGAATTTTAAAGAACAATAAAAAGATACTCTTACATTAGCTGAGACATTTTGAGACTTCAGCACATGCAGACACACCACTACATACAGGCTTGGAACAAGTCTATTTACATGGGAGCATGCAGAATTGGATTTAGAAGGGAATTCACATTTTTTGTGCCCTAACCTAAGTTCAGGTTTGAAAATTACCGTATTTGCAGGTAACTTAAATTCAGATGTATATTTCACCATTTCAATATCAGTTTAATATCTGTAGAGTAAAACTAACATCCCCCAACAAACACAGAAACAAGAAAAAAAACACCAAACACTTTTATGCTGCCTGTTAATAACTTGACTGCAAAGTAATGAAGTGCATCTCTGCAGACTTAGGAAAAGGAAGGGATTATTTAGTGCATTTTTTTGCCAAGAGCATCTTGTGATTGATTTCAGGGACATGAAATAACTTGTTGTCAAGATATCCAGTCACTGCTGGAAAGACACTATGAAAGCAGGTTAAGTTGCATTACATTTCTTTTGTTACCAATGATTCTACCAAAATGGCTTAAGTTTTTCAAATTTCATAATAAGCAGGTAGATTTGGACAACAAATGATTTAATTTTTTTTTTAACTTATACATACCTAACCCCAGCACCTTATCAGTCTAAACCTCACTGTAATTATTTCATGGGTATGTAGAAATGTACAGGTTTAACTAATGATGCCCACACAAATGATTCAAATAGGAGGCTTTCAACCTATGCTGAGGGCAACAGGCTCCACCTCCTGTGCACACTGAGAAATGGAGGCTTTCTGTTGATGTTGTTAGTGATCACTTATTCTAAGAAAGAGATAAAAAATCTGCTGTGCAAAATACGTTAAACAGTAAGGGGGAGAGGTAGAGAGGTTAAGGAAAAAAGCAGCAGAAATCAGGATTTCCAGAAGTAGGATGTGACAATATCACAGACAACTAGACTTTACTCTGACAAACTCTTTATTTTGACACAACCTGGCAGTGTTAGCTAACACAGCATCCCTGACCCACTCCTGAGTCTGGCCTCTTGCTTCCAGCCTTGCATCATCCTCTCCCTACTGCTGACATAGCCATTTGTACAGCCATATGGTAAACCAGAGTGGGGAAACAAGAAGCAACACAATTTTGGCAAAATTACTCTTCAGTCAGACCAATTCCCCAACATGACTCATTGTGCAGCAGCAAAAGCACTGCAGCAGCACAAGGAGGGCAGCAGGTGGCCATGAGGAGAGGAAGGCTTCCTTCATGGTCAAAACCAGGAAAAGAGTAAAGGTATTAGCAACCAGCCAAGTGAGTATCATTCCCTCATTCATTTTGTTAAAAGCCATTTCAAGAAAAGAGCAAAAAGGTGGAAAATGGTGAAAAGATGAGGAAAATGTGAAGATAAATTAAAAACTGAAGCTTTCAACAATTTCCTGAATCTGGAGCAGAACACAATCAGATATAAAGAGGTGATAACTAGAATCATTGACGTGATATCTATTTTTTTTAAATGATGAAGCTAAAGCAAGAGTTTCATGTGATGAAAAAAAAATCTAAGAAAGTGAGCAAATTAAAGAGGGCTTAAGAATGATGATGAATAGAATTGAAGGAGATAAAGGTGCAAAAACAGAGGGGCAATCACAAAAAGAGACAACAGCACATTATTTCTTACAGCACTGGAGACCAGAAATTTCACCTATTCCCCATTTCCATAGCTACATATGGACTACCACAATAAAAGTATGACTTCATTAAAAAAAAAAAAAAGCACACATCAAACCTGTTAATTTCCATATGTCAGTGCTGAAATAATGCCCTTCTTTTTATGTTTATCCAAATCATCTCATATATATACACCTGAAACTGTTGTATCATTTCCCTACATATCTCCTACAGACCTTCCTTCATTTCCTGCATTATTTAGGTCCCTTTCACCACAGAACACACAAGGACTTGCATACAAGACAGCAAACAATGACAGTGAAGAATCATTGGGAAGAAACAAGTGGCGTGTGATTCGTTTTCTGGTGCCTGAATCATTATGCATTATGTTTCAGGAGATGCCAGGGGAAAGATTAAGACTGTAGTGTTAATGCAGACAATTCTGAAAAGGTCAAGTTCCCCCAAACTTTATGAAAATTCAGTGATAAAATGCAGTCAAAGACATAACATGACAGAGGTGATGGAGATTGACAGAAAACTACTCTAAAGGGCTCCCTGTACCCTTTCACCTGAAGGCAGTGCAACATCTGGCGTATCAAACCAAATGGAATGGTAGTTCCACTGCAGACACCACACAAGTTTTATTGAGGCTGTACTTAACTACAAAAATAAACTGAACAGAACACGTCCTGAAGTGCTAAATCTGACCTAAACCCCTATTTTTGTCTGTGTAAGAGGTCTTCAAAAATTCAGCGTGGCTTAATACAATCCATAACGAGCAGCAAGACTCATCCTACTGTGTCTGTACTGGTAAAAGACTTGCACAGAACCTGGTATTTGCTGCACTCTCTATCTTCAAATTTATATACTCAGTAGGCGTAGGAAAAAAAAAATCTCCTTTTATCCAATGATCTCAGAGTTTTACTGGGAAACTATTTCTCATTTATAAAGGAATAGAACAAGATGCAGAAAACCAAGTAATTTGCCTGTCATTACACAGTGAGTCAGTGGCAGCAGCCCACACTGGTCATACAGCTCTTGCTGTTCTTATCAGGTACTGGCATTAGAAAAGGTCTTTTATAATAGTGCCATCCATATGTATCAACAACATGATCCTCACAATTTCAAATTTATGCTTGATTTTTCTTTTGCTCAGAAAATGAACGCTAAGTTTATACAATGCACTCTATTTAAAAGAGAACACATCAGTGCCTTCCTTTTTCAGCCCAGCAGTTGTCTGTCTGAAAGACACCAGAAATGCTTCTGTCTTTGGGTTTACCAAGAACATTTAAAAATACTTAAATACTCGACAGTATGAAAGTTATAGCTATCAGTACCTACATGTTAAAATCACACAAACCTAGGAATGGATTTATAATCAGTTTGCATGTGGCTACATCAAGGGAGGTTCTCAGTATACAGGACACGAGTCTTATACATCTCCATGTTATTCATCACTGTCAGGATTACTGAGTTCCGGGTCTTTTATCTGATCCCAGAGCTCACTCCCATTCTTATCTGCAGCACGTCTGTGCCAGCACTTTTGATGCAAAATTTTTCTCAGTGTGGTATGAGAAGTGACTAGTGCATGAGGGGTGAGGGGCAGAATGAGGATGACAGTACAAATGAACAAGGAACACTAACACATAAACAAAAGAAGAATTGTTAGAAAAAAGGTTAATTTATGCAATTCAAAGGAAAAAAAAATATCTCTAGTTAACAAGCAATTCTAAAAACCTACAGAACTCGGTGAAAATTCTATGATCCCTTTAGCATATCATCTTTGGCACACAACCACAGGAAAGATTGGATTTTATCTTCATCAGTGACTTTGGCAGACCTTTCCAGAAAGGAAGACTGTTGTAACTGGTGCTAATACGTTTTCCTACAACTAGTGTCTGCAGCAGAACTTTCATTTAAGTTTCTTACTGTGCACTCAGTTTTACCATTTGCCAGAATATTGATGGAGTCTGGACTTCTATTTCACAAATATTTTTCTTTTCCTGCACATATCCAAGTCCAAATAGATAAACTTATATTGGATATAATGACTGCCACTTTTGCTAATGAAAGACAAAGAATGCTATTCTGATGTATGGAAATGCAGAGGCTGTGCTATGAAGAGTTTCATGCCAGTGCATCCAATGTAACTGGCTTAAAGCTTTCAGCTCAGGCAGCAGGGGGTGGGTAGGCAAGGCCAAGCTGATTATGTAGCTGCTTGATACATCTCCCACCTGAAAACGCCATATAACTGTACAAGGACAGATTCCAAACACCTGTTGTGGGTGAAGCAGAAAAGCACCAGCAGCTGAAAGAAGAGAGAAAGCAGGATCTGCTCCTTCCTTTCCAAACATCTGCAATTATTGGTTCTTTCAAACAGCTATTTGAATGTAGCATTCTGGATCTTGAGCCCCTGTGTGATTGTTTCTGCTGCACCATGCCAATCAAAAACCTGTCAATCCACACCAGCACTGAGCACACACCCCCGTCACACCCTGGTGACAGAAGATCATGACATGTACTGAGATGGTGGCACTGGACTTCAAAAGGCAAAGGCAGATGGATGAAAAACCTCCCTCCAGGAACACTGCAGGCTCCCACAGGTGTGGGGAGCAGCCCCACCTGTGCACACGCTCTTAAGCTTCTGATGTATGAATACGTCTCTTAAGGTGCCAGTGAATGTATACACTCCCTTGAAAAGCAAAAGTATGCATAATATTTAGTGTAATATTTTTAAAACGCACTTTGGAATCTGCATAGCCATAGATAACCTTGTCTCTCAGGATCCGCAGCGCTCAAGGGATGTATTACAGCTATAGTCAATAGCAGTCAATACAACAGTGCAAAGAGCAGAGGGAACATGGGCTTTACTAAGCATGGCTAAGCTAACATCTTCTGCAAAGGGACTACCAGGCCTCGGTGTAGGCCTTGGAACAGTAATTGCTAGAGAAGAAAAATATTTATACACAGTAGCCAATGTTTAATTGGGCATAAGCAAAGGAGAAGGAATTTCCCCATATATTTTTAGCTGTCCATTAGGCAGCTTAGTTAGCTTTAAGTTACAAATTGAAAGATGACTTTCAGAGAGCAAATTAACTCTTCAGAAACAATTCAACTGATTTAGAAACCAATGTTTTCTTTCTAAAACAGAGACTGACACTGAAATAATATTTTAAATTTACTTTTCATAACATAAGTTGTAAGTGCTTAGGAGTCCAAGTCATGTAGAAGTTTTTAACTATCACATGACACGTATCCATTTCTTACCTGTTCAAATATTATGTTCCATACATATTGATATTTTCTGCTTCCCTCTATTTTGATACATGAGATGTTTAAGATGTATAAAATGACTCCACAAAATATTTTTCCTCAAGAAATAAAAATAAAAAAGTTTCCTCCAAAAGAGGAAATGCCTTCAGATATTCAGTTTCAATTCAGATTAATAAAAAGATAACACAACTTTTTCTTCCTCTCTCTTTTCGTCTTTCTTTCTCTGACAACATCCAAAACAACACTCATTTTTTCAACTGTAAGGCTGCCTTTATTTCACTTCAGAAGGGAATTAAACCACAAGTCATACTGAATTGTCTTCCCTTCAGAAGTTCTATTTCTGCTTGTGTTTGGTCTCATCTGAGCTTACTCAGATCAAACCTATTACAAATCAAAACCAACACCAACCAACCAACCAAAATCTACTCCCAAACCAACCACGATTTGCCTACACAGACACTTCCTGCAAAATAAAATTCTGTTACTGAGCAAAATCACGATGGTGCCACGGTCTCCTGGGGCCGCCATGACTCCGAAGTTGGCGGGCAGGCGCTCCCAAACCGCGGCCGCTCCAACCCAACGCACCAGCTCAGCCCGGCACACTGAAGGCACTCAAAAAACCCTTAACACAGTCAGACCAGGTCCACTGAGCAGATGGATTCAAGTCTCTAAAGCACATTATCTACACCTGATAATTAAGAAATTACATCAGTTGCTCAGAAACAAAGGGGTTCCCCCCAATTTTAAGCATAAATATAAATATATATACACATATATATAGCATAACAGACCGATAATCTTACTGTAAATGCTGTAAACCTGAACACGGACACAAATGTTAAGAGTGAGCTGTAATTAGTGGTATTGCCACATGAGTTCATTTGACAGTCAGATCCAGATGCTCCCGTTGATCAGCCTTTTGTCTGTCCTAACAGGGCACGAGTAGCAGCATTCTTTTCCAGGGAAACCAACCTCAGCTGGTTTCAGCACAAATCTCTTCAAGTAAGAGGCCATTATTTCAGTTTGTTGTCATAAGGTCAGTAAATCAAGATATAATATAGGTTACTGCTAAAACTGAGTTTCTAACATTGACACTAAAACTGTAAATGTGTCTTATTAGCTGAAATCCAATTAATGCAATTCCTTTTCAAAATTAAGACCTTTCAAAGCTTTTTCTTTCCAGCTGTGTTCTCATACAAAAATAAAAGTCTGGAAAGAATTGCACAAGAGAAACTGTCTTAAAAGACTGAAGTATTTCTTTGCAAATAACTTTATAAATACATTTTTAAAACCATAATCTATGTTCTACAGACAGTAATGAATTTGACTCTACCTTGACACATTTACCAAACAAAAAAATTTTAAATTCTGCACTGAAACTTTTTTCCCCAATAGAGTCACAGTCACCCCTAATTTGTGCCGTGGGTGAGACTTTCAGAGCTGCTCTCCTCATTCCTTTTCTGTTATCCAAGCCAGCAATAAAGATCATTAGCCAATTCAAGAGCAGGTGCAGAATCTGCTCTTGCTCTACACTTTGCTCTAAGAGTGAACCACAGATAACTTTTAGGTGGGTTATTCTTGCTTGTGCTTTCCATGGGAAGCTATTACTTACATCCCTATCAGCATTCCCAAATTCCTTTCCTACTCGTCAATTCATCACTCTTAAATTCAAGAAGTTCTTATGCCTAAAATACTTGATTTTGTATTATTAAACTGTATTAATTTTTTGAGTACTCAAATCTAGAGTTTATCTTATTTTTCTTATGGGGTAATCCAGTCCTCTAATATACTAAATTTTTTTCTGAACTCTGTGTTATCTACAGCTTTTAATAAGAAGAGACACAAATGACATAGGATTAATTCCAAGACTCATTTTTGAAGAGCGTGACTAATAATGCTTTTAGAGTATAACACTTTGCAGGGCTCTCTTTGGTCAGCTTCAGATCCAATTTATGCTTTCTCTACTGATCCCAGTAGTTTTCACAGCCCCTTATGGACACTGTATCCACTCATTTATGGAAATTTACATTCGATCTACTTCATTCCCAGTAATACATGCTTAAATTTATCAAAAACCCCCACATTCCAAAAATGTCATCAGAACATAACATTTATTCTTAAAAATTAAGGTGGAAGACTATTTTCTGAAAACATAATTTTCCTTCATAAGTTTGGACAATTTCTTTACTCTACCAAGCAGGCAAAATTCACTGAAAAAATACTGAAACTGCATATGAGGTGGTTAGACACCAATTCTGTTGAAAAGGATCTTAGAAGTGGGAAGGAAAGAGAATATTTTTAGTAGGTCATAAGATACAAACATAAACCACCTATGACATGCTGTTGTAGAGAGGGAATTCCTCATATGAGGATACTGAGTCAGGCACACAGCCCACAGATGAAGGTCCTCTCTCATGATTCTCAGTATTGCAAAAGCTCACATGGATTCGGTTTTAAGCTTCCTAAACCAGGTGCAGGTCAAATAAGAACAGTCAAGAGACTGTTCCAATACCAAGCACCACCAGAACGGAACACCTGAAAAGGCACAATAATAAACCAGAAAGAATTCAGGTTACTTCATACAATACTGCAGAAATTGAATGTATTACAGTTTCCAAGCACTTTGAAACACAGTTTTTATCGATATATAGCTGATGGCATGCTCACTAAGACATTAGTAAGGTGTTACATCTATTACATATTAGATTGAGGGTTTTTTATAACAGTAAGCATGAGTGCAACACACTCACAGACCCTGCCCTGGTAGAAGAAAGCATTTCTGGGAAAGGGATGACAAGTACAAAACACAGTAAAGTGGTCAGAGAAGGCTTTAGTTCAAATTTAGGACTCTATTTTTGTCCCCAAGATAAATTTTTAACTATCTGTTGCACAAAGAGGGTATATACTTGTATATACTTGGAACAACGTTCAATAAAAGGGATCACCTGACAGTGGGGAGCTATGAAACACATTATGCTGTGTCAAGCAGTAACCTCTTTCTTGCTTTATACCAATACTACACTTTATTATATCCATGTTTCAGGTTTTCTGGCACCTGCTTGCATGAGCTGGATAGATTGCTGCTTTCCCAGTCTTCCCCATCTCCCAACCCTTTTGGAATTTTCTGGGGGCTTTTTCTGCTTCTTCTTCGTGCATTCAAAACAAATTATAAATGTTTGATGCAAAATGTATCAAAATGCTTCTGATATATTTGAGGTTGGCTGTCTAAGAGCAGCAGTGCTGAGGAGGATTGATAATACCCACAACTATTTGACTAATTTTGAAGTAAACCATGAGGTATTTGGTTTGTCTTGCTTGCTGTCATGAACTGTTTTTCATAAAAAAGCAGAAGAGATAAACCTATAATACAGAGGGATGCTTGCTTTTGGACAAATCTAAAATTATTTTTTGCCCTTTAGCAGAACCAAGTTTCCCTAACTAAAATAGTTTTAGATGCCCATTATCATTTTTTCCAGCTTATAAATTTGTTACATTCAAAGCACCTACAAGAACAGAGGAAGGGCAAGAATGTATTTTAGGAAAAAAGAAAAAGTCATGTTTAATAAACTTGAAACATTAGGCTTACAAATTGTGCCAGCAACGTTCCATTATCTTGTTTCGATAAATGCCGAACAGTGCTCGGGAAATTAAAAGAAGCTTCATGCTGCAGTGACAAAATTAAGATAGGTTTTGGTGTACCTATCAGTCAGTTGAAATGCAGACTTTAACATAGTAACTTTGTGGATCCTTGAATGACATAAGTGTCAAGATGAAAGCAGCTGACTCAAATACAATCTGAATCAGACAGAAGCGGAAGAGGAAATGGGGAAGAACTTTGAGGAACGAACAGATTCAAGTTCACTTTCTTTATTATTTTTGTTCAAGATAACACCATGACAGGATTTAAATCCTAAATGCATATAATTCCAAATGACAACACTGCACACCACTGGCTCTGCAGCTGTGACATTGTCTGTGTCACCAGTCCTGCTTCTCACCATACTCTACCTTGCCTCTCTTTCCCCTCATCACCAGCAAAACCCTCCTCAAGGTGCAGTGTAAGTTTCATCTGAGGAGTTTTTCCACTCCAAGTGTTAGGACAGGGAAGGACTAGAGACAGGCCATGCTCCCCTACATCTCCACTGAGCTGAAACGTTTCTCAAGCGCCAAAAGATGCACCTGCTCATGCAGCAGGGTAGGTGAGGAGGGGAATGAGGGTCTGCATCTCAAGGTGACTGGACTGCTGACAGCAAATCTCAGCATCAGTTGGTTCTCAAGATGAAATTCCACAAAGAAGCTCTTAACATCCCCTTCTCCTCACACAGAACCACTGTCCACCCGGCAGGAATTAGGAGATTGGGAGGGTGGGGAAAGGTGACTGTCATCTAAGAGGTGCCGCTGGTAGCTCGACTTGTGTTTTGAATTATCAGCAACAGTGAATACAGAAAATTCCATTAATCTGAGTACCCTGCTGACAACCAGAACAAAACTCTCCCCTTCTAGATGTGCTCCCCACCCCAGACGGTAACACTGTATCATTACCTGACAGAAACTACAGGAGCTGCCCAAAAGCACCACCACACCACTCAAAGGGTTCATATGGACAGCAGGAAAACATTACTGAACACAGAGTGCTGTATTTCACAGCACATCATCTTTGGACTACTTCAAAAGAAAAACATCTATTTTCTGAAGCTTTTCCTGTGCTCAAACCACCTCCTTGGAGACAATCTAATTTCTTAGAACCCACCTAAGAATTTCAGGATCAAAAGGACTGTTCCAGATGACATGGCCTGAGGTGTAATGTGAAACTAAAGGCTGGAAGTACTTCCAGCAGAACCCTGCACGATCACAGGTTGGTCACTTCTGTGGCTGTTAGCATCAGAAAATTGAGTGTTTTGAAGGAGAGGATACGCTTTACACTGCATGAGTTGAATTGAAGAAAATTTACCAAACAACTCCATTCTTCGAAGACTATTTTCACATTTTCATCACAATACAAGAACAGGAGATTGTGCTTAACATTTGGTTGACCTCTGAGGAAAAATCCACCAGTGAATATTTCACTAACAACCTTTGCACAGAGCACAACATGCAAAATAACAAGAATAGAGGTTGAGAGAAAAGATAAACATTACACTGTTTTGGAATGCTGAATGTAAATACATCATTTTCAAATGAAACTGTCAAACATCTTGTTGTGGTGGTAAAAACCAAATCACTAAGCAAAATGATAATACAAGAAAAGTCAATTGTATGTTTCTAATAATAAATGCTCTTGTGGCTTTTGAAGTCACAAAAAAACCCTTGGCTGAATTGAAGCATTGATTTCTGTAGTTATTTATGTGCAGTTCCTATTAGAATTCTATTGAATTCCTTGAATGGTGAATGGAAGTGCTTTTGAAAACACACAAAAACTGTTAAACAAGGGACAAAATAAATGGAGAGTGTCACATTGCCAAAAAGTTTCAAAAAGTCAACAGAACATTTCAACATTTTTTTGAAGTGCAAGCATGTATGACATGGTTTGACAGAGAGTAAGCCTAATACAAAAACAATATTCAAAATTCATTTCCCCATCACTTCTGAAGAGGAAGCATAAACACTGCTATTTGTTTCTCAGACATTATTTCTAAATAACTTGCAGTGCTCTTCAAATACAATCTATAGTAAAACATAGTTTTATTTTACAGAATTTTAAAATGCTATCTCTCCATCCTTTTTGTCCACTATACACCCAATATGATGACATTTTACCTACTATGCATATAGATATATCCAAAGTGTACAATATATGTTAATTATGCTAAGTAAAGAAAGATATTCATACCCTGCCAAAAGAAAAGGTTTCACTGTGGGTTTTTCTGAGTGCTAACAAGAGACATTTATGTCTGGAGAGCAGATTTTTAGAATGTAGCTTTCTGTTTACAGCAGAAAAATAATAACATTAATAAGTTTATCTTCAGAACTTCTGTATCAGCCTATTTTTATTTTAACAGAACCCACATTTGTTTTCTCATGGAAAGTAATGAGCACTTCTAAAATAATCTTATCACAGTGTGCTTCAACAACTTAAGTAGTATCTTATTTTGAAGCAATTTAAAATCATTATTATAGCACTAAATACATATTTTTTTTCCATTTTTCCTAATTACTCATGGCACACTCATTCTGCTAAACTCTGGCAGCTTCTTTGAACCTGCAGTGACACATCTCTGTCCCTAAGCCGATGATGTGAGTTGCCATCATGCACTCCTGTCCGAGGAGGGACGGAGCTCTGGCCACACAACACATCCCAGCTTATTGCACACGACTGCAGGAGCACACACAGTCATCATGGCACACCACAACAAAAAATATATTCAAATGAGTATCAAAGACTTCAGTGGAAAAAGGCTTTTGCAGGTATCAGAGTAGCTACAATCATTTCTCACAACAGAATGAATCTGTTTGTCTGGCAAACAAAGGAAAAAATACTGTTAAGAGGTGGATTGGAAAATGCTTACATCGATGTCAAATCTCTGTTTTCTATTTCTAAGATACAAAGTAGCTTTAGTGGCAACATAAGTTCTATTCAATAGTGGCTGAACATGAGCTGAAGTTTCAGGTGTTAATCAGGTTTCTCTTTCAAGCTACTCTCCCATATACATTTCATGAGTATAATTTCTACAAAGCACTTTTATTTCTGTTTTCTCAGGACTGTCTATGTGCTTCCAATGCCAAAGAAGTTATTATCTACATCACCCTTATTCAGAGAAGGATGCTTTTTATGGAAATCCTGCAGAAAGCATCCAGCATTAATGAGATCCCATACAGCTTTCCTGTAAAAGGAGAGAGAACATATGTAACTGGGGAGGGGACAGCACCACGATCATTAAAAGGAGGTAATGCTTTGCTAGTAACTACAACAGAGTCTTTAATTGCTTACTTCAGTTTTATTAAATAGCTAACAGCTATCTAGAGAATTTCTAATCTTTCATTTAATTAATCTCAAGAATGAAGTTCTCCTGCAGGAATTTCCTCTTGGAGGACTTTTTGTCAGATGTTCATTTTCCATCTATTCTCTAGTCTGCTACTGAGGAATTCTAAGAGTAACTGTATATGTACATCCACAGGGGTTACTCACACCTCATTTTCTTACTGCATGTCTCTCAATCTTTCAAGTGGCATGTTTTTGAAAGCAGTGATATTTTAATAAGTATCTTTATTATGTCTGTTATTCAATTCCATACAATTTAGTTTACTTACTATTGCAAAGATTGAAAATAATCCAGTTTCTGCAAGCATGGGGACTGTGGAAACTCAAAACCAGCTTTACCAGAAGAACCCAGGGAACATCCACCACACTGCATCGCTCCCCAGACACACACTCACACGGGGACTTCCCCAAGCAGATCCAGGAACTGCAGAACAAAACACTCAAATCCATACTGCGAGAAAAGGGAAGACACCACATCACTAACACCATAAGTCTCTTAAGTAATAGCAAACCTATTAAGTGAAGATGCCAAAAAATTGTAACCACATTACACCACCCAGGAAAGCAAAGCAAAAATAACGTTTTCCCAACAACAAACTCCAAAATTATTTCCTCAGTCCAAATTTGAATATCTGAAGGTTTAAAAAGTTCAAGTCACTTCCAGCCTGAGTAGTTTACAAATCTGACTTACATCATATATTTTAGTATATCACACAATGAAAGGAGAAGCAAAATATTAATTAGGGAAGGGTTAAGAAAAGTAAGTAACTTTTGCCACCATTAATGTTCTGCCCCTCCTCCCCCAGCTGCATGTATAGCAAACTTGAGAAGAGGTGACAGAACCACAACTAGCAGCAACTCTATCAGCCCTTAGTACTGAAGAATCTAAAGCAGTAGTCTCATTTAAGCTCACAGGAAACAAGCCAAAAAAACTTCAAATAATTTGGAGGTAAGATGCTGTAATATAACCATCTGGTGTGTTTGTTCCAGTGTAGTAGCACTTCTGCATTTCAGTTTCTCCCTCCAGTGGTTGTGTGTACCATGGTTATTTCAGCACAAGCGTCACAACAGGTCACCAGATTTGCTGACACTATAAAAAAATATTTACCTTTCCTTTCTCATTATGTTTACCAAAACCCTACACAATTTCAATCATTGCAGGGCAGCTGGCGTTTCCCTCCTTCCCCTCTTTTCTATCCCGACTTAGGCAAAGATGATACAGCCCCTCAGTTTTAGAGGCAGACACATTTCAGTCTTTCAAAACCTTCTTTTCATAAACATGACATCCTTCCAAATATTAAAGAGATCTGTTCCATGGAAAGCAGGTGCACTTGGATGAGCTAACAGGATGCACTTCCTTCTTACAGAGTCAACACACAAACCTAAAACACAGTAAGTGGGGAATTACTTGTAGATCAGGATTCCCAAGACTCCCCCATAGCCTCATTTGCACTCAAGTACTAAAAACAGACTGTGGCATCCATCCTAACTGCAGCCTGCCTCCCAAAAAAAGGCAAGAGCCTCTTCCAAGGTAAGTCTTAACAGCAGCTCACAGTTTGGAGGTTACAGGCCACAGATTTAAAACTCAAATGCCAAGTTCCATAAAATTTTATTTTTAAGTCAAACGAAGCGATACACATCCCTTCTCCAAAGTAAAGCTTTTCTAAATAAGGGTACTCCATAAATTCAGGAAAACGCTTTAAGAGCAGTACTGAGCCTACAAGCAGTTTAGGGACACAATACAAAACTGGCATATGCAGTGCACACACACAATTCACATGGGAAAAAACAACTTACAATGCAACACATCACTGGACATCAGCATTGGTCATCTTTAACCCTATTTACACATCAAAGGACAAAAATATGTCTCACTTTTTCAGATGATACTAAAAGCTTGTTAAATGTATCAAGACAGACAAATGCAAAGTGACATATGCTAATTTTAACTCTCTCTAAAGCCAATTTTTCATGGGAAGACTGCAGGTTTTTTCCCCCAAAAAATCTCTGAATTCACTGACAAGGTTAATGGAAAAACAAACCCAGTTTTATTATGTGATCTTCCTTCTAAATTGTCTTTTTTTTAAGCAAAAGCATTGAATCAAAGCTGTAAAATCTGAGAAGCTTTTTTTTTTTTCCTGTACCAAGAGAAATACATCACATTTTGGATTATTTTTTTCAAAAAATCAAATCAGTTATAAGAGCTTCAATCACAATTAACATGTTTTACAACTTAATGGCTTAGGAAAATATAAGGCAAAGCACCATCAAGAAATTATCTTTTGGCCCAGATAAACTGTGCTAAGCTGGAAGTTCAGAGAGCATTAATAGCAATAACTGTTCTTCCACTGACTGGTATCTTTTCCATGTGCCCTTACTGAACATGTGGTCGTTTTTCTACCTGAAGGACAGGAACTAACAACATTTCTAGTTCTATTCAAGCCTGAACTCAGTATGAAGTTACTTCAGCACTGTTTGTGTTGGCACATACAAGAGAGCACAACTTCTGGTGTGTCACACTTGAATCTCTCCTTTTCAAAGCACAGCTTTGCAGAGTTATCAAATCCATTTGCTGGACTCTTTTGCAAATAGCCCCTTGCACAGAAATCTTGCTTGTTAACCTCCTCCAAGACAAAGTATGCCAGCACATCTCCGAGACAAAGGAGCCCCTGCAGGCTCTTTTACCAGCTGCTGCTCTGGTTTACATGGACAGCAAGCTGCTGCAGATGCAGTTTCAGGTTTTAAACCTGACTGATGCCATAAAAAAAGCAAACGACCTAACAGAGAATCCTTTTCTCATCTAAGAAAACACCATTCCTGTAACTTACCTTGCACTCAATAATTGACACAAGTTTCAGAGCAGTACTGACGTAATTTTTTTCTCATTCCTGTCTCTTGCAGCAGACACAAAACATTCTTTGGAGGTTTGGATGGTTGGGATTTTGGGCAGGTGGGTGGTTTGTAGGTCAGAGAGATGTTGGTACACAAAAGCAAAAAACTGGCCAATGGACTCAGGAAAAGCTAAAGTACACTCAACTGTCTTAAAAGTTAATATCCCTTTGGAGACAAAATGAGGATCATTTGCTTAATCCAAGCACAGTTAACAGCACAAAACCAAATCAACTAAAATCAATTGTTACTCCTAACAAACACCAGAAAAGAGCTTACTTTTTTTTTTTCAATTAGCTTATTACAACTATCAAACAAAATAGCAAAAATCACATAGAACTTAATACCTTCAGACTTAAACTGATGTTTTCCAAGAAAAAAGCACTAGTCAGAACAAGGTTTTGACTAGCAGATATTTAGCAATTTTTAATTTAAAGTCCAAAACCCAGGTCAATAAGAGTACATCCTCATTAAATCCAATCTACATCATTCTAATTAAAAAAAAAATCCAAGTATGAAAATGAAAATGTTAATCTTTAGCAGCACTACATTTGATTGTCATTTGAAGATCTGAGTTTTTGGTCATGCAGAATAATTCAGTTATTATTCTCTAACCTAGTTACCCTGAAAAAGATAAGAAATACCCAGAAAGGCAATGTAAGAATGCACATGCCATAAGAAGTGGATTGTCTGTTTCTTCCTCATCAATCTTAGTGTCAGACTGAAAACTGTGAAGTGGCAATGAAGAATTCACTTCACACGCCATTCAGTGAAAATATTTCCCAGCGCCTTCTTCATTACAGATCATAAATACTCATAATTAAAAGACTGTTTATTTTTAAATGGATATTAGCCACTTCCCCCTTCCTCATGTAACCGTAGAGATGGCAGTGTCTCATAAACCACACAAGTGGAATTGCATTTATCATCCAATAGTCACAGTAAACTTGTCCAGGACATAATTGCAGTGTGCCAAGAGAGGTCGAACTGCAGCACCCTACCAAGTCTTTTTTTGAAGGTGCATAAGCTGAGAAAGGAGAAGTTGGTTCAATTCTCGTATTTCACAGATAAATTCATCAAGTTATGTTTGTCTGATCTACTGAATCTCTGTGACCACAAGCTGTAACATTCTGTGGCATGTACTGGGACACTGAACACAACCAGCACAGGCTCAGTGCACTGTTCAACAGATTCTTTCAACCTACACATCTGGACACTGAATCCTGGTATGTCAGCACATCAATAAAACTTCTGTGAACCCTTTAACTGCTATAAACTTGAAGTAACTGATTTTGTAAGTGGTTTTCTAATAATTCTGAAGTTCTCCAAAATAAAGATGGAGATTTTAAATATATATCAGTATATATAATACTATAATTATATATATATATCTATAGAGAGAGAGAGAGACTTAAAAATAATTCAAAAATTTTAGAAATTAAGGGTTTTCAAAAGCCTAGAGAAATTGGTTTTGTGCTACTTCAGTGTATTACAATTCCTGAAGGAAAAATAGTCTCTGTTCCCAAACAAGCATATATGAACAGCTGGTCCAGACAGCAAAGACCTGCTGTTGTATTACCAGCCCACTGCTGAGCTCCTGCTCAGGCCATTCTCCTCTCCCTTTGCTCTTCCACCTTCACAGTTCCTTCTTTTCTCCATGAACAATTCCATATTATATACATACACACACCACTTCTACAGTTATTTAGGTTGGAGGACATTAAAACCCATGAGAATTTTGTCTGGCCGTTTTACGAAAAGTGACGGCACCAGGCAGAAAGTGTGGTATTAAAAAAAAAGCAAGCACAGTTAACCATCTGCTAAAAGAGTCTCTTGTTTGACCATTTTATAATTGGTGAGAATGAAAGTGAGGTGACACAGAAACAGGATGTGAAGGCATGGGATTCATATGATCTTGCACCAAATTTAAACTCAAACTGGGGGAGGGGAGGAGCAAGGTTCAATCACAATGAATCAGAGGATCAAACTATTGGTAGTAAGAAGACAAACCACGGAAACGTGCCATTTATCAGTTTAAGTAAAACAGTTCAACAAAAATGCACGTGTCTACTGTTTGTTTTAATTAAAGCGTTGACCGGTTGAGAAGTTAAAACAGAATATTCAATCCACTGTAATTTTCAGAAGACATTTGCCCGACCCACTGACTACGCCCAAAGTCCAAAGCGGTTCTTTCTCCCACATGGCTGACCCATCCTGCCACCCTCCCCTCACTCAGCCCTCCAGAACGCGCATCGCGCCTGCTACACGCGCACATGAACCAGTGCACAAAACTCCCACGCACGCTCAACGAAATCCTTCAAAGTCACAACCACAAAAAACGAGCCAGTGAAATGGGACCCCCAGATGCTGCTCAGGACCTTTCAGCAGCGCTCTCACGATACGAAAGCAATCTTTAAAAGTGCCTTTATCCCCGAGTCAGCCGCTATTGTATCAGGCTGCCGGCCCCGGAGCCCTGCAGCCCAGAAGCCCCTACGACATCACACAAACACAACCGAACATTGACACGCAGCCAGCGCCCACCCAAACGCGGGCCTGACGCCTACCCAACCCACTTCTGAGCTCCAGCTCCTGCAGCAGCTTTTGTGCAGGTGGATCCATCTGCCCAAACACGGGCCACGGCAGGTTCCGAGCCCAAACGACGGGCCCCGAGTATTAACTTAGCACGTACCTCAAATATGCTAACGGCAGTGACATGTAACTAGAACTACACTGACTGCCAGCAGAGCTCATCCACTCCGCAGAGCCATCAGCATTACTTCTAAGACTACAGGATTCTGGCTTTTATTCATGCTTCAAAAATATAGCTGCTAATAATTAATTAATTATAGTCACAGAAAACCAGTATTGGCTGAACTTTCCTGCTGCTATAGTGTAAGCGTACCCAACCCTGAAAGTATTTTTAGCAAGGGTGTTCAATCAATACTGTTATGTACAACCTAAATGAGATATTAACAGGACATGAGAATTGTAAAGCATGGCAATGATACAAATAATACATTCCATGGACAATTTTGCTGAACAGGAAGCAACCATCGAGGTAAACTCCAAATAGGTAAATCTGATTCCAAACAAATTTAACTGCAAACATAAGGTAAACATACTGAAAGGCAAAATTATTTAATACATTTCTGCCTGTGAGGAAAACGCATCTGTATTTCAATGCTTAACCTGACTTTAGAAAACTCAAACTAAAATCACACACATCATCTAAAAATACAAAGAAACTGTAATGACAACAAAATTACAGCAAAAAAATCAGACCAACAGTACATTTCTGAGTTTATAAAGTATAAACTTGCCTGGGAAATATACTGACATGCACGAACACATTTGTAAGCTTATCACCCAGAATCATATTTTATCAACATGCTGCAAGCCAGAGTCAGGCCAATATGTAAAAACAACTTTTTAGGTCAGTGAAGCAAGAAATCCATTGTCAAGAAAATGGCATCCGTAAGATCACAATACTGAATATATTATGTTCAAGCAATGAACCGGAAAACTTTCCTACAACATACATATCTAATAAAAAATGGGTTTACCGATTCTAATGTAACTCATTCCTGTATTCCTGCAACGCACATTTACAATGTGACGAGCACACAATGTCTGCACGCGTGCGAACACGTCGGTGGCTCCCAACATTACAGAGCACTTATTTGCCAAAACAAGCAGGCAAACGTGCACTCACAAAACCCCCTCACCACTGAACTCCCGAGTTTGGCTCAGGGCAAGAGAAATGCCCCGCGGGTGAGCAAATGTATGTGCACACTGCAGTCTAACAATTATTCTTCAGCCGAGATCCATTAGCACTTCTGTAATACACAAATCGCACAAATATTTTCCACCTCACAGTTCAAAAAAACTGTAACAGCTTGGCCACACTGAAGTCCTGGATGGGTGCAAATAGCAGCACAAAGTTAATTCACGAGTGTTTTACATCTGAACGATGTCTATCCTTCCAACAGACCAGAGGTGGGAACATTTCACGTACACTGGCAGCTATCTCGTTTTAGCTACTAGCTCTTGGAGATTTTTGAAAGGAAAAAGACGTTATGCCTCTTCCAGCCGGTGCTGCAACAGCATGCACGAGTTAACCCATCGCCAGGTACACGGAAAGCCTCTGTCGCATATAGACACAGCGATTATACAAGCCTTCTGCTCGAGGGAGACGCTAAAAATGTACCAGAGGAATGCAACGACAGCACTCAAACCTATTTTCCCTGCCCATAACCAGGGCAACGCGCACATGTGCCTAGAAAGCACAGGATCGCAAAGTTTTTTATTAAACACGCTAAAATAAAAACCCATTTTAGGCGTTCGGCAGAGTTCGCCGCATTTTAGAGCCCCCATCTGTCCCCGCAGCTCCTTGCCCTCGAGGCTGTTTAGGGCCCCCCTGCCCAGCCCCACAGCCCCTCGCCGGAGGGAGAGCGCACACACTCGCGCCCCCTCGCCCAGAAGGGCTCGGGGCAGAGTCGCTCCCCGCCCGCGGCGACCCGAGCGCGAAGTTGCGGGAGGGGTGGCGGCGCGGGGGG
>VXBQ01005429.1:74465-84947 GCA_013400175.1 Phainopepla nitens | reverse complement strand
CAAAAGCCTGCCAGGGTCCTTGCAGTGAAAAAGAAAACCAGTTCCTGTTTTCTTTCTGACTGTTTAAGATGGAGGGAGAAAATTCAACCATTTTTAGATAGAGGAAATTGGGCAATGCAGTCGTCTTAGACCAGATCTGTCTGTTTATGTGCACTGGCTGCCTCTCTTCACACGATCCATAGGGAAGTTTACTTCCCTGCACTGTGCTCATCCCAAAACCACCTGTGCCACCTGGCACATGGTGGGGCAGGACAGGTAATGCCACAACCCCCACCCCAGACAAAGGTCCCCAGGGGCCTCAAGGGTCCCTGTGAATACTCTGCAAGACAGCTGCCAAGGGTACTTTTTGAGCTACATTACTGGAAATAATCCATGAAATTAATCCATGTAAGAGGGTTAGAAACACTCAGAGGGTGGTCTGCCGCATCTGGGCAGAGAGCACACGCTCCATCAAGCCCAGGCTCTGAGCCAGCTCTGCTCCAGGCCCAGCTTCAGGCCTGAAGTTTTCAGTGCATGGCTCACCTGGGCTTTCTTAGTGGTTTGAAGCTGAAGCCAGGAAGCTGGAGCAGGGGCAGGGCAGCCCTTGGGACAGCTGGGCTCCCGTCCCACTGGCTGCCTGGAGAGCTCTGCAGGATCTCTCGGGATGCTCCTCTGGGACATGGAAGGACAGGCCTCAGGTGTGCTGAGAGAGCTCCTAAGTGAGCAAGGGACGTGCTTCCAGAAACTCCCTGGCCAGCCTTTCCCTTTCTTCAGTACCATAGGGAAGAACAGGAAACCCTCTTGGTCTAGAAAAGACACGGACTGGGAGGAAAGCTCCCTGAGTCCCAGTGCTCAGCATGTGGCTCCAGCTGTTCCACCTGAGCTCTCTTCCCTGTCACCAACATGAAATTACAAATCCCTATCAGGTTTTCCAGTAAAATCCTTATTTTAAAAATGTCTTTCTTTTCACTGCATTTGGCTTTCTGCTTCAAGAAAGTGATGAATGATCTGTGCTGCTGCTGCAGACAGTGAGATACATTCATTTGGAAGTACTATGGGGGGGCCCTGTTTAGGATTCCCCAGGAGAAATATGGAGAATGGATAAGAGGCTGACCCCACAACCCGATGCAGCCTGAGGAAGAAAATGAGGCAGGCAGAGAGGAGAAAATTTCCATGAGCAGAGCTCAGATTTCCCTTGGCAAGGGATGATCCTCATACCAACTCTCCTAGCAGGGGATCCCAGGTGTGCCCGACTGTGGGTGGAGGCCTTGCAGTGTATTCACAGGGATGACAGACAATTCCTTCAGACCAATGGACCAGACAGGTCTGGAGGATTTTTTTTCTCATTCTCTCTCTTTTTTTTTTTTTTTTAAATCTGAAAGGACGCTGGCTTCTCTCTGAACTGGACCTAGAAATGTCTTACCACCGAAACGAAAAAACAATTGCGTGGGTGGAAGTAGGGCAAAAAATAGTTTTCCTATAAGATAATCTGATAAACCTCATCGTCCTCTAGAAAGGCAACATCGTCCAGCAGTGCTACTTGGCACCCAGAGTGCTCTTGGAGCGCAGCAGATACCGATCCACACGGACTTTCCGCCTATCCACCGTCCTGTTCTCGCTGTCGAAAATCCGTTGCAGGTGCAGGGCCAGCCTCCTGTCCTCCTCCTCCTGCTGGAGCTTCTGCTCCACGTCCTGCACCTCCGGCGGCAGGCCCGCCTCCCCCGCCACGTGCCTCAGTCTTTTGACGGAGCCGTTGTGCTCCAGGTGCTTTGTTTTGCAGCATCTCTTGCGGCCCCGTCGCAGCAGCGGCGGCTGCTCCCCGATGATGTTCTCCACGGAGTTGCAGGTGCTGTTCTGGACGTTGATCAGCTCGCTGTTGTTCAGGTATTTCAGCTGCTTCTTCCCCGACGGCTTGACGGGGACGCCGAGCGTGCTGCTGTCAGGCAGCGAGGCGCTGACGCCCATGAGTCTCCTGCTCAACATTTTCGGGCCTAGACTAAGACAGGATTTGTCCATGAATGTATTCACTTTTAGGTCAGGGACTTCAGCCACCCGTGCGTTTAGGGAGGTTACGTTTGGTCTCACGTCTGGTTCGGCAGCACCATCATCAGTGGTTAAGGCCTGCGAACCTCTGCTCTTCTCACTCCCTTTTCCCAGCTTCATTTCACTGACGGAAGGGAAGAAATCCAGCTCAGGGCGAGGCTCTCCTGTTGTGTCAGGTGGAAGGTGATCATCCTGCACTTGCGGCGGCTCTTTAGTGCAACTGCTGGAGTTGGTGATGTCAGGAACCACAACGTCTTCCCCGGGCTCCGAAGCCAAGGACGTAAGGGTTGCTTTAGAGAGAGTCTTTTTGATCTGACGCTCCTGAAATATCTGCTCCCATTTTTTCAGTATTCTAGGGCTGGCCTCGTAGGTCGTTGGCTTCTGCAGGCTGCGGTTCAGGTTTCTGGGGGTGGATTTGATGATGAGGGGGCTCAGGACTCTGCCGTCGGGAAGCCTCTTCGGGGGAGTGCACGGGGAGCAGACGATGGGCTTGAAGTGGTTGAGCTCCTCCGAGATGCTGTCGTTGCTCTCGGGGCTGATGGATCGCTCGGGCCGGTGCAGGGCCGACAGGGAGGACACGGCGCCGAGCACCAGGCGCTTCTCGGCCGTCAGGTCCGGGGCGGACAGGCAGCGGTGGTTCTGCGTGCACGACAGCACCCCCAGCAGCGGCGGCCCCGCGCCCGCCGCGGGCAGCACCTGCAAGGCAAGGCAGCACAGCTGGGACGGGAGCGCGGCAGCCGCGGGAGGACGGGAGGACGCGCGGCTGCCGTGCGCGGCCGGCCCTGGCGGCCTCTGCGGGCCACAGCACCTTCCGCGGCTGGTGCGGGCTCCAGAGCCCAGCACGGTCTGGGTGGCAGGTTCATCTCAGTCTAAGAGCTGCTCTCGCCACAACAACAACCACCCGGATGGCAAAATCGCACAGTCACGGGATGGTTTGGGTGAGGAGTGACTTTAAAGACCATCTCATTCCAGCCTCTTCCATGGGCAGGGACACCTCCCACTAGACCAGATTCCTACAAGCCCTGTCCAGCTTGGCCTTGAAATGTGTTTTGTCTTGATGTGGATAAATCTCCCCATTTAGTGGTGTTAGGTTGATGGCTGGACTAGATGACCTTAAAGGTCTCTTCCAATCCAGATGATTCTGTGATTCTGTGAAGACACGGAGAAGCCAAGAAGAACTGGACTGCCCTGGCTGAAGGAAACCTCAAGAGGGAAACCTCATTTCTCCTCAAGAGAAATGATCTCCAAATTATTTTTTGCTTCCTTCCAAGCTGTGTGAGAGAAAGAATAAAGACTTTGCCCAGGTATAAGAAGCACCTGGATGTGGCACCTGGGCCTGTGGGTTAGGGGTGGTCGTGGTGGTGCTGTGTTGATGGTTGGACTTGACAGCCCTGAAGGTCTCTCCCAACCTGCATGATTCTGTGATTTAGAGCAACACTTCTTGTCACCTCTAAGACAGTCCCTGAATGCTTCTACACTTGGGCATAAACCCACCCACAGACAAATCAGAGATGAAACAACACACACAACTGCACATGGTCTTATGCTTAGCACTGAGATTAAATATTTTTATCCAGCAGCTAGTGTGTACAATGACAGCCCTTCCCTGCTTAGTCCAAAAGAAGGTTTTTTCTACTCACTTATTTTGAGGTCGCAATAAGTTTTTGGAATTCCCTGTACTGGAACTCTAATTGGTCATGTCCATAAGGCATCCTCTTCAAAAACAAGGAAGTCCTTGGAGGGAAGGTAAGGGTTGGAACTTCACTTTGGGCTCGTTCCAGCTCCTATCAGCTCAGATGGCAGGTTGCACAGGTTTCTGTTCCTCATGGGATCTCTGGAACTGAACCCTCTCCTTCTCCATCAGGGATGAAACCAGTCCCAAGAAGGAGAGGTGTCAGTGCGAGGAGGTGGAACATCCTAGCAAGAGCAGCTGGGTGTCTGCCCATCTTTGGAAGTGTTCAAGGCCAGGTTGTACAGGGCTTGGAGCAACTTGGGACAGTGGGAGGTCTCCCTGACCAGGGCAGGGGGTTGGATAAGCTTTAAGCTCCCTTCCAACCCAAACCATCCTATGATCCTATGAAGACCAGGCCTTTGGATCTTCAACAGTATGGAAGTGCCAAGGTACCCTGATGTCAGGAAAGCAATGGGATTTGCTCTGTTTAAACAGCTTTGGAGAGAAAGGGAGAGGAAGAGAAGATTGTTTTCCTAAACTCCTAAAATATTTTTCTTTACCTGGCTGGGGATTCAGCCTTGAAAAGAAAATAAATCACAAAACAAAAGCCCGGTAAGAACCCTTTCAACTTCCAATTAGCCTCCAGTGCTACACAGGAACCCTGACACCTGTCTGCTTTTCTGTTTAGTAATTCCTAACCCAGCAGGTTTTATTGGGAGCCGCAAGGAAGCGATTGGCCCCGTGGCAATAACACAGAGCCACAAAGCCCATATTTTTTATCTCCAGATTACTGCTGCTGTGTAACCTCAGATAAGAACATTTACACACAGGAACCTGTTTCCAGACGGTGTCTGTACCTTTGTTTTGGTGGCTGGGGCTGACCTCTGCCTGCTCTTGGATCTCTCCTGAATGGTGTCATTGCAGCTCCGACTCCTCTCCACCTTGGAGGTTAAATTCCTGAAAAGCAGACGGGTGAGAACAGGAAACTGCTTGTCACCTCGGGAACAACCAGCTCAACAGCCCTGGCAGTTGCTGCCTCTGGGAGAGGCATCAGCCTTGGCAGCACCTGGCTGGCAGAGATACTTCCCATGCCCTCAGGGAAAAGGGACCCAGGAATGTTGGATTTGTGGTGGAGTCTGTGCTTGCGGGCTCTGCACGGAGCACACAGACACCCCTCTGCCCCTGGCTCAGCATGAACTGAGGGCAATGCCAAGGAGGAAGCTGGGGAAACCCCTTTGCTTCTCATGTGCAAACACACCTGGTGATTCAGCTGCTCCCACTGCGTCAAGCAGCAGCTTTCCAGGGAAGAAGCAGCTTGGGGCTGATGCTATCCCTTCATATCTGTGCTGGAGAAGGAACCAGCAGTCTGAGTTCATCCTACAGAATTCTGATTTCTGCCTAAGGTTTAAAACTACAGGCAATGATTTTTCTCCTTTGTGGGATGAACATTAACTTCCTTCACTTGCAGGTAGGAAGTAATCAGACGGACACCATGTTCTACCAATGACTCTGCTCTAAAATTCCAGAAAAAAAACCAAACAAACCAAAACCCACTTATTTTAGACTGGATGGAATGGAACCACCATTTGAATTAGAGCACCTCAGGTGTTGTAAGAACATCTTGAAAGGACATTAAATAAAGTCTCAGCATCTCACCCTGAAAGGAAAGCAAAGGAGTAGGCACTGGTCTTGGAAACAAAAGCTGATCGATGTGTTTGCTTGCCCTGGAAGGGTTCTTCATTCTCGGAGTCCGAGAGACGTTCAGGAAACTGAAGTCAATCAAGGAAGAGTTAGCTGACATGTACAACAAAAAGAATAACTTGGAAAATAAAGCTCTTTCTAGAAAAAGTGTTAAAGATCCCCAAACCCCCCATTTCTGATTATACTGAGAGCATATAAGGCATAAATAGCACAAAAATAAGCACATAGCTCCTATATATAGGTGTTAGTCATCAAATAAAGGTAATCTAGTGATCAAGAAAACGTGGGAAAATTCTACAATACAGGTTACTACAGCCCCCATGGGTCAGCCTATCAAATGGAAGTTTTAAGAGCATTTCCTGCAGAGCCTCACAAATGAAATGGGAAATAGGCAGAAGTCAGCATGAAAAATGTGTTGAACTTCAGTTGTACAACTTCACTGCAGAAGATTCACGGAGAAATGTTCATAGAAATGCAGGCAAGCCCGAAGACCAAGGATATCCCCAAAGCTGAGGGGATCTGCTGTGTTAGGAAGAGTCACATAGTAGAGGGTAAAAAGGGGGACAGAAACCCCAAGAACATCTGCAGTCATAACAGACCTTAGAAGACAGTTCTCATGAACAAGGATCTTTATAATCTGCCAGTCTTCATAAACTGTAAAAACTCAATCCAGGAATCCTGGAAAGTCAAAGAATTAAAATTTTGATACGTGGGCAGGAAGGAGCATGACCTTACTTACACAGTCTTGGTTCCCTTTCAGCACTACAGATTCATCTTTTTTCTGCTGTTCCTCCATTTTTCTTTTCCCTACGTCCATGTCATCTAGAATGAACTTGTGAATCAGATCCTCAGATGTCTTTTCTTCTTGTAGTTTCTCTTCTCTCAGCTGGAAATAATGACAAAAGAGGTAGAGCAGTTAGAATTTGAAGTCCTACACTTACAGACTGGCAAGACCAAGAGTTTGGTCACATAATTTAATTTTGTGCCTTCATTTCTCTGCTCCAAGGTAGAGCCACTGCCTCTCTCTCACAATAATGTGAAGAGTGGCTTGCTTCTACACCACATTTGCATTTTATACACAAGCATCCTGGATTTTATTTTCTCTGCAAAACAACAAAGGTTCCCTGAGGCCCAGGACTGGACAAAGCCTTCTCTGCCACTGTATTTTCTAAAATAGAGAGACAAAAGCTTTTCTCTTCTTGTAGGTAAATAAAAATGCGCAAAACTAGTTTCAAGAAAGCTGTGATATTTCAGCTTTAGCCTTCTGATGGCCTGGCATGCAGCACACACAATTTGGCAGACACATAAGCAGCAGCATCTAAAATAAAAGGTGAGATGCAGCGATTCCCATGTTGAAAGCTGCACAAGAGATGAAATCCCACTGTTTCACCCGTGTGTTGTGAGGGAGAGGAGCCAGAGAGGCCACTGTGACAGCTGACTCCAGCCTCAAAGCTTGAATTCAGTTTCAAACACAGGGAAGTGCAAGGGAATGCCAGGATCTGGGACACAAGGCACATGGACTCTGAGGGGCTGCCTGTCCTGCTGCACTGTTTTGCTCCTCACCTAAGGAATCAAACTCTCCTTTTCTGCCAGGACCTTTTTTTTTTTTGCAGACCTGCTATCAAAACCAACAACACCCCTTTTCTCCTCCTTTCCACTACCTTTTCCTGATGAACAGGCTTGTCAGAACACACTTCAGATAACACACCATCTGATTGTCCCTGCCTGGGGTAACCGGCTCCCTTCTCCCTCCATCACCCAGCCACTTTCCCAGCTTGTGTCTTGCTCTTCCTCAACTTAGACACAGCCCAGGAACAGTCTACATGTATCTGTATACAGAACACATTCTCCCTCCAACCACTCTCCATGCAGAAGTTATTCAGACCTTTGACTGCCACATCTTCATCCCGCTCATGAACCACAGCACAGGAATTCATATCCCTGGGCTTTTCCTCATACTTGGGCAGAGGCATCTCAGGTGCTGAAGAAGCTCCCTAACTCAAAAAGGCAGTGGGGGATGATGCAACAACTCCTCATTCTTCCAAAAATATTTAGTGTTTTTCCCCCCTGCTGGAGGAGGGGAAAACCCCAAAAGTATGGACATAAGGATGACAAAGAAAACAGACTTCACAAGGCATTACAGGGAAAGCACATTGTGATTTTGAAATTGGGAAGGACCCGAATCCTACTGAATCCAAGCATCCAGAGATGAGGAAGAGAGAAACAAGGAGGAAAACAAGGAGGAAAACAAGGAGGAAAACAAGGAGGAAAACAAGGAGGAAAACAAGGAGGAAAACAAGGAGGAAAACAAGGCAGAAACCAGGAAAAACTCCACTGTTTGGCTGATTGTGGGTGTTCAGCAAATATTTTCAAAGACCGGTTTGACTCCTTGCTTAGAGTTGTTTTAAGATGTATCTTTAAATTCCTCATCTATTAATAATCTCAAGCAATAACTACAACAGTGTCTGACTAACATAGATTGTGACCACATGATGCAGACATGATGAATAGTCTGCTCTAAGTCAACAGTATTTCTGCCTTCTTTGAAGCATCTGAAAAACAAATTCACATCAAGATTTATCATAAAGATTTTTTTTGTTTGTTTGGTTTTGTTGGGGTGTTGGTGGTTTTTTTTGGTTTGTTTTTTTTTTGGCTGGCTAAAATACTACCCAGCACTCATGTCCCTCCTGTATTTCTCATGTGGAAGAAAGTTATAAGGAAAAATTCATTTTTCTGGCTAAATTATAAAATCAAAAGTCACAAGAATATATAACAATACACAGGAATATTTAAGGATTTTGGGGAAATCCATGGCACAATTAGTATGAGGTGACAACCCAAGCTTTGCTGACAGTAAAGTCAAAAAGGCAACAACAGGATCCTAATCCTAATTAATAGGATACAAAAAAGAATTTAGGTCCAGAATGAAGGCTGCAAACAAAATCAAACTCTAATGATAAAATCTGTACTCATTACAAAAATAATAATTTGAAGTAGCCTTAATGTAAATTGTGTCGCAGAGAATTTCCTTCCAGACCTGGCAAGGCTATGCTGGGACAGGAGGACAAGAAACTGAAACAATGCAATGTGAAACATGTATCCTGGGAGAAGGATCTCATGTTATCTGAGTAGCATCTCTGAAATACTGGATGCAGGACCAACAGCTGCTGTGAACAGCACAGTTACCAGAAAATGCATTTTAGTCCTTTTGGATCCTGCAGCTGCAGGGGGAAAAAAGAGCTGTACAAGCAATCCATAATTATTCACTCAAGAAACGCCCATTCCAGGACCATCATTACTGACACTGGCATTTATTTCCAAAAGTTTGGCAAACTCACGTTTGTTATGTTCTCTTCCCTCCACAAGCTGTCCAGGTTTGCTGCCTCCCAGGTTTGCTGCTCTGTCTGCTCTGGCCCTGGGAAGCTGCATGTCAGCACATGCCTCAGGTAGGAGTTTCCCTCCCACTGTGTGTGCTTACAAGCAACAGACTTGCTCGTGATAGAAAGACAGCTGGACAGGATGAGTTAGGCTTTTAGTACACAGAAATGACAGTCTCCTCTGGAAAAACATAAAATGCAAGAGCACCAAGGGCACAAAAGAGGAAAACCCAGTCTCGCTATCCTGCACGGACAGCAAATATCTATCTCATTCTGAAAGCCAGCTGAGAAAATTAAGCTGTGAGATAATCCATGTCAAATAAAGTTTCCTTAGTACATAATTAAGGTACCACTTTGTTTTCAACTGCAAAAAGTGAGGAAGTAGGTCAAGAGTTCAGATGTATAAAACAACTCCCGTCTGGGAGATGCAAAAAGGTTTGGAAAAGCTCCTCTCCCTTCCTCAAAAAGGAAAGCCCAGGTTATCCCCATCCCACGGGCAGGGAAGCTGGGATGAAACGCTGTGTCTTGAGATGTGGAAGGAAACCCACTCATATACAAACTTAGGTTCCCAAACCCGAGTTCCTGTCCCCTCCTGCCTAATTCAGAAGTTCAGAGATACCAAGAAACTCTTGATAAGTAGCAACATCACAATTTTGCTTCCCTGCAACTTCCTGACAGGAGGGTGAGAGTCAGTCTCTCATCCCAGGTAATAAGTGACAGGACAAGAAATAACAGCATCAGGTTGCACCAGGGGAAGTTTAGGTTGGAAATCAGGGTAAATTTCTTCCCTAGAAGGGTAGCCAGTCATTGGCACAGCCACCTAGGGGAGTGGCAGAGACCCCATTCCTGGAGGGATTTAAAAGCCATGTGGATGTGGCACGGGGGGGACAGGGGATAGTGGTGGCCTTGGCAGTGCTGGGGGAACAGCTGGACTCCACCTCAGAGGGCTTTTCCCATCTAAATGATTCTGTGACTCTATCCTGATTCTATGAATAAGGAAACAGTGTGAATGCATCAGCAGCTGTCATTTTACCAGCAAAATTTCCCTGCCATTTCCTCCTAGAATCTCCTCCCACACGGCTCTTTCAGCTGAGCTTCACAAAAAGCAAGTTTAAGGTGGCAGGGGGAAGAAAGCCATCTCCCACCTGGCAGGGAGCAAGAAGAGGAAGGCAGCAAGCCAAACAAGAACAAGACAAAAACACGCCCAAATGCCAGAAACATGGTAAAGTCCTGCCTTCTGACTGGAAGGGAAGGGAGAAGTGTTGGTGCTGGACTGGTATCTTTTTTGCTGAAGTCAAGCTGTAGATGTACAAACCTTTACAGCTGCAGCCTGACCATGCTGCAACGAGCTTCCTTAAACTTGACAGAGAATTGCTGCTGAAAATGCCACAAGTCCCAGCACTTTGCACACAAAGTGTCCCTGCCTTCCTGGCAAGACACTTCAGTTTGCAATTCCTACGCTCAGTTAATGGAACAGTCAGCCAAAGCTGCCTTAGTAACCTGCAGTGACCCTGCCCATCAGTGTCACTGCTAATTCCATACACAGAGAAGCAGGAGGGAAGACCCTCCCATGCCTTTTAACTGTATCCTCACACATAAGCATTTCCCAGACTAGTTATTCATCTGAAATATCACCTATTTTTCTACTCAGACAAGGCCGTTTTTCTAACTCAATCAGCCCTTTCTACACTTGTTGAGATCTACACAAAG
>VXBQ01005429.1:27603-59368 GCA_013400175.1 Phainopepla nitens | reverse complement strand
TCCCTCCCGCCGCCGAGGAATTTCCTAAAACACCCCCCAAAAAAAGTGGGAATATAACAATAATAATAAAAAAAAATTAAAATACCCACCCTGCGGATCCCCCCTCCCGCTTCCATCTCCGCCTTTAATACCAACAAACAACTCCTCGACTCTCCCTAAAGGAGGCGCCTTTGATCGGAGCGAGACGAGCCCCGCCGGGCACCGGCACCGGCACCCCCGGGCACCGGCACCGCGGCACCTCCGGGCACCCGCGGCCCCGGGCACCGACACCCCTGACACCGGCACCGACATCCCCGGGCACCGGCAGCCCCGGCTCCGGCACCTCCGAGGCGCCCGTACCGAAATCGAGACCGCGGCACCGCCGGGCACCGGCACCGGGAGCGAAGCCCTCGGCACAGACACCGAGACATCACCGGGACATCGGGCAGCGCACCCCCGGGCACTGGGACCGGAGCCCCAGGGCACCAGCACCGGGCTGCGATGCTTCCCGGCGCGGGTCCCCTCGCCTTCCTCCTCCGGTGCCTCCTGCTCCTCTTCGCCTCCGAGAGCCGAGCCCGGGCTCGTAAGTCTTACCCGCTCTTGTCCCGGCTGCGCCGCTTCTCCCCGTGCCTCAGTTTACCCGTCACCGGGGTCCCCAGGAATTTGCGGGGGTGCTTTGCGAGCATGGCTGAGGGCACGGGGAGGCTTCGGGCCACGGCAGGTGCTGGCCCTCCGCGGCTGGGATGTCCCAGGCCATGCAGCCAGCCAGGTGTCCCGTCCTGCGCTGCTGGGGACACGGCTGTGTCCCCCTCCCCCGCGCCTGCTGCCGTCCCCGCCTGCTTTGCGGGGCTGTAGAGCACCGAGCACCGCAGTGCGTGCTGGCGAGGGCCCCGGGGGGCTCCGGGGGCTGGCAGGGGCGTGAGGAAGGTCTGGGACCCGCTTCCATGGGCTAGAAATGCCACAGAACAGGAGGCTGTCTTACAGACCTTCCTCTGCACAGATCCCACCCGGCACGAGTGCATCTCCCCTCCAAGGGGGAACGGGGACAGGGGCAATGCCTCCCCTGCCCCAAACCCAGCTGGGGGCTTTCCTACATGCCCATCCCTTAGTCTCTCCCGCTATTGCTCCCAGCGGGCTGACTGAGGCAGAGGAGGTTTGGGATAAGGAAGGGAGGTTTGGCACTTTCCACAAAAAGGCTTGAAGGATTTGGCCAGAGCTATTCAGAAGCTTGGAGGGTGCTGGACGTGTTAATTGGGGCCAGGGGGTGGGCTTGGCTCGAGCAAAGCTCTGGGACCCTACCAGTGGGTGCTGAGCACCCCGCAACATTGCAGAGCCACCAGAGCTCCGAGCAGACTGGAGCAGGACCTGCTGTGTCCCTGCATTTATTCTCCCCTTTAATCTCCTGGAATCCCAGCGGAGTCTGCCGGTGGCTTCGTCAGGGTGATTTACAACTTGCCCGCTGCCAGCAGTGCATTAGGCACTCAAATAATCATCCTCCTGGAGTGTGGACCCAAAATACGAGCACTGGATAGCTCATCCTGACTGTGGGGTGTGCTGGGGGGGATGGATGGGGCTGTGCAAAGCCCTGGAGAGCAAAATCCGGGTGAATTCAGCTCTTTTCCCTTCCCTGGGCTCATCCAAAGCTGCCAAACCCAGCCCATAGAATCTGTTTCTTGAACAAGAGGTGTGGGTCTGACTCCTGGGCTGCCATGGCAGGGCTGGGAAGAGGACAGAGACACGTCCAGAAGGTGAAACAGGTGTCAGGTGAGGTGCTTGCTCTCTGGAAGTGGAATAGAGCCCGTAAGTTTGGCATAAACTATGCTGGATGGGGGCAGGAGGAAGTTGTCTGATCTGGGAGGAAGTGTTTGGGCCTGTTTGCAGGACTTAAAATGTTGATAAAGAGCTGTTGACGATGGGATTGAAGTAGGGTTGCAGCAGGGAGGTCCAGGGTCACTCCCCAGCTCTGAAACACTTCAGCTTTGCTGCATGGCATGTCACACGATGTGGAAGGCTTGGCCAGGACTCCCTCCAAGGTCAAGGGCAGGGTGGTTTGGGTGACAGAGTCACCATCAAATTGTGGACTTCTCTCCACTGTGCACCACTGCAGCCTCACACTTTTCTCAGGGCTGGGTGTTCAGGGAGAGTGAAGACAGGAATGAATTAGTTACGAGCAGGCTCATCAGCCAAGGGACCTACAGTGTCGTGGCTAAAAATAGGTGAGAAGCAGAAATGCTTGGGCTTGAAGGCAAGTCAGAAAAGAAAAATTTGCCCACAGAAACAGGCTATTTTAGGGGATTTGCACTCCAGCTGAAAAAAAATATCAGAGGCACAGGTTACTGGGACGAATGTGCTGCATTCTGAGTAATTCAGGGGCAATGGTTGAACGCAACCATGTTTTGGCTGGAGGCATTTAGACACCAGCATCTCTGGAGAGCATGGGGCAGTGGTTTTCCCCAGGAGCTTGGAAGCTGCTGTTTCATTTCTTTTTAACATGGTTGCTGGAGAAGAGGGGGCTCCTGGGATCCCTCTGTCCTACAAGTTTGGATCCAGCAGGGATGAAGGGTTCTCCAAGATGGGAAGAACCAGGATGGAAAGTGAGTGTTGCCACATCCATGGTAAGGGAGAGGCGAGGGCTGCACACCCTGCTGTAGGTAACGGAGCATTCCCTTCGGAAGGAGTGGGGGGGAGCAGAACCCTGTCTGCCTGGCTTCTCCACTCTCGAGAACGCAGAGATGCCTCGTGAGGCTGCGTTTTCAGAGCGACAGAGTTTTCCAGGTTCCCAAAGTCCCAAGAAGACATTTCCAGCCCAGAGCTGAGTGAGGTGAGCGTGTAGGAACTGATCTGGATGTGAGCGAAGCCTTTAGGGTGCCACACATCAAGGACCCAGTGTGTTTTAACCAGTCCTTCTCAGCTAAGTTGCATTTTAAGCCCTTCATAAATACAAGGCTGTCATAGGAGTGCCTGGACTCTGTGTACCAGACAGTGCTCTTTACACTTTATTTATGGCTGCTCTTAAAACTTACAAACTGGTTTGCGTGAACTCCCTCCCTCACGCCCAGCACGGCGCTGGCTGGCAGGTGTGTGACCTCCAGAAAAACTTCTGGAGCTGAGAGCTCAGCTCAGACATGCCCTGCTCCAGAGACAACTCCAAAGGTGATCTGGGGATGCAGGAGCAGCCTCCCCTCCTCAGGTTCAGGATGAAACGGGAGGAGGGAGGGGAGAGGAGCCAGACCTCACAATCTCCTGTTGAGCCATCAGATTGCTCAGAACACTCCCAGAGACAGAATCACAGCATCACACATGGCTTGGGTTGGGAAGGACATTAAAGATTGAGGATAGGTATTGTGGGAAGCTCTCCAGCTCCCAGGAAACTGAAACCTCACAAGAGGCTGTTGCAGAAGCTCTGAGCAGCATCTTCACAAGGTGGCTCAGAGACACCAATCCACGGTGACAAACTGGATGGTGTGGAGAGAGCCATCCTGGGCTGCATCTCACACACCTTGGGAAGGGAATGCCTCCTTAGGATGCATCTCAACAGCTCCAGACCCCAGCCACCAACAAGATGCCTTCTTGACCTCCTCTAGATCCAGTCAGAGGTAAACCCACAGGACTTTTCTGGGTGTGCTGCTGCTGAAGGTGCAGTAACTAAGATCACCTTACTGATCAGCACAGGAACAATTCACTGCCACAAATGGCTTTTCACTCCAAGTGAACTAGGATGATATCCAAAGTTTGACCTCTGAAGATGAAATTAGCCTGGCATGGGAAAAAATAGTCTCCAGCTTTTAAGCCTCCTCCATCCATCCTTCCATCCAATAAATCCATCCATCCATCCATCCATCCATCCATCCATCCATCCATCCATCCATCCATCCATCCATCCATCCATCCATCCATCCATCCATCCATCCATCCATCCCCATCTTGCTTTTGCCCAAACACGCCGGCACCTCTTGCCAAAAACATAGCAGTACTGAGATGCCAAAGAGTGTCTCCTGCTGCCCAGCACTGCCAGTCATCTTTAATTTTACCAGCAGGCCCTTTGCAGACATGAATCAGGCTGCTTTCGAGGGCTGGACCCAAACCAGGGCTCCACTTGTGATTAAATGTTTGAAGGAAGCAGCCAACTGGCATGGGAGCCTGCGAGCTGAGCGGGGCCGCGTCACACCGAGGCAACTCAATTTCTTCACCCTCAGCATAATTCATGAGGATGCTGCAAGCAGGGAAAGATGAAGTCATTTTCTCACCCTTTTGCAAAACTATGATTTTTTTTTTGTTTAGTTCTTTTTTTGTTTGTTTGGTTTTGTTTTTTAGTTTTGTGGAGTTTTTCCCCTCTCTCCTCTGGGTGTCCTCATATTCAAGCCACATGCTCACCAGTTTTGTGTGGTTTGCTGTAAGCTGGTGGCCAGGAATAGGGAGTTGCTAACTTGCCAAGAGCTATGGGGACAATGTGAAGTCCTGATCAGGGAGAAGGAAGGGAAATCCCTCTGGTAACATCCACTCCAAAGCTATTGCAAACCTCCACACCTGCAGATGCAGCCATGGCCCTGCACCAGTGGGGCTGGGCCTGGGCCAGGCAGTCTGGATAGCTGGTGGTCACCACTTGTGAAGGTACAGCTTGGAGAATCAAGTGCTTAAAGCCATCAAAGAGAGGCTCAAATCTGCTGGCAGGGCTTGAGTTGGAAGAGACCTATAAAGATCTTTGTAGACCCACAGGGCTGCTTTTCCTGCTGGCCAGAGGGTCTGGCCATGGTAAAGCATCAGCTTTGTTCGTCCTGAGGATGGTCACACGAGCTGGAGGAGGAACTGCAGCCCGCCCCAGCATATTTGGGTGAATTTTTTCTGGTTGATTGGAGAAGTCCATGAAACAGGTGGCATCTCCAGCTTCAGCAAGGCTGGACAACACCAGCTGGGCCCTCCAAGCCACTGCTGTGTCCCAGGTGACAGAGTGGAGCGTGGAGTGGCTCTTAGCATCTTTGGGGTGGTGAACGCCACTGAGATAATTTTGGGAACCCTTTGCTGTTCATTCAGGAGCCCTCCCAACAGCCTGGCAGGGTCAGCACCCGCTGGCTCACCTGAGTTCATGCACTGTGTGGTGGGCATCATGCCTTGGAAAACAGCCCTCCCCCTCTCTTGAATCCCCAGGGTGCTGCGAGGTTTTAAAAGACCCATAAATGCTTCAGGAACCATAAAGGTCTCTGAGCAACGCAACCACCCAAACCACCTCAAATTACCTCGATGACATAACCTTTTCAACCACCTTCAGTTTTCTGCAGGGCTGCGAGCATGTAAACTGTGAAAATCACACACAGACAGGTGTGGGCTTAGAGAGAGCTTGGGTGCTGGGGTGACCCTCTGCCTGGTCAGGGCTTGGCACACGTCACAGGACAGTGGGAGCAGCACCCTGGCTGTTTTAGGGTCCCGGTTCCTCCTGCTGCAGGCTGGCTTGGTCTGCCAGAGGATTGGTTTGTAACTGTGGGCTTGGGGATGAAGGAGGTTGATAAGAACCTGCTAAAATATGGGGAGGGCAGAGATCTCCAAAGGGGATCTCCTCCACTGCTTGTGCTGGGCTCTGTCTCATCCCTGTGCCATGGTGAGGTTAAACCCATGCCAGTGGAGGCAGGTCTGGATCGTTTCTGGGACAGTCACCTCCAGTTCAGGAGCACGACTGGAAACTGGCTCTTCTCAGGTCAACAGGATCAAGAAGGAAGAAAAAGCCCATGTGTTTATGATTTTGGAGATGAAAAGTGGATGTGAGGTGGACTTGCTGTCCCGCTGTACAGCCCCATAAATGAAAAAGCAGTCATTCAGTCAGACCAGTGCTGCATCAAGGCAGGTAACGCCAAAAGGCTGAGAAGGCATAAGCAGCCCAGTCCTGCTTGTCTGTGGATCCTTGAGAGAATGAGCTGGAGCTTTTAGGGGGAGCAAAATGTTTTCCCCAGAATGTGTTTTTAACTGTAATTTTTTGGTTTGGGTTTTTCCCCCCTTTCTTCTT
Organism: Phainopepla nitens; assembly: GCA_013400175.1. Taxonomy (NCBI): domain Eukaryota; kingdom Metazoa; phylum Chordata; class Aves; order Passeriformes; family Bombycillidae; genus Phainopepla; species Phainopepla nitens. Next base: position 53,394 of record VXBQ01005429.1, on the reverse strand, counting down.
CGTGGGGTTTTTTTGGGTTTTTTTTTCTGGTGACTGTGAAAATGTCCTCTAAATCCCATCTCTGTCACCACTCCCAACCTTTCTGTTCTCACTGGGGGAAATTCCATCCTGTAGCATCACCCTGAAATCACCTGTTCACCTTCCAGTGAGCATTCCTGTTTTAGAGTGAAAACTCTATTTTCTGCCTCAAAACCACCCCTTCTGTTCCTTTCTGGGCAAGAGAGTCCAGTTTGCCCAGAGCAGTTGCCATTTGGATCAGATGGGTCCCAGTGTAAAAAAAATGCATGCAAAAAAAACCCAAACAAAATAACAAAACAAACCTAGGTGGGGGGAGAGGGCGGGGAACAAAATCTGGGTTTGGTGGATGGGAGGTGGCCACCAGCTGCTTGTGGGGAACAACGTGAGGGCTGTCCTCGCTCTCACCACAGAGAGCTCCCCCAGGAGCCAGCCCCTTTTCTCACCTCGCTTCTCCTGCTTGACTTGCAGGGCCAGACACGTTCTGCGACTTCAACGGCAAGAAGTACAGCCCGGGGGAGAGCTGGCACCCGTACCTGGAGCCCCAGGGGCTGATGTACTGCATCCGCTGCAGCTGCTCCGAGGCACGTCCCCAGGGCGCGCGGGCTGCCAGGGACGCTGGCTGCTGCTGCTGCTGCTGCTGCAACTGCTGCTGCTGTTGCTGCACTGCTGCTGCTGCTGCTGCTGCTGCTGCTGCTCTGCTGGGGCTTCGCTCGGCAGCTTGAGGCAGATGGGTCCCGCTGTCTCATTTGGCCAGAGGACCCTTTCCAGTCCCATAGTGGCTCTGGATTCATCTCTTCACTTTGGACAAAGCTGTCCCCCCGGGGGGGTGTTGGGTTGGCCTTGTGAGGCAGTGGCTGTCGACCTTGAGGAGACCTTTTTGGTCCTTTGGGTCCTTTGGGTAGCTTGTGGAAAAGATGGAGAGTTGTTTTTTACGGAGGCAGATAATGATAGGACAAGGGAAGGGTTTTAACTAGAAGAGAGCAGGTTTAGATTAATATGTTCACAAGAAATTGTTCCTTGTGAGGGTGGTGAGGCCCTGGCAGAGGCTGCCCAGAGAAGCTGTGGCTGCCCCAGCCCTGGATGTGTTCAAGGCCAGGCTGGAGCAACCTGGGGCAGTGGAAGGTGTCCCTGCTCCTAACAAGAGGTGGAAAAAGATCTTTAAGGTTCCTCCACAGCAAAATCATTCCTTGATCTCGTGGTTCTGCCTCTGTAGCACTGGTGGGTTGTGGGTGGAGGTGGCTGAGGGCTCCTGTCAGATGATGAGTGGCCTTTGCTGATGAGAGACCGTGAGCTGGCTGGGCTTGAGCCAGGGCTGGAGACATCCCTGGTGAGTCGCAGCCAGCATAGTTTGCTGTGATGATGTTGTGCTCCTCCTCTAGCAGGGGGGAACGGTGAACTGATCGCTCCCTGCGGACTAAACAAACTACGCCTTTCTCTCCTCAGAACACCAACATCAGGTGCTACCGGATCCAGTGCCCAGCCCTGTCCTGTGCCAGCCCTGTCACAGACCCCCAGCAGTGCTGCCCACGGTGTCCTGGTAGGTGGACATTCCTCGGGGGGGTGACAAGGTGGCTGCAGTCCTGCAGGGCGGTGCCTCCACTGCTGCCACTTGTGGCAGCGCAGCGATGCCGCGTCTGGCCCTGGTCACGGAGCTCCGACTGCTTTTTCCCTCCAAAAATCTCATTTTGATGGAAGAGGGCTCTCTGCCAGACCACCTTCTCCCCTCCATCCCAAAAGCTTTGTAGGGAAAAAATGTCAGTTCACACTTCTGGAGCAAAACAGAAGCTGGCAATTTATTCTGATCATTTGCCAGCAAAGTGTCTTGGATTAAAAAAAAAATAAAAATTAAAGTTTTTAAACAACTTCCTTCTCTGCACTGGAGACTATCTCAAGTTTTAGCCCCAAAACTTTTCCTACCTTACCACTACTGATTGCCTCAATATGTTCATTCTCACCCCGACAGATTACCTCAAGATTTAATCCCAAATCTTTCCCGTCCTGAGTGCTAGCGGAGCTAGTCAGAAACCATCAGTAATTTGAGAAATTAGGGAAAAAATAGGAAAAGAATATCTCATTAATTTTCATTTTTTGCTAATTACCTATGAGACAAGCCCTTTTCACCTGACTCCATCTGAATTTGGCGATCATTACAACCAGGGGAGGGAGAAACCCAAGAATTTTGTTAAGAACTTTGGGAGGCCAGACTTCCAGGTTTTCCCTCTGTGCTGAGCTCGGTGCAGTCAGGGCAGCCCTATTCTCCAAAATGAGAGATGATCTCATTTTGCTTAATTTTTGACCAACCGTGCAGCACCCTGGCCACTTCACAGTGCCAGCTGAAGCACTGTGCTGTGTAAAGGGCTGCTGGTCCTTTCGGGGTGGGCTGGTGGGGCAGCAGTGCAGCACTGGGGCCAGGCTCTCATCCTGCTGCTTTCTCCTCTTTTCCAGAGCCACACTCTCCATCTGGGCTCCGTGCTCCCGCCAGGTCGTGCCAGTACAACGGGACCACATACCAGCAGGGCGAGATGTTCAGCAGCAGCGAGCTCTTCCCCGGCCGCCAGCCCGACCAGTGTGTGCAGTGCAGCTGCTCCGTAAGCACCAGGGCAGCTGGGGGCTGGGGGCTGGGGCTCTCTCCTTCACCTCAACCATGTTCCACCAGCTCAAAAACCCCAGTGCAGAAGGTTTGCTGGTTTTACATGGGCCACGTCTCGGTGGGACACACTGGGGCAACGTGGGGACAGCCCTGTCCTCGTGGAGCACCCCAGTGCTCCAGGGCTGTGGCCAGCAGCATCCAGCTGTCCCAGCTGCCCCACCGAGGCTTTGTGTGGCACATGGTCAGTGCAGAGCATGGCCAGGAGCCTTTCTGCCTGTGCTGGCTGCAAAGCAGTGGGCTTGGTAAGCCAGGGAGCCTGGGGGAGCTCAGGGTGCTTGCAAGGCAGTATGGACATGAGGTGACAGCTCTTGGCATTCAGGTGCTCTTGGGATCCATAGATTCAGAAAGTGGTTTTGGCTGGAAGGGACCTTAAAGCATTTCTGGTTCCATCCCCTGCCATGGGTAGGGACACCTTCCACCAGACCAGGTTGCTCCAAGCCCTGTCCTTTGTAGCCTGGCCAGGATGTCCTCAGAGTGCATCCCAGTGATGAACTGCCCCTCCACAGCCCACTGCCAGCTCTGTTGGGATGCTCCTTCTCCACGAGCTTCCAGCTGTGCCTTGAGACAGGGCTTGGCTCTGCTCTGCCAATCCTTTCCCACGGGTTGGGATCCTGTGAGAATCCCTCAAAACCCGAGTTCTGACACCTTGCTCAGGAGGTGTGAGGTGGCCTGGCCAGCAGTGATGGGAAGGTGTGTGGAGTGCCAGGAGCCAAGTGTCAGGAGATAAATGGAGCAGACTCCTCCTCCTTGAGGTGGAGTGAGGAAAGGGGATTGAAAGTGCTGACACTGGACTTGGACACAGTAGGGAACTGCTCATTCCCACTGCTGCCTCTGCCATGAAAAAGGAGATGGGTACAGGTGTGGCTTTCACCAGGCATCATTCCCAGCCCTCTACCACTCTGTGCTTTGCTTGCAGCAAAGGGTGGGACCGAGTTTGGCCAGGAAATAAAATAAAAAATAACCCATGCCAAGAGCAGGGGTTAGATCAGTTGATGCTGGACAGGGAGGTATCAGTGACACTGGAATAGCTGGTCTGAGCCAGCGTGCACCCACCTCAGAGCTGGGTGGCAAGAGGAATAACTGACAGTTAGAAATTATGCAGCTTTTGAGGCTAGTTCCTCCCTTGGGGACCCCACTGGATAGTGGGAAACACCAGGAAGGAGTCCTCTAATCCAGCTGCATGTGCTGAGCTGCCTCTGTCCCCAGGAGCCTGTGCAGCTCCATGTCCCTCTCGGCTGTCACTCAGGCTCTGTTTATTTGTCAGGGTAATGCCTTGGATACAAAGGGGAGTATAAAGAGCTGGCTGTGGAGCCTTCAGTGGGGGGATCTCCCTGGGCTGTTTCTGATGTTGTCAGCTGCTAGAACAGCTGCGTGAACAGCTGGTCTAACCCTCTTTGAAAACTGCCCCAAGAGCAGAGCCTCTGGGATAAATCCTGCTTTTTATGGCACTGGCTCTTTCCTGCCTGGGGCAGGTCCTTGCTGCGAGCTGCTGGGCAGAAGGAGAAGGTAGGAAGAGGCAGGTCAGGACTCGCTGAGTGGAGAGCAGGATTTGGTGTGCAGTGATCTCTGCCAGATCCTGTCACCCACCAAACTTCCCTCAGCCTCTTCATGTTCCTTGCTCATCTTCCTCCTGGTGGAAGAAGAGGCAGTTGTGGTTTGGTTTTCTGAGGATATCCTTGGCTGACCTCTTGGTCTTGGTTGACTGGGAGCTTGTGGATACCCCTGAGAAAATTGCTGCATGGAGAGGACAGCCTTGCTGTCGAGGTCTGGCTGCTGAACATCCTTTTGTACCCTTTGGCAAAGCAGCAAAAACTTATTCCTGTAACAACCTGGCACAAATCCACTGACTGAGGTGGCACTGGAGTGCACAAAGGTCAAGGCTGGCTTTGACCTGTGGTTTTCAGCTTGATTCACTACAGCAATGATATTTTCCAAACCATCCACTCAGGTACATCCCTGCTCTGGTGTTATGGAATTAACCAAGAGAGAGGGAGGGCAGAGCTTTGGTGTGGACCTGGATCTGGGCTCAGAATCATTCTTCCATTTCCACCCGTCTCCTCCAGGTCCTTTTCCTGGCAAGGAAAATCTTCTTGTGCCCCTTCAAACTGGGGGCTGTTCTGCAGAGCTGAAAGGTGTGTGGTGGCTGTTCCAGGTCTGGCAGCACCAATGATGCCTGAGAGGAAGGCACTGCGTGCCCCTTTTTGAGGAAGAGCAGTCCCCTGGAGAGCATGTGTGCTGTTCCTGGGACAGCCAAGCCAGGAGGGGACACAACCCTGCTGTTCCCTGCAGGATGGACAGTGCAGCAGGGGCAGACTTTCAGCTGCCATTACATGCTGGTGGGATTGGAAGATGGACTCTCAGGAGGCTTTTGATCATGAAATCATAAAATCCTGCAATGGTTTGGGTTGGAAGGGACATTAAAGCTCCTTCAGTCTCACCTGGGCAGGGACACCTTCCACTATCCCAGGTGGCTCCACACCCAGCCCAACCTGGTCTTGGACACTTCCAGGGATTCAGGGGCAGTCACAGCTCCTCTGGCTCTGGGCATNGTGTGCTGTTCCTGGGACAGCCAAGCCAGGAGGGGACACAACCCTGCTGTTCCCTGCAGGATGGACAGTGCAGCAGGGGCAGACTTTCAGCTGCCATTACATGCTGGTGGGATTGGAAGATGGACTCTCAGGAGGCTTTTGATCATGAAATCATAAAATCCTGCAATGGTTTGGGTTGGAAGGGACATTAAAGCTCCTTCAGTCTCACCTGGGCAGGGACACCTTCCACTATCCCAGGTGGCTCCACACCCAGCCCAACCTGGTCTTGGACACTTCCAGGGATTCAGGGGCAGTCACAGCTCCTCTGGCTCTGGGCATCCTGTTCCAGGGCCTCCCCACCCTCACTGGGAAGAATTTCTTCCCAATGATTTGTGGTAAACCTGCAGTTTGAAGTGCTGGCAGCCCTACATGGGGGACATACAGCTCTTTATAACGCTGACAATGTTTTTTTTTCCTCCTGCCCTCCTAGGAAGGCCAGATTTACTGCGGCTTGGTGACCTGCCCCAAGCTGCTCTGCTCCTCTCCCTTAACTGTGCCGGATTCCTGCTGCCAGGTCTGCAAAGGTAATGAGGCTGGGACTGAGGGCTGGGAAACTCCAGCTGGTTGTCACCTGACAGCAGGAGTCATTTCAAGCCACTTTAGCAGGATTTTGGAAGCCTGGGCTCTAAATCAGGCTGCTTGTTATCTCTTGGTTGCTCCAGGAAGCAAAAGCTGAGGGCTTGGGTTTTCCTTGGATAATATGAATTGCATGTTGCAAAGCTCCTGTCTCTCCAGACTCCCAGGCAGGCCAGCACGTGAAGGAGAGCTGCTTTCAGCCACAGAGAGCAAACCTCCCTTCAGCCCCGCATCCCATGTTCCAGGACAATGTTTTTCCCTTGCAGATGGCTCCTTTGAGAAGTCCACGGAAGAGGAACCCCTGCAGTTAAACAGAGGTGTTGTACGTGACATTTGCATTTTAAAACTCTGCTTCTTGCCTCTAGCACAGCTCACAGAATGCCCTTGCACATTGTCCTCTATACAGAAATCACCCCCAGCAGCTCCAGGAGGACACTCCTAGAGTGTCCTTGCACAGCAGAGCCATGGACACCTGATTTGCAGGTGAATCATGCCATGGAATTGAATGTAGCTGAGGGATATCAGCCTAGGTGAGACCTCAGGCCAGCAGGGAAAGACTCTTCTACTCTCTCTCAGCAGCATCTTGGGGACGTGGTTTAGTGGTGGACCTGGCAGTGTCAGGTAAAGGGTTGCACTCGATGACCTTGAAGAATTTTTCCAACCTAAAGTACTCTGATTCTATGATTCTGTGACATCTTTGGAAGAGCAAAAGACCTGCAGGAACTGTAAATCTGGGACAATTCTCCTCCTTGTTGGCCAATGTCTGCCAGGTTAAACAGCTGGAGGACATTGTCAGAGCAGCCCCAGAGGTGACCAGCAGCCAGGCCTGACCCTTGTCCAGAGTCAGATGCCCACATCTCTCTTGGGAGGGCTTTTCCTTCAGGAGAAGGTGTCTCCTCTCCCCTTGGGCATCAAGGTGTCCTGCCTCCTACCAGGAGGGTGGTGCTGGAGCTGGCCACCCCTCTGCCTTCCCCAGGCTGTTTGTATCAGCAGCCCCAGCAAGGAAAAAGTGACTCCCTGGCTGCTTAGGGTTCCTTCACGGCGACATTTCGGAGCTGGGCAGCCCATGCCAGTTCTGTGGGATTAGGTCACTTAGCTCCTGGCTCTGCCCTTTTCCATACTGCTCCACCACCTATTAAACCTCCAAAATAGACACAAGGGGACCCTTTGTGCTGCGTGTCTTGTCCCAGCACTCTGCTCTTGGAAGCCTGGGATGTTCCTGGGATGTTCCTGGCATTTCAGTCCTGCTGGCTGGCAGCCCCACGCCGACTCCCCTGGTGCCTACCAGGTGAGAGAGCAGGACAGGGCCCATCCTCACCTTTCTGATCCTGTTTGAGCCACCCAAATGCCAGTCCTCATTTTCCCATCTAGGAAAGACCAGCCCATTTCCGTGTGTGTTTTAGGAATGTAGGACCTCACGAGCTTCTCTGAGGGCATTGGGTTGAAGCTGGGTAGGGAAAGGTGCTGCCCCAGTGAGGGTGGCCCACATGAGGAGGACACCAGTGTGGGGCACCGACTGCTCAGCACCCCTTGGGTGGTGGCAACAGCAAGATGGGGAAGGGGCTGGAGCACCAGGAGCACCTGAGGGAGCTGGGAAAGGGGCTCAGCCTGGAGAAAAGGAGGCTCAAGGGGAACCTTCTGTCTCTGCACACCTTCCTGATAGGAGGGGAGAGCCAGGTTGGAGTCAGACTCTGCTCCCAGGGAGCAGGGACAGGATGCAAGGGAACAGCCTCAACTGTGCCAGAGGAGGTTCAGGTTGGATATTAGGGAAGCTTCTTCCTCCAAAGGGGCTGTCCAGCACTGGCACTGCTGCCTAGGGCAGTGATGGAGCCCCCCTCCCATGAGGGATTTAAAAGCCATGTGGATGTAGCACTTGGGGACATGGCTTAGAGGTGGCCTTGGCAGTGCTGAGGGAATGGTTGGGCTCCGTGATCTCAGAGGAATTTTCCAAACTTAATATTTCTGTGATTTATATGGCTTGTGGGTCAATGCTTATCCCTGTGGTCTCTTCCCCTTCCACTCCTGATGGAAGGCATGCGGGACACTGCATGGCTTTTTCCAGCATGCTTTGGGAGTGAGAACAACTCAACTGCCAGAGTCTGAATCCCCTCTTTTCTCTGGCTGCTCACAGAGACACTCACAAGACCAATGCTTGGGAGAGGTGGTGGGGAGGAAGCCACCTGGAGCCACGGTGTCCACTGTTCTCAGCTCTTCCCTGGAGTTAATTCCCAGAAGCTTCAAACCCAAGGGAACAGGTGGCACCACTGTGAAGATCGTCTTGAAAGAGAAGCACAAGAAAGGTAAGGGATGGACAGGCCATGCAGTCTGCTTGTGACTTAAAGTGGCTTCTCCAGAACTTGGGATTCTTCAGGGAATCTGATGCAATAGCAGGTTTCCACCAGCAAGTCCTTCTCCCCACTCTTGCACAGCCAGCCTCAACCAGGTATCTCGGTCCTCATGCCCACAGTCTCCTGACTGCACAAATCTCCCACTTCCCAAAATGGGTCGTAAGAAGACTGGTCCTTGTGGTGTTTTGGAGGTCTGGGACTTGGGAAGGAAGGAGCTCAGCTGGAAGGCTCCACATGGACCTTCCAGGACAGTGCCACAGAAGGACAGGACATTCCTCCTTGTAACGATGTGCAAGCACTGGATCTGACCCAGTGCTGTCCCAGGTGTCCCTCCTGGAGGAGAGAGTAGGAAAGGGAGATGAGGAGGCAAGCCCCTTGATCCAAAGAGAGGAATAACAGATCCTTTCTCCTCTTGGCCACTCTCCCACCATTGTGCCTTCAGAAGGGCTCTTTCCAGTCCTTGGAGATGAAGGTCTGGAGGAAATTTTGAGACCTCCAGAAATTTCCATGGAGGAGTCAGCAGGTGGCACTCTTCACTGTGCTTCATTCCTGCGACAGCCTTGGAGGGACCCTGGGCTTCCAGAGGTTGGGAGGCAGGTGAGGTCTAGCCCACACTTGCCCCTGTCCCCACCAGGGTGGTCAAACCCGGCAGAGCCATCTCCTGGCGCCTGCTCCCTCTGTCCCATGCCCCCTCCTGGGTGCGGTGGCTGTGACATCCCGGTGCGGTGCCCGCTGCTGCCGGATCCGCTGCCAGAGCACCTCGTTCCTCCACACAGCAGGACCACCCATGCCTGAGGCGCTGAAAGGCAGTGACTCCACCGAGCCTTGGGTTTGCAAAGAGGAGGAGGATTTATTTCCACAAGCAGCTCTTTTCTGTCTCTCCTCCAGCTTGTGTTTACAATGGGAAGACCTACTCCCATGGGGAGGTGTGGCACCCCGTCTTCCGGCTCTACGGCCTCCTGCCCTGCATCCTCTGCACCTGCAGGGATGGCGTCCAGGACTGCCAGAAGATCACATGCCCTAAGGAGTATCCGTGTGAATATCCAGAAAAAGTAGATGGGAAATGCTGTAAAATATGTCCAGGTAGGTGGGATCCCTCCTGCTCCTGCAGCTGCCTTCCAGTTCCTTCCTCAACCTTGGTTTAAAGCCTCAGGATGACAGATGTGTAGGGATTCAGGTTGCTGGTGGCTAGAATGTGCTAGAATGCTAGAATGGCACACCAGACAAGTTCAGCAGAGCAAGCACTGATGGAAGGATTGGCTTGTCTTGGAGGGAAGCAGGACTTTCTCAAGGTAAGGAAGATGCACTGACCACCAAAAGGTTCCGTCTGTTGGGAGGATGGAGTCTGGAGAACGACGCTTGAGGCAGGATGCGCTGAGAGAGCTCAGATGGGAGGTGCTTTCAGGGCAGGGGACACACAATCTGCTCTCCAAACCTCCAGGTGGGAGAAAAACCAGAGGGTTAAATTGTGGCAGCTGAGGTGTAGGCGTGAAGGGAGGAGTGAGGACACTTCCCAGAGTAGGGGTTGTTTGTGGTACTCATGGTTTGCTGGAATTGGAGCCCTCCCATCTCTGGAAGTGGAGGTTTTAGGGTGGTCCAGGTAGAACTGGTCCAGGGCTGGGGCTAGGACATGGAAAGGGTCTGGAGCCCCAGGAGCTGCTGAGGGAGCTGGGGTTGTTTATCCTGGAGAAAAAGAGGCTCAGGAGGGACCTTGTGGCTCTGCACAACTCCCTGACAGGAGGGGACAGCCAGGAGGGTCAGAGCTCTGCTCCCAGGGAACAGGGACAGGAGGAGAGGGAACCACCTCAGGCTGGTCAGGGGAGGCTTGGATTGGATGTTACAGAAAATTTCTTCCTCCAGAGGGTTGTCCAGTGTGAGAAATGGATTTGTCCAGCTCTGGCACAGCTGCCCAGGGCAGTGGTGAGTCCCCATCCCCAGAGAGATCTAAAAGCTCTGTGGCACCTGGGGACATGGGCCAGTGGTCCCTTGGCAGCACTGGGGGAACAGTTGGACTTCATGATCTCAAAAGTCTTTTCCAAATTTAATGATCCTGCGATTCCATGGTGGAGAAGACCTCTTTTCCTTTCCTGTTCAGTGTGTTTTGGGTCTCTCAGCTCCCTGGTCTTTGGAAAGCTGTTTGCCTTAAGCCACAGACCTGGCAAAGATGTGGCAGGGCGTGACATCTCCTCCTGCTCCCACTGGAGAGTGTTTTGTGGATGATACCTCTCTGTACTGACATTTATTAGGAGATGTTCAGCTGATGGACCACCCACTGCTTCCCTAGGAACACTGAAGGTACCTGAGTGTCTTTGAGCCTGGCTGCAGGTGCAGCAGGTTCTGCATGATCCCCCCCAATCCCCATCTTCCAGGGGTTTCTGTGAAGGGGTCTCCCCCAGGAGAACAAGCAAAGGGCATTGCCACATTCTGGAATGGCTGCAAAGTCATTTGAGCTGAGATTTTCAAGGTTTTCCAGCCCATGAGTGGAGAGGTTCTGGGATGGCCTCCCCAGGAGAGCGAAGGGCAGAAGCTCAGCTTGTTTTAATAAGGTTTTTGATATGTTTATGAGCAGGATTTATGATGTGGTGCCTGGTGGGAATGGGATGTGATGACTGAGCAGAACCCTTCCAGTCTTGCATTCCCACTCCAGTGGGTCTCTCTGGTTTAAATCCGACAACTTTCCCTGCTTGGATCTCTTGTCTGCTCTTCAGACTTCATTTTATTTCCAATTAAACACCCTGATGCAGCCAAAATGATTTTGTTCCTGCTTTCCAGTTCTCACAGATAGTGATCACACACATTCACTCATTGCTCAGCCAAGTTACATCCTTGCCCTTTCCTTCACTGCCTGGAGGCTTTGCCCAGGTTCTTTTCCCAGGTGCTTTCTGTGACGGTCCTTATCTTCCTCCTTTGTACCCAGTAGCTCAGGAATACCAAGTGATTTTGCTAAAGGGACCCTGATCCTGGGGATTGCTGCCACGTGTTGTTTGGATGGGGGAAAGACTGCTGTGGGCAGAGCTGGTGACCATGAGCTCTGTGTCCCTGCTCCTGCTCCCCGATGCTGTGGGCAATTGAGTGGCTCCAGGTGCGAAGCTCCTTAGTTGTTGAATTCCTGTTGAATTCCAGGGGTTTCCTTTCCTGCTGTGAAGGTGGGGCTTTAATCAAGGACTCCATGACCTTAAAGGGCTTTTCCAGCTTTAACAGCTCCAAACTTCTGTGAATGCCCTGGAGCAGGTGAAGTTTAGGGCTCTGGGACAGAGGCTTTCCCGGCTCCCTGACCCCGCAGTGGGACAGGTGAGGGTGCTGGGCTGTGCTCATCCCCCTCTGCCCCCTCTTCTGCTGGACTGCAGAGCTGAGCAGTCCTGTCCTCTGGTTTGCTGAAAAGCTTTGCTTCCCTTTAACTTGGGATTTCCATCCCCTCTCAGAGAAGAAGAGCTTAGGATCACCCCAGAAAGCCTGGGGGAGAGCAGAATCAGGCCTAAAATAACTCTCTTACTAAAATAAACCCCAGGAGTCTATTTATAGCCAAACTTTCTTTCGAGTAGTGTAAAAAGCTTCAGCATCCAAACTGACTAGGAGAACAAGGCTAATTTCAGCAGAGCTGGGCTCCTCTGCGTTCCAAGGACCACAACCAAAGGCAATAAATCTCCTTCCAAAACCACGGGGGATTCTTAATTACTCCAGATACATTAAAAAAAAAAAAAAAAGAGGGAAAAAATAAGCAGCTCTTCTTTACCAAGAATGCTGAAAAAGTCACGTAGGACCCAAAGTGGATGTCCTTGTGGTGACGCCCTGTGTGGGGAGGGTCCTGGGGGTGGTGCCGAGCCCACCTGTGGGGCTGAGCCAGGAGCGCTGCCTAGGCAGCCCAGACTCCCCTGCTGTGGGCTCATCCTCTGGCTCCCCTGCTGTGGGCTCATCCCCTGGCTCCCCTGCTGTTCCTCCCGGAGCAGGAGCGAGGTGGGAAGTGGGGAACCCAGCCCGTGCTCTGCAGCCATGGTGGCATCAAGGTCACTGTAGAGAGTATGGGGGATCAGATGGATGAAATCCCCCTTCCCCATCCCTGCTGGCACAGAGGCTCCTGGGGTGAGGGGGAATGAAAAACATGACAATGAGGAGATCCACAGGTCCTTCATTAACCTCTCCTTTGTTGCTGGTCCTGGAGCTGGGAATCGGTCATGGGACAGACACGGCTGTGCCACGTGGCACCAAAGCCAACAAGATGCCTTTTCTGTGACCTGGGGGCTGAGATGGTCCTTCCTGCCCCTGTTTAATGAGCTCTGTCCTTGTTTTTGCTCAGAAGCCAGAGTCAAACCCACGGATGAGATCGCCACCCCTCGGTGTGGCAAGAGCCCCAGCCGTGTCCTGGTGTACGCGTTTGTGCCGCCGCGCTCGGAGGCCTCCAAGGAGATCCTCAGGACCGTGGCGATCGAGAAGGAGTTGGCAGAAGAGGTGGAAATCTACAACTGGAAGCTGATTAAAGGTGAGCACCCTTATGAAAGCAGCCAGCAGAGCAGGAGGTGTGTGTGGAAACCTGATGCTTTCCAAGCTTTGTTCAGTTTTTCTGGCTTTTCTCGAGGTGCTCCACCCCTTGCGTGGTGAATCAAAACCTGCTGACAGCGGGCTGGCTTTTCTGACTCCCCCATTTCACACTCTTTTCCTGCATTCCATGCAGACCAGGGGCTGGAAACCACTTTTGGCCCCACTAATCTTGCCATGAGCTGCAACACCATCTGGAGGCACAGCACATGGGCAAGCAAAACAAGGGCCTTGGGGCTGCTCCTCCGAACCTCCCTGCTCTCCTGCCAAATGCACATGGAAAACAAACAAAACAATTGTTCTGGTGACCTTGTGGTTTTGCTTTTGCTCTCTCCTTACACCCCACTCCACCTACAGCTTGAAAGCTGTCACAAAGGTGCATACAAGGGGGATGAATTGTCCCCAGCCCCACACCTCAGCTCTCTCCCCACACCTTCAGCTTTGCTCTTATGGACAGGGACACCCGGTCCAGTAGATATTTGTGCTATGTTTCTCTGCAGCCCAGAGAAGCATCTCAGAGCCCCACTGCTGGGTTTCCATTGGACATACTCTACCCCAAAAAACTTGAGTGCTTGAGGTTAGTTGTACCTTTTCTATGGGTACAGTGGCCCTCGGCCCGTGTCTGCTGGACACGTGTAGCCATTCTGGTCTCCTGGTATGTCCATGTTTCACATCACTCCCCAGGGAGACCTCAGCCGGCTGCTGAGACTGGGCACACACGGATAGCAGCCTGAAAAGTTAACTCCAGAGACGGAGCCCTGGTTGCCGCCATGTTTCCATCCTGCCCCTGCCATCCTCCATCCTCCACGGTGCCCCCCTGCCCGTGCTCCCCGCCTCAGCGGGGCCTCCCTCACAATGGCACCTTGTGGCTGAGGACAGCCCTGAGCCCGCGCTGTCTGGGCCCCGCCGCTTCCTGCCCTCGCTCCTTGGCACGGGGCAGCACCCAAACCTTCTCGGCACCTTCCGAGGCCAAAAGCTTCACGTCTGTGTGGAGCTCCCAAGCCCTGCCAGCCAGGGACAGGGGAGGCCCTTGTCCCTGAGGCCAACACAGCTCTTTTGCTTGGCAGAGGGAAGTGTTATTATTGGGAAAGAGCATGAGCTCACTCACATATGGATTCCACCTCTCCATGGTCCATCACTCTACCAACAGAGCAGTGTGTGTGGAGTAAAGAGGCTGCAAGTCACACCTGGACTTTGTCCATCTGTCTTTGTATGGGCTCATGATACCTACGTGGCCTCATCTATTTCTGGGCCAGGATGGTTTCCTCCACAAAGCAGGAGTTGGGAGGAGAAACCAGCACCAACTCCCAGCCAAAAAGTTTTACCCAGCTGGCTGGTGGCGCACAAGTGGCCTCCAAAAGGGTTGCAGCGTGGGTTTCCCCATCTTTTTAGGGGTCTGAACATCACCAGGAGTTTTCAAAAGTGACTTTCTCGTGGTTTTGACCTGTTGTCCTCTCACTGGGGGCCTTGTTAAGAAGTCCATCCCCATCTTTCATACCTTAAAGCACCAAGAACAGCCCCAGAAGCTCACTCCATCTCATCCCAAACACTGCCAGAACTGCTCCTGGATTGCACAGAACTGTGTGTGCTAGGAAATGGCACTGCCCTGTGCCAGCTCCATCCATCCTGCCTCTCCACTGGTGGACTGTTCTTAACTTGTGCTGTCCTGATTGCTGCTGGAGCATGGCCTGCGTTCCTCCACCGCTCCCCAGCTCCTGGCATGTGTCAGCACGACCGTCCCAGGGGCCAAAGGTCTCAGCCAGCTCTCTGAGAGCTCTTGGGGAGCATTATCTGGGTCGGTTGATTAAAAGATGTTTATCTCTTGTAGGTCTTGTTTAAAATATCCTCTTGGTTACTAATGTGCTGGAAAGTGCTTCGGGGACTGTAAGCACACCCTCCTGCTCCTTTCTAAGTATAGACCAGAAGAATTTATTGAACACTTGTGCCTTTCTTGCGTCAGTAACAGTTTTACTATCTCCATCCAGTGTCTTCTTTTGTTACTGGTAGGACTTCTTTACCCAACCCACTGAAAGGACTAATTAATAGTCCAAATATCCATCTGTTTCTCTCTACGCCTTTGACTTCCTGTACTAATTTTCCACAGTTGATAATATCTCATTTATATGGATTGTGAGGCAGTTCCCCTTCATTACATACTCTTTTTATGTGTAATTGCTGCTGGGAATCAGGGAAAGTCTCTTAACCAAATAAGGGGGACCACGTTGCCTCTCACATCTGCCGGCATCAAGAGGCTGGGTGCTCTGGGAGCCTGAGTGAGAGGTGGAGAAGGATATTCCAGGCATACCTGCCTGGTTTGTCAGGCCTTGGAGGAGAACAGGAATATCATAATCCCTAATCCCACAGGAAGGTCACTTTCATTGCTAAATGCAGGTTCTGGTTTGCATGGGTCAAACATCTGAGTCAGGCACCTCCACTAAGGGGACAATGCTGGCAAGGGCAGAAATATCAATCTCTGCTGAGGTCACTTGTGTTTTTTCCTGTCCTGGAGCAATTTCATCTCTGCTGACAAAGAGATAGAAAACTTTGGTCACTGGCTGCTTCCAGGACAGGACATCATCTGAGCATGGAGGGTCTCTGCAGCTGGAGAACACAGGTGTTTGAGAGTGAGCAGAGGGGACAGGGATCCCAGCATCCCCTTGCTCCCACCTTTATTTCTTTCAAGGTTTTAGGGAGGGTTGGAACTCCTGCCGGACAAGATGCTTTCTGGAGCAACAAAATCCTATTGCTTTCACCTGCTTCATAGTGAAACATCCTGATTTAACAAGAAAGTGACTGTTTTCATACAAGCATAGAATTTTAGAAAGGTTTGGGTTGGAAGAAAGCTTCAAGCCTGCCCTATTCCACACCCTTGCTGTGCACAGGACTCCTTCCACTAGACCAGGTTGCTTCAATCTGGCCTTCAATACTTCCAGGGATCCAGGGGCAGCCACAGCTTCTCTGGGCAACTTGTGCCAGGGCCTCACCACCCTCACAGGGAAGAATTTCCCCCTAATATCTAATCTGATACTTAAATGAGATGTCTCCTGGCTTTGGCCAGCCCTGGATTCATTCCCAGCTCCCACCAGGCTCTGGCAGCAGGTCCTGCCCCAAACCAGGCCCCCGGGGCAGACAGTGTCAGGAGGGGACAGAGAATCCAAACCTTTGTGAGCCTTGAATTTGCATTGCAAGAATCTGATGCCCTGTGTCCCCCTCTGCAGGAATATTCCATCTGATCCAGACCAAGAAGATAAGCAAACAAGAATTCAAGCAAGAAGCACAAAACTTCAGGCTGATCACTAGGACAAATGAAGGTAGGGAGAGAAAAATCCCATTTCCTCACTCCTCCAGCACTCCCTGCCCCAAACAACCTCCTGATTTCCTGCTCTGGTCTGGCCATCCCAAAAAGGCTGTGTAAATCCTGGCATGGCATGGGGAGCTGAACTCAGAGTAAACACTTGTGCAAGTGTAGTGGGGTTGGGGCTGACCTGTCTTCACACCCATACGCAACACTCCTGGTTAACAGCCACATTTTCACTTTATGGTACTGGAAAGGGCAGCCAGCTTTCTAAAAGTGGATGCACTCTTGTGAAATCCAGAGGTTTTGTCTCCCCAGAGCCCGTAAAACTGTTTGATTTTTATATCTAATCCATCTGGTGCTCCTGGGAGCATGGAGGGAGGGGGAAAAAATGGTGCAAGGGATTAGCAAAAAAATAAACCGTTGAAGTGTTTTTAAAAATCATTCTGGATGTTCCGGGATGTGCGTAAACATGACAAAGAGCAGGAATGCCAGTACGGAACGCTGCACGGAGCACAAGTGCCCCGCTGCTCCCTGCTGGCTGCCTCCTCGCCTGCCTGGGGTGGAGTTTAGTGGGATGGGTTCCGGCCAGAGCCGTGCCCGCAGTGTCCAGCCCACCCCCTGGGCTCTGGGGTCAGCCGGAACAGCGCTGCTGCTGCCCAGGGCACGCCAGCGCTCCCAGTGCCCCGGGATGCTGGGGCTTGTTTTCGCTCCCCATCCATCTGAGACATTTGAAACCCTGGGGGATTTTCCAGTCCCTGCTCCCAGGTGGAGTCTCTGGCATGTACCTCCTTCTTCTTGCCTCAGTTTCCCCTGACAAATATCCCCGTTGTGAAACCATCTCACTGCCGTGGCTGCAAGTTCTAGGAAAGCTCTGACCAATGATTTCTTCACAGCAGAAGATTAATTCAGCTAGAAAATATTCCCTCCACCCCCGGGGTGATGACATTGGGGCTGCATAATCCTTGCTGGGATTGAACCGAGGTTAGAGAACACCTGGAGGGAAAGCACCTCCAGCCACCTCCTGCACATCTGGGGATTCTTTGGGGGAGCAAGGAGAGGGACTGGGATGCTTTGTCCTGGTTTTGGGAGGTTTTGCAGCTCCACATTTGATTTGCTGGAAGTCTGCAGCTCCTTGGGGGATTCAGAGGGATTCCTTCTCCTGCAGCAGGATTTTCTCCTACCATAGGTTGCTGAACCCAAGGCTGAGGCAGCAGCAGAAAAATTAATATAAATGAATATAAATATAAATATTCATTTATATGGGGGCGGTTTTGAGCAACCAACCCCAAACAAATGGGGCTGACAGAAGGGAGGAGAGAACCATACCCGTCCATTGCCCATGAAACTGAAATTTTTGCCTTCTGAGGCTGAGACAGAAAACAAGCAAAACGCTTCTTCCCCTGAGAGGCAGAGAGTCAGCCCAAACCTGAGACATGCTGGGGAAGACATGGACCTAACACCACATTAAAACACCCTTTAAAGAGGTGGAGAGGGAGATTTATCCCTCTTTCAGTCTGAGCCCCTTTTCTTTTCAGACTGTGCAGGTGTTTTCCAGAAAAAGCACTGTAAGTGCCATTGATTGTGCCATTGATTGCATTGCAAGGGTAAGAGCCCCTCCAAGCACCATTTTAACTGCAACACTACAATACCTAGGGCTGGGATCACTGATGAGCTGCTCTGGTGTTGTGGGCAGATCTCTCCCACAGTGAGATCCTTGTGGATCCTGCAGTGCCGAGGGTGTTACACGTGGGGGGATTGTGCTTTCCTGCTCCGAGGCTGTTGCTAATGTGTGTCTGTCTTTGCTCATCCAGGTCACTGGAACATCTTCCGAGCCCAGACGTCGGAGCTGAGGATGACAGAAAGCCCAGAGAAGGAAACAAAGAACTTGTAAAGCAAAGAACTTTTCTCTAACTATTGGTTTATCTACACAGACACACATACACATATATATGAACTCCAGAGCTGCATTATTAAATAGACTGGCACTGCAATACAGGTTACACTAGTGGAAATTCCAGCAACTCCAGAGAACGATCCCGATCCATCGGCGTCGAAGCCACAGCCGTGTAGGTGCCTCTCTCCGGCGGGAGAGCGCAGGGGGTTTGCGATCGCCTCCTGCTGTCCCAAAGGTTTTCGGATGGGCAGAGGGAGGAGGGAGAGGCGGCGGAGGGGTGGGACCTGGTGCGACAGGAGGAGGTGGGATCCACCCCGGACACCCCGGCGTTCCTGAGGAGCGTCAGGAGAGCGCAGCAAAGCAGGACGTGACCGTGCTTCTTACCAGCTGCTGGTGGAAAGATGACCTGCAAAGAAAGAAAAATCGTCCCCCTTTCTTTCCTTGGAGCCCTTGGCAGCTGCCAAGGGGTTTCTTTGGCTGAATGCCCTCCAAGGGGTGTTTTTTGAAAAATCTCCTCTCTTCCAGCTGGGACGATGGTTTTCCCTCTTTGCAGGTCACTTGAAAATGTAGGTTTTGGGAGGACCCACCTGCTGGCAGGGTCTGAGACCCGGAACACTGCACTAAGGTTGCTACTCAGCATTTATTGTGCTATATATTTATATCTATCCTATATAATATCTCCGGGGCTGTATTCACAGGAGGGGCATCTCCCAAAGGGCAAACAGGATCATTTCTGCAGCATGGGGAGGAGGGTGTGCAGCAGCATCACCTTCCCTCTGTCTGGCAACAGTTTTGGGGGATTTTCAGGTTGTTTTGGTACATGTATTTATCCCTGGATTCTTGTTTTATTCTGTTTTGATAAATCTATTTATTTGGAGATCCAACTCTGTCTGACAAATCTGATTAAAATGTCTTTTGATTCAGCTTCCTGTGCTGACTCTCCTTTCCCTGTAGGGTCTGTGCTAAGGCTCGGGGGCCGTGGGCAGCTGTGCCAGGGCTGGACAGCGCCTTTGGGGAAGGAATTTCCCCTAATATCCAACCTGAACCTCCTGTGGGCCACAGGGGCCACGCGGGCTGGTGACCAAGCTGTCACAGCACTGCTGGGGACACGGGGCTGTGGCGGGGCAGAGGCACGGGTGTGGGCTGGACGGAGCCGTGGGCAAAGAGCAATCCCTGCAGCCTGTCGGTGATTCCCAGCGGTGCTCAGCCTTCCAGGGAGCCTGCCCTCACGCAGCTCCGAGAGGCCCCTCTCCGCGGGGCGCCTCTGGATTAACCCTTGTAATGGGATCAGCAGCCCCAGGGCGGGAGCCAGCACCTCGCGGTCGGTGGCATCGCCTTCCCCGCCCTGCTCCTCCTCCCTGCGTCCGTTCCGTGCGCAGGCATCGCCCCGGGCAGACCCCGAGCTGTGAACACGGGGTTGATTCGGGGGCAGAGCCCGCCCGGTGCCAAGGAAAGAGAGCCCGGTGCTCCTTTCGTCTCTCGCAGCACTGGCTGCATTTGCACATCTGTGAGCAAGGAGCAGCCTCAGCTTGTGGCTGCAGAGATGGTCACGGAAGCGTGGAATTGTTTGGGCTGGAAAAGAGCTTTTCACTCTCTCCGACTCCCTGACAGGAGGGGGCAGCCAGGTGAGGTCGGGCTCTGCTCCTAGGGAACAAGGGACGGGATAAAGGGAACGGCCTAAGCTGTGCTACAGAAGGTTCAGGTTGCATTTGAAGGAAAATTTCTTCCCCTAAAAGGTTGCCCAGCTGTAGCACAGCTGCCCGGGGCAGTGGTGAAGTCCCTGTTCCTGGAGAGATTTAAAAGCCATGTGGATGTGGCACCTGGGGACAGGGGTCAGTGGTAGCCTTGGCAGTGCTGGGTGCACATCTGGACTCGTTGATCTTAAAGGTCCTTTCCAGCTTCAGTGATCCTGTGGTTTTGTGGTAAGCTCAGTGACGGATGGTTTTGAGGGAAAAATTGAGCTCTCCACCTCTCTGCAGAACCTGGCTGATGCCCCCTGCTCTGAACAGGCTCGTCCTGAACAGCCACAGGGCATCAGGAGGCGTTTCAGCCAGCCTGGGCCTTTGCTGATGTGGATAAAACCCCTGAGCAGAAAGTCAGCACCTACTGGTGGCGCCACCAAGCCGGAGGAGCGCCAAGGGTCTTGAAGATGTCCCCTGGAGGCAGCCCGATGTCCTGAGAGGAAAAATCTCACAGCAAACACCCAAATCCAGCTTGTGTGACACCGAGGGCTTTGGGACATCAAATGAGAGAGCCTGGCATGGACTCCGACACCAGCGCAGCCGAGAAGACAGAGGGACATCAGCCCTGCAATGAGAAGGGCTCATGCACGAGGGCTGAGGTGACACTCAGGGATCCTGGCCGTGCCTTCATCTGCACAGGGGTTAAACACGGCTAATGCTGGGCCCTGTGAGGCAACTGCTCCCCTGCACTCGCCATGGGCTCCCTGGGGCACTGGCAGCGGCATCCATGCACTTGGGGCACAGCCACACCTCACCCTCGGGGAGGGATTTGGCTCCAGGGGTGCCAGGAGTGTGTGATGCAGCATCCCTGCCTGGGGCGGTTGTCACTTCTCAGTCCTCAGGGAGACGTCATGGTTCGATTGCTGCTGCTTCTGCAGGTCCTGCCACTTCTGCAGGACTCAGACCTCCTGCTGCTTCTTCTCTGGGACCTGTATCTCCTGCCAGCCTTCCTGCAATCCCCTGTCCTCCTGCTGTGATCTCTTTGGAGTGCAATAAGTGCACCAGATCTCTTGTGGCTGGTCCCGCCTATGCTGAGACACTCTTGGTCTCTGCAGAGAGCATTTGGGCACCAGGTCCAGTTTGGGTCCCTGGTACCAGGCAGGTAGGGACTGGATGGACCTAGTTCAGCTGGAAGATACGCCAAAAACGTTTTCCCCTTCAGAAGTGCTGGAGCTGGGACCAAGGGAGGGAGGGGCATCCCATCCTTGGAGAAACCCAGCCTTCTCCTGGACACAGCCCTGATGTAACTTCAAAGTTATCCCTGCTTGGAGACAGAGGTTGGACCAGGGACCTCCTGGGGTCCCATCCAGCCAGAATTACCTCGTGGCTGTGTGTTCTGGAACGGATGGCAAGTCACCACCAAAAATCTTGGCTCTACCTCCGGGGTCTTAGGGCTTTTTTACGTCAGAGCCATGCTATTTCATGCTGTATTATCAGGTTAGTCAAAACACATCTCCAAACTATATGTCTATATAATTGCCAGCTACCCTCACTTCCTTGGCCCCTGCTGTTTTCCATTGCATCAGGTTTTCAGTCACGCAAAATATCCACTTTCACCTTAATGTGAACGAAGCCCCCCTTGCCTGTGGGGCAGCCAACACCTCCTGGTTGTGCTTGCCACAGGAGCAGCCAGGAGAGCCCGTGCTGGTGACGGGCACTGCTCAGCCTGGGGTGTCACTGCATCACTGGGGCTCTGCCTCGGGGAAATGCAGTCGCACGAAGGAAGGTTTGGTGCTGCTCCAAGTGTCCTCTGTGAAGCCCACAGCGCTGGAAATGGTTTGAATTTTTAGGCATCTCCCAGTGAATTGGGATGTGAGTTCTCAAATCATCTTCCCCCTTCTCCCCAAAAGGAAATCTTTCTCCCCAAAAGGATAGGATTTCCCTTAAAATCTCTCCCTAGAGGCGCACGTACCACGCTGGGAGAATGTTTCCCCCGATCCACTCTCCTCTGCACATCCTTTTCTCTTTTTGGGATGAGAAATGGAGAAACCAGAGGACTGTCAGTGCTGCAGGGCTCACAGGCTGTTCTCGTGCCACCACAGACCTGTCTCCTCTCCAGACTAAACAGTCCTAATATTTCCTGTCTCTTCTCACATAGAAATGTGTCTGTAATCACTCTTTTCTCCTATTCCTTCACCTTTTTGGATGCAGGAGCAGCTCAGGATGTACCTAATCTGGCAGGTTGTCCAGGCTCTGCTGGGGAATTGGGATCACATTTCCCTGTCTCCAGCTTTGTCAAAGCTTGACACCCCCAGAATCAGGAAACAAAGAAATCCCTGCAGAGAGAAGCTTTGCCAGCAAGTCAGGACTATCTGGACACTGGAAAAAGCCCCTGGCTTCCTGGAAGACGGGTGCTGAGAAAGGGGTGATGAGAAAAACAGGGAAATCCTTGGAGATGGCAGCTGGAGCCAAAGGAGGGATGGAGGAAATGTGACCGGCATGGCACGGGCACAGCCCGAGGGGCCCTTTTCCTCCAGCAGGACTAGCCTTTGCTCATTCCCAAATGTGGACATTCCAGAGGGGAGGTAGGACACACCCTTGGCCTAAAGGAGCTGGGAGATTGTCCCATGGCTCTCCTGCCCCGTGGGATGAGGGAGATACACTTTTGCTGCCTCTGACTGACTCTCTGGGTGGTTTTTCTTCCTCCCCTGTTTTATAGCCATGGACGTGTGTGGCTGCAGCAGAGATCCCTGTGTGTACAGGCTGGATAAATCCAAAGGAAACTGCTTACAAGTCCTTCTCACCAGTGTTGCCAAAAGACCATGATTCAGTGCTACTTTTTTGGGTAGAAATTAATTAGTTCAGGCCCATCACAATTATCTAACTCAAGGAGCACGACAATAACCCACTGTCTAATGGTCCTTCACGGCCATTTAGCACCATCTGGGTCGTCTGATCAGGGGCTTTGCAAACAGTTGAAAATGAAGTAAGAAGGATTGCTTGGCCCAGACACCTCTTTTTGCCTCCCAGCTGCACGGACAATGCAAATAATCCTGATGGACCCATTAGACACAGGGAGAGAGACTGCAGAGCAAACACCAACCCACGGCTCGCCTGGCTCCTCTGAGGCTAGTGTCCCCACGTGCAAGGTGGTGGCCCTGGAAGGAGCAGGGAAAAAGAGCTTGGCCATGAGTCTTGCACCCCAGGCCTGCTCCTCTTCCAGTTTGAGGGGCTGAGTTTGTGTGGGTGAGGAACGATGGCTTTCCCAGCCTCTGGCCGTGGCACCAGACCCCCAGACAGACACACACACCTCTGTGGAACAGAGCCCCACTCAGGGCTAAACTGCAGGGTAACCTCAGCAATCCATCCTCCAGCCTCCAGCCAAGGGAAACCACAAAGGTATCAAACCCCGAGGTCCAAAGAGGGATGGACAGGCAGGTCTCCAATAAAACTTTCTAGATGGGAAATGTAGACAAGCATCCCCCCAGCACCAACTGCAATGTAAGTGTCCATCCAAACAGGCCAAATTTAGGGATTTTAATTTTTTTTTTTTTACCTTGCCTGTCTCTATCTGTTTTCAGCTTGGTGCTGAGTGCTGCAGGTTGCAGTTTTCACAGGGAAACCTGGGAAAGGGGAGTTTTGCTCACTGAGGGCTGCCTGAGGCAGAAGTTTGCAAGCAAGATTTGGCAGGGGGCTGCAGAGGGACCCACGGGGGCTCCTCCAAACCCTGTCAGGCTTCCGGCTCCTGTTCTGTGGCAGGAAGATCGGCACTGAAAAATGAATGGAAATATTGATCCTCTTCCAAGCTGCTTTTAGCACGTCCTGAGAAGTTACGCAGACACCGGCGTGGGCTCCTGCTCCTCCCAAGTGGAGAGAGGGAACATGGAATGGCCCAGGCAGACACAGAGGAGAGCTGCACGTTGTCCTTCCCTCCAGGACCTTCCCTGGAAGTCAGGAGGAGCCAGTTCCACAAGGGGTGGAGGCTTCCAGTACATGCCCACGGCCACATTGATCCGTGGTGCGGGTCTCAGCCGTCACCACCTGGGCCAAGAAATTTCCAGGGAAAAGCGCAAAGTGCTTTGCTGCCTTCCCAGGAGAGATTATTGGCCTTTCGAGCTGAATGTGAATCACCAAAAGGAACAAAAAAGTTGATTAGAGATGAATATAATTTGGCCCTTCGTCTAAGCAACCCCCAGCCTGTGATAGATACCCAAAATTCCCAGCACAAACTATCCAGATGGTGTTGACCTGCTAATAAGCAGGAGATCACAGGACTGGTGTTGGATTTCTGGATCAGCCTCACCAAACGCTGGCCCAAGCTGACCATGATCCCCCAAAAGGCATTTGGTACCTTTGGGAACCTCTTGCCCTGCAGTTCTGAGCCGCTCCCACGCAAATTGGGACACACTGGTATCCAAGGAGTTTTGTCCTTCAGGTTGGCAAGGCCAGGTGTAATCTTAATCCATCCAAAAGGATTTTGAGGAAGGTTTTGCCTTTGAAATGGCGATTTAACCCTTTCTGGTTGGTCATTTTCCTCTGTGAGATCGTTTTCCCATGACACAAAAGCTGAGTTTTCCCCCTCTTCCTTGGCCAGGCAGCACATGTGCAGGTTGGGATGGGGATGTCTGGGTTGCCTTGGCTGCTGGCTCGCCCCAAGGCACTTGGTGTCTCCGAGGACAAACAGATGATGAGCTGCATGAGGAGAAGTAGTGAGAGGTGGGACGGGCAGCCACAGCTCAGCTCTGTCCCCCTGCTCTTTCCTTTGGAGATTCCAGCTAGCAGAGCAGCCTGATCCCTGCACGGGGGCTCCAAGACAAGCCCTGGGTGATGCTGTTCCCAAGCCTGGAGGTCCCTGTGCCATGGTGGGGATGGTCCCTCATCCCCCTGGAGCTCTGCACCCCGAGGGAGCAGCCGTGCTCCCCACACCTGGTCTGGGGAGGACGGATAACGTCATCCACAGCTCCTTGGCACAGAAGTGCTTGCAAATTCCCAGCCAGCGGGCCAGAGGAGAGGCCAGCTGGGGGAAAAGTCCTGGGGGAGCCCACAGCCAAGTCTCCCAGCTGGGAATTGGTGGGGAGGGCTCAGGCTCCACTCCTCACGGGGCCTGCAGTTGTATTCCCTTTCCCCAAGGTACGGGGAGGGAGGAGGAATCTCTTGCAAGCAAAAATCCTTGGGATTTTGTTCTTCAAACATCGTGGTTAGGGATGAGGCAGTGGGGATGTCCGTGGAAGACTGGTGGGAAATGACATCCTGGTGATCCTATGGGATGGACTCTGTGCATGCTCCTCTTCCATGTCCTCCTCTTTTTCCCCTCTCCTTGTTTGTTTCAGTTTTTAGACATCCTGGAGCTTTTTGAGAAGCTCGACAGAGCGTTGTGATGGGCCACAAAGCTCTTCACCTGGGCTTCCATCCTTGCTTTGAAGCCAGCAGGGCAGAGTCTGCTCCCCTTTCCAGCCCGTGGTCCCTGCTGGGAGAGATGGGATCTTGGGAACCAGATGCTGCTTCCTAGGTGGTTTTTTCCCCCGTGTAGTGAGTTTTGAAGTTGCCAACCACGGGCCATGGCACTGCTCAGACTAATGGAGGACTAATGGATTCCACACCACACTAATGGGGTATGGGTGAGGAGATGCCCCTTCCTCGGGGGCAATTCCTGGGGAATTCCCCGGGACAGGGGCTCAAGTGCCCCAGCTCCAGTGTCCCGCGGCGGGTGTGGCCCCTCCGTTTAGCCCCGTTCCCAGCGAGGGCGGGGACACTGGAGCTACGGTGACATCTCGGTGAGACGATCCCTGTCACCTCGGGCCTTGGCCCTGAGCCAGAGCCTCTGCGGATCCCCGGGGACATCCCGTGCACCACAAGGGACCCGCCAAGGGCAGGGGTGTCCCTGGCGTGACCGGCACCTCACCCCTGCCGGTCCCTGTACTCCCCCAGCGGCCACGGGTCACCATTCCCGAGGCACGTCCCTGTCACGGGGGACGACACGATGGTCCCTCCGCTGAGCCCTGCCCGCCGCTCGAGCACCCCCTTGTGCTGCAGGGCAGCCCCGGTGGCCACCCCCAAAGCCCCCGGCCATGGGGCTGACCAGTCCCTGCACGCCCTCGCAGAGGGGCCGGTAGCCGGGAACCTGCGCCAGGACCAGAAGCCGGTTCCATACAGTCAGGGAATATAATAAAATTAAAGCTCATTAAGCACTTAGAAAAGGGTTTG
>VXBQ01005429.1:3054-27562 GCA_013400175.1 Phainopepla nitens | reverse complement strand
GGGGGGAGGCAGGGGGGCTGTGCATCTCAATACTGGGCTGTTTAGAAGGGAGAATTTAATAACAGGGGGGTTGGTTTTTATGGCAATAGATTTATTCCACCTGGGCTAAGAAATACATTCCACATCTGCCGAGCCGTGTAACCAGACTCTAATTAAAATCGTGTGCCAAGCGAGGGCCTGGCTGTAAAACACAAAGCTGGCTTTTAGAGCGGCTGGGAAGCGCGGCCAGGCGGCCCGGGGGCGGCGGTGGCCGGCAGGACGGGCACGGGGCTGGCGGCAGGGCTGTGCCACCGCTCACCGTCCCCACGGTCCCCGGGGCACGAGGGGTGGTGGAGGGGGGGGATTCCGTGCGCGTGCAGGGACCCTGGGACACGGTGACAGCCATGAGGACAGGGTGATGTCCCTGGATGTGCTGTGAGCCGAGGCCGAGGTGGTGGCTGCGCATAGCGATGGTGACACCCGCACGTGGGACGGACCACGGGATGGCTGATGTCCACACAGAGGCAGCGCACAGGGATTGGTGACATCCACACCTGTAGGGACAGTGTGACATCGCCGTGTGTCTGCGGTGACAACGGGCAGACGGTGGCATCCTCTGTTCCCTTTCATGAAGAAAGGGTGACATCTATGCATTTCGCGGGGACGGGGTGACATCCACGCCCCTATAAGGACCAGGGGATGGGGTGGCACCCCTGCTCTCTGACAGGGGACAGAGTGACGTCCACAGCGACGCCCACACAGCACGGAGTGACCTTGGGACGCGCGGTGCCCAGCCACAAGCGGTGCCGGGGCGGGGTGACAGCGGTGACAGCCGCGTCCCCGCGGCAGCGGCAGGGGCTGAAAGGGCGCCCTGTGGGCCCGGCCCGAGACACCCGCGCTGGGGTTTTACAGCCCCGCAAGTCGGGCCCAAAACGTCCCGAACAAACAGCGGCTGTGTCTCGGTTTAACAGCCCGGCCCTCAGACAGCGGCGGCAGCAGCGCCAGTTCTGATGCAGAAACTAATGAAACCTTCGAAATAGTTTGTACGGGAGTAGTGAAGTGAGAAAAAACCCCAGAGCGCTTGCTGCCAAGGAAAATACACTTACCTAGTAAAGCATGAGTAATAAGTGGCATTTTTTACAGTGTGAAGATATAACTTTTCATGAACATACCAAATAAGGCTCCGTGCGAAAAGTGGCCGGCCTTTCTAGTTGCTTTTTTTGCTTTCCTTCTCTTTCTTCCCTTTCTTTCCGTTCTCCAGGCACACGTGTGTTTTCCCCAGTGCCCCTTTTGCAGGAGCCTGTTTACGGGGCCGCCTTCCCGCCACCCCTGGCGCGGCCCGGCTCGGGTTCCGTCGCCCTGCGATGAAATGAGAAGGGAATGGAAAAACAGGAGCTGCTGTTCTGCGAGACTTTCTATTTTTAAAAGGTTAAAAATATCTATTTTCAGACACCAGCCCAGGAAGCGCTGGGGTGAAGCGACGCGGCGGGACGGGAGGAGTAAACAACCCCGGGACGTGCCGGGCGGCTCGGGAGCTGCGGCTCCGGGGATGCTCCTGGGGACGGGGACAGCGAGGGACAGCGAGGGACAACGAGCCGGGGATGTGGCCACAGGGAGATGAGGGATTGCATAAGGCTGCAGGGCTCCGTGCCAGGGGGATGCTCAGCCCCAGGAGAGGATGGTCAGCATCAAGGTGGGATAACCAGCCCCAAAGGAAGGAGGTCCAAATCCAGAGGGATGCCTAGTCCCAAGGTGTGATGCTCAGCTCCTGGAGGGGATGCTTAGCACCCAGGCTTGTCTTCCTCAGCATCATAGCCCTGGTGCCCTCGTGGGATGGGATGCTCGGCTACTGCACATGGATCCCACAGCAGGAGTGGGATGTGATACTCACCAAAGGAGGAAGGATGTGGAAAAGCCATCTCCAAAATCCCGCAGATGCTTTTCCACCTTTGGGTTTGCAGCTCTGCTCTCTTCTCCTCTCTGCCCAGGCAAGGTCCTGGTGATGTTCCTTGGGCTGGTTCCGGCAGCGGCCGTGCCCTCCTGCTCATCCCTTGGCTCCACCTGGGTGGGAGCATCTGCACCTCAAGTGCACCACATTCCCCAGACAGGGAGAACCAGGCAGCGCTGAAGGCTGGGGCAGAGGGGCTGGAATGCTGGAAAAGGTCCTGGGGGGGCCCATGCCAGGGCTGGACATGAGCCCAGGCGGGCCCAGGTGAGCAAGAGGCCCCTGGGCCCTGGGCTGTGCTGGAGCCCCTCCTGACAAGAGACACCCTGAGGGGCTGGAGCATGTCCAGGGAAGGGAACAGAGCTGGGGAAGGGGCTGGAGAATTTATGAGGGAGCTGGAAAGGGGCTCAGCCTGGAGAAAAGGAGACTCAGGGGGGACCTCGTGGCTCTGCACAGCTCCCTGACAGGAGGGGACAGCCAGGGGGGATTTGGGATCTGCTCCCAGGGAACAGGGACAGGAGGAGAGGGAACGGCCTCAGGCTGGGCCAGGGGAGGCTCAGGATGGACACCAGCAGGAATTTCCCCATGGAAAGGGCAGTCAGGCCTTGGCAGGGGCTGCCCAGGGAGGTTTGGAGTCCTCATCCCTGGAGGTGGTATCCAAGGAAGGACACCTGGCTGCGGCTCTCAGAGCTCTGGGCTGGGGACCAGGTGGCGATGGGGCACGGGCTGGACTCGGTGATCTCGGAGGGCTTTGCCGGCGTTTGCACTCCGTGGTTCCGCGGTCCCCGGCGCTGAGGCGCGGCCCTGGCAGGCCCCGCTGCCCCTCAGAATGGCTGAGCCGCGCTTTGCTTCCTTATAAGGGCCGGCTGCTCCCTGCTCCGGTGTCTGCGGCCGAGCTGGCATCGCCTGTCGGGAGAGCAAAACAATTCCCAGCAGGCTGCCGGGACACCTCCTGCCCGGCCCAGCCATCCTCCGGCAGCCATCCTCGCATCCCTCCGGGCCTTATCTCCGAACTGCCCGAGCGGGAAGAGCCGGAGGGCCTTTCCGAGCAGGGCCTGCCCTGTGGGAAGGAGGGTTATAAATCAGCTCAGCTGTCTCCTGAGCAAGGGAGGGGCTTTGGCATCCCTCAGAGCAGCGCTCCCAGCCCCTTCCCAGGGGCTGCTGGCTCAGAAGCACCTTGTCCGACGAGAGCCCAGCCCAGCAATAGTTCTAGCCTGGAGTGTCTGACAGTGCAACTCCTCAGTGCACCTGGAAAACAAGGATGAAAACTCCTCTGCCTGAAATAAGGCTGTAAGGGAGGAAAGAAACACTATGAACGGCACTTCATCGAATGAACCTCTCCCACTGCCTCTTCTGAGGCTCTTCCGAGGGTGAAAGTGTGGTGGGAAGGGAGATACAGGGGGAAGAGAAGAGCAGATCCCCCTGGGATTTGGATCCCCAGCTATAAACGACACAGGCACAGGTATAAAGACCTCTGCATCTCCAGGAGGAGCCTTTGGACCCTGGGCCCCACCAGTACTATGTTCCAAGGTGGGAGATGTGCTTCATGTTTAAAGAGCCAGAGCCTGCTCCCCTCCAGCCCCTGGGTGCCAAAGGAGTGACCCCCTCCCACAAGGGAGCCTTCTCCCCCTCTCCAGCCCCAATTCCTTGCTCCAGGCATCGTCTGGGGACACTCCAGCCTCGGCCAAGGGGGCATCCAGGGACCTGAAGCCCCCCAGGGGCTGGCAGCCCATGGAGTGTGGGAGTGGGGAGTATGAGATCATGATTTTTGGAAGTCTGAAGTTCTCCCGGGTCCTGCTCCTGCAGACATTAAGTCATTTTCCTGAGGAAGTGCCGTATGACGTCGATCTGGTTACAGGAGTCGGGGTGGAGCCGGGAGCTGCAGCAAGACCACAGCAGAGGTGAGCAGCAGGACTACCAGGACACCTGTCCCTCTGCCACAAGCAATGCCAGTCCAGAGGTCCAAATTCAGTACAAATCCTGGTATTTCAAGGTTTCAGATGCCCTAAAACACTCAGCTGAAAGCTTCCAGCCCTGCTTTTGATGGAAGAAATCTTTACCCACTTCACCAGGGAAATGTCTTTGACTTCCATGCAGTCAAATGTCACAATTACCCTTGGAAATCAGGATTTGACACATTTTTAATGAATAAGGACAAATGAAAAAAAAAAAGAAAACAAAAAAACCCCACAAAACAACAAACAAACTGTGTTTAATGGGATTTGTTACTTATCATTACCTTTAAAAATACCCCCTCAACTCTACCAAGAACAACAGAACCACTACAGTAGGGTGGGTTTTTCTCTCAACAGTTCAACTTTCTTCATTAAACCAGAATAAGGTTGTTCATTCTCCTGCCAGGCCACAGCACGGGCATACACCCAGTGATGCTGCTGGGGTGCAGAAGCTCCTCTCAACCAACCACTGATGATACCAGCCCCTGTCTGGAAGCACTCACCAGCCCAAGCTTCAGGAGTGCTCGGCACCAGCCCCTCTGCAAAATCTTTTGAATCTGTCTATCAGCCTCAGCACCAGCCAAGCAGGAGGCCCAGACCAAGAGCTCCTTTCTGGTTAACAGGACTGCTGTGCTTTATTCCTCTTCCAGAAGAGGTTCCTCAGGACCATGCGCTGTGACACTCTTCCTTCAGCAGGCAGATGACAAGATGTCCAAAGAAAAACTCTTCTCTAGTCTGGTTTATGCCTGTAAAAAAACCCTTCGGGCAGCCCAAAACCTATCAACCCCACAATGCACTGTTCCCTGGTACCTGCCTGGTGTTATCAGCAGTGCCCTCTCATCACCCTTCCCTCTGACTCACGGGCCTCCAAGGCTAAAGATCCAGTTCTTTCCCAATCACAGCAAAGCCTTCCCCCAGTTACTCCAGAGCCAATTGGGTGGGAAGCCTCAAGGATGTTTTTGTGAAGACAGTGTCCCAGTCTATAATTAGGCATCTGAGCAAGTTACAGAGGATACGTTCAAGGAAGAAAAGAGTAAGACAATTTTATATGTGCTGCTTTGTCCAAAAAAAGATTATGAAAGGCAGAGCAAAAACTATTTACCAGTCTTGGGGGGAAAATGAAGTACATTTCATTCAGTTAAAGCTGAAGCAGATGTTCAATATTTGCGTCTGTGCCTGAAGACCTGCTACGTTACGGCTTCTGCCCAACGTGAACATCTGGATCAATCTGGAGAGCTGAGGGTGTACAAAAAGGGGAGGAAAACACCACAACTCCTCTCCTAACTTAGCACCAAAGGGGTGATTAAAAAAATACAATTTCATGTGAACATATTTAACAGCCTTTCAAGAGTTCCTCTAGATGCTGCTTCTAGCTGGCAGTTCCCACACCGCTTAGTGAAGATGACTGAAATGATTGCAGTAACAAATAAAAACTTTTCTCTGATTCAAAATCTAGTCCAGAGGGCTTCCTTACACAGTAAGCAGGACACCTTGAGTGACCAGGGGTTGCATGTTGGCCTCCACAAGCAGCAGCAGCTTGCAGAGAGCCACAGGGAAAAAGGAAGCAATGCTCCCAAGCTGCCAAGAGGACCAGGAGATAGACCCAGTTCATTTCTTCTGGAAAAAGCCCATGATGGAGACCTGCTTGTTGGCTCTGTTGGCAGGAGCTGCCCCTTTCTTCAGGTTCTTCCTTTCTTCCTTTGGCTCTCTCTTCGTGGGCAGCAGGGGTTGTTTGTGTGGAGCTGGTGCCTTGGGCTTGGGGAATTCCTCCTCGCTGTCTGTGCAGGATTCGCTCTCGTAAACCTTCTCAGTCACTGGTGGAAAGAATTGGGAAGGGAGCAGAGGATGATGATGGTTCAGCCATCTTTATACCAAAGACCTCCCCACCTTCCCACTGCACTCCTGGAAAGGAACGTTTTGGGTTCAAGGGGCACATGTCAGACATAGGAATTAAGTCCATTGCTCAAGGTTAAGCAGTAGGAAATGGCCTCAAGCTGTGCCAAGGGAGGTTTAGGTTGGGTTATTAGGGAAAATTCCTTCCCTAAAAGGGCTGTCCAGCCCTGGCACAGCTGCCCAGGGCAGTGGTGGAGTCCTCATCCCTGCAGGGATTTAAAAGCCGTGTGGATGTGGCACTTGGGAACATGGGCCAGCGTTGCCTTGGCAGTGCTGGGGGAACAGTTGGAGTCAATAACCTTAGAGGGGTTTTCCAACCACAGTGATCCTGAGATTCTAATTCACACAGCAAAGGCTGACAAGCAGCCATCGGAAAGAGATGAATCTGAAGGAGATCAGAAGCAGTAGTTTAGCATGAGACAATGGAACATCTACTGTATGGCTAAACCCCACCACTCTGACTTGGTCCGACTTCCACAGGGGCCAAAGCAATCAGATTGTCCAGAAATCCAGGCAAGAAAACCTAGAGACATCCCCAAGCTGTTCTCACCAGCACACTGGATAGTTAGGGATGAACAAAGCAGATGTCACCCATCTCAAGGGGCACAAACCCTTTGGGGCAGCTTCTTTCCACAGGGGTGGCCAAACAGGGCAAATACACAGAAATCCTTTATTAAAAAAATCACCCCAAAGCTGTGCCTGCAATCAGGGACTCTGCCTGAAGGGGATTGCCAGCTCACTGCTGTCAGCCTCCGGCCATGGAAAACCCAGGGATATAAAACAACGCTCACGGAAATTAAACTGCAGTCAGCTCCTCTGATGAAAGCCACCGTCAGATCCCAGTAAATGTTGTTGTATCAGCTTTCCCAGCAGTGCTCTGGGATTCTTCTAGTAAGCCATTTTTCTTTAGCAACTGTATTCTTTTAAACAGATGTCTTAACTTCCCTTCTTCTGGGAAACTGGCTTTCACTTGTATTAATGCATCAAATTAAATAAGGTTTCCTACGTCACCAGAGACTGGGAAGAGGAATGCTGTGAAATCCTCCTGGGCAGCACTAGCAGCACTTCAAACAGGGACTGCAAACCAAGCAATCTCCCTTCAGAGGCAACAGGCTTTCAGGGAGCAGCTTCCACAGACCACTGGGTGAACTTGAAAACCTTATCTTGTTGTCAGCCCTGTCAGGAACCACTGTGAACTCTCAAAGTGTGCAGTTAACCCCCTCTAATTGCAGTAACACAGCTCAGATTAACTTTTTTTGGCTGCAATCTCAGCTCAACGTCAGAAGTCTGTATTTGCAGCACCTGTGGGTACACAGATGCTGATGCCCCACTCACAGCCAGACTCCCTAAATCTGAGTGGCTCAAATGCTGGGAGCTCTAAAATGCTGTAACACAAATTTCCCTCCAATGCACATGTGGATATTCCAATCTCCACACCCATGTGTGTCCTTTGAAGCTTCAGAAAGTGCAAGGTAGAAACACATAAGCTTAAACCTCAGTAATTCCCCTTTACTAATGACTAAGAGCAGGCCCTCAATCCATGGATTTCTGTTGATGCCTAGGAATGTGCCTTGTGCCTAACTCCACACATGCTTTAATTGCTCAATTTCCCTCAGGGCTAATCCCTAAATTACTTTTGCTTTTTGACACCAATTCCTTGCTATTGCAGCTATTGTGAAAACCCTCACTTAAAACTGTGGAGAAATATAAAGTACAGCCTCATTCTAATGTTAGGATTTAACATCTCTTAAAACCTAGCGTTGGTTTAAAAATACAGCAAGGAGAGGGGGAAAAACCCCTATATTTCAAAGAATAACCAAAATTTACAGTAGCCTGGGAGATTTGCAAGCTATATAGCCTTTGAATTATTAGGCCTGTGCATGGAAAGGGTGGGGAATGGAAGGGAGGAGAGAAACTGGACAATAACCAGACAGCAAGTCCTGCACAACAGGCTGGGCGATTTGTAGCAGAGAAAGCAGCATCTCCTCCCTATCCAGTTCCTCAGTATCCCAGATCCATCCCTCTCTCCATCCCACAGGGCACAACAGGGCCTTGCCCTTTTCATAAAATGGCTATGAACTGTAAAACCAGGAGTGTGGATTGTCCAAGGGACTATGAAACCTTGTGGGGATGAAGAGCAGAGAAAGGCAATATTCCCAGTTGAACTTGGAAGAGACATTCCTGCTCTCTGGATGCAGAGTTTGTACAACTCAGCTCCCCATCTACTGCTATTTTGCTCCATTTTCCTTCCAAGTTTCAATGGCTCTATCTGGGATGGGAGAGCGAATCACCCCATAAGGTAATCAGCCAAAGCTGTCAATAACCCTGTGCAAGTCCAGTTCTTGGACCAGAATGCAGTGCTTGGGATTTCAGTCCCAGTGCAGCCAGCTGCTGAGAGCTGCAGCTCTGTGTTTCTTTAAGGGAGACACACCAAGTTAATGGGAAACAGAAGATGCAGCTCTGCAGACAGGTGCAAACAGACACAGGCTGAGTCTGGGCCAGGCAGCTCCGGAGCTGCGCCAGGAATGCCCGAGTCTCTCTGTGCCCAGCACCACGACAGACCTGGACAACAGCACCACATCTTCCCCAGCACGGGCTGAGCTCCACTGACATCCCCTCAGCCCAGCCAGGCTGGAGAATGAAAGCATCCCATACAACAGAGCTGACAGCAGCATTACAAAAAACACATTCCACACTCTTAAGTTAAAGTCTTAAAAAAAATAACCCTCAAAACACAACAAAACCCAAACCAACATATTCTGAACGTTTGCATCTCTACTTCGTTGTCAGGACATGGAGGAAATAAATACAGTGGTGTTACACAGCTTTCTCTAGGTCACAGGAGGAAGCAGAGTCCAGTCAGGCTGGAATTCAAAGCCTCTGGCTCTCAGGACTTCTCTAGGGACTCTCTTCCCTTCTCAAAGTACAGCCACCCTTACCAGATACAGAAACCCTATGAAGTATTTAAGCCCCAACTTATTCCCTGTTTATCTGGGATACTGTAAGTTTCTTTAACATATAATCAAGTTCTGCATAGCTCTGGATTTATCCTCAAAGGGAAAAAAAACCAAAAAACCCAACAAAGTTATCTCAGCCAGAATTTATCCCAAACCCTAAACCTCTTTCTGTACAGTCTTTAAAAGCCTGCAGCTTTGGAGAGGAGAGTAAATGAAGGTGGTAATCATGATGGCACGAAGAAAGGGAAAAAACCTGAAGGAAAAATCTGTGAATAATCAAAAAATGGTGAGGATTCAGCTACAGCTCTGATTCCCTAGCCAGGCCTTCACCAGAGGCACAGTTACCTCAGTCTGGGAGCAGGAGTTCCAAGTGGGATAACTGAGTGATTTTGTGAACCTCTTTCTAAGCCTGGGAGAGGCTGGCCTGTTAAGATGGCCAGTAAAGTGAGCTCCAGTGAGTGTAGGGCACAGCCAGTCTTACCCATGCAGCCTTCCTCTTCATCAATAAACATCTTGGATTTCAGCACACGCTTCCGCTTCCTCTTCCTCCCTGCAGCTGACACCTGGAGGAACATGCAGCGTTGTGAGAAACCAGGAGCTCATTTCTGGCAGGTAATCACTCTAATCTGCTCTCACCTCTGTGGATGCAGGCTCCAGTTCAGTTTTCAGAGCAGGTACAGGTGGTGGAGATGGAGCTCTCTCTTCCTCAGGTGTGGGGGACGGTGGAACATCTGCTTAGAAGAAGAACATCTTGATGGCACGCGGGTCTAATGCTACACACTGCGGCTCCCAAAGGAAGGAGAGTGGGATAGGGTGGGAGAAGAGTGCTGGGGATGTTTGGTAAGCCAAAAAAATCAGTTACACCAAGGGAAACTTAAAAATCAGGTACAGGAACTGGTGGGTTTTAGCTAAACATTTTACTTCTTAAAAAGAGTGACTGCAATTTGTTTAGAAATTAAAAGAGGTGGAGTGTGGTAAAATAGTTGTTGCTTCACTGGTAGTGCTACACATCCCAAACAATCCATGCTATTAGCTTGACCCAAGAATTATGTGCAGTACACCATCACACATCCTAAAAGATTGCTATGGGACATCTCCAACTTTTATTTGAAAAAAACAAAACCATAAAAAACAAACAAACAAACAAACCTAAACCAAAACACAAAAATCCAACCACTGCAAAAAACGAAGCTGATTCTCTCACTGGTTCATCTCCTTGCTCTCCTTTGGGTTCAAGGACAGGGACGCCACAGCCCATTCAATGCCAGGACTGATCAAACCAGTCAAGGACACCTTCACACATTAGTACAGAGCCAGACACGTCAAAGTGAGACAAGCAGGGCTTTAGACCAACGAGCGAGGCAGGGTCACCCTCCCGTGGGGCTGGCAGGGGGACAGAGCTCCAGGAGATCCGAGTGAAAAACGCTGCCACGCAAGCCCTCGGACGCGGGGGAGAGCTGGGAACGTGGGGGAACAAACTGCTCCCTGTGACCTATTGCTTCACCACGCCACGGATGTGGCCGCCTGGCTCCTGCTGCAGCCCCTGCTGGCTGCAGCACCGCCCTCCTCCCTGTCCCAGCCCAGCACGGAGCCGGGATCTGGAGCTGTCCCCGGGGATTCGGGCAGCGTGAGCAGCTACGGCGCTGCCAGACGCGCGGCCGGCTGACCTCCGAGGTTACCCAGGGCTCCAGGGAAACGGAGCTCGGCTGCCAAGGCCCAGGAATAAATCACATTCCTCCAGCCAGGACTTGGCCTCCCAACTCCTGCAGTAAGGAGGCACGGGAATGCAAACAGAGTGGGATAACGTGACTGGGGTTTCACAGAGCCAAACGACGGCGCTGCTCCCAAGTGGAAGTGCCGGGGTAGCCGAGGGGCTGCGGGGAGCTCACAGCTCTCAGGGTTTGTCCCAGCCTCGCAGCGAGCCCAGGCTAAGGCCTGCACAGGCTGTCCAGCACCAAACCTGCACTAGCACTGCCCAGCCTGGCCTCAGCCCTTTGAAAATACCTTTAGCAGAGGACAAGCTAAGAGGGTTGAAAAGCAGCCTGGTGAAAAGCCTCTGCCGTGCTCAAGCAGAGGCTGCTGAAGGCACTGTCAGTGTGCCAGCTCCACTAGATTCCTTGGGGGAAATCTGGGCTTTTTTCAGCTTCCTTCAAACAATTTCCCCAGCTTTTGGCAGGCAGAAGGCACCTTCTCCCCACGTCAGAGTGTTTAGGACTACTATCAAGCTCTTTTATGACTTTATTATCCTCCCGTAGCCAACACAGCCCTCTGACATGTGATAACTCCTGAGTCAACCACTAGCTGCTGCCCACAGTTTGCTCAACAGCAACAGCTGCATGAAATGGATACAAGCTGGGCAACTGGATGGACCAAAGATGTAAATCCTGGCTTTGTTCGGTTTGCTCTGACCCTGCCTGGAAAAACTGTGAGAAGCTCCAGTGCTTCTGCTGTGGCTCTCCAAAACCCACTGAGTTTGTAGGTCACAGTGCCACTGAAATCACCCTCCAAAGTGGCTGTAAAACACTTGTCAACACTGTGAAACGCTGCCCGTGTTGGTACAGCTGAAGCTGCCAAACCTCCCGTCCTCTGTGGGCGCGTTTGTGGAGTTTATTCTGGCACTGGAAGCAAAACAACCCACAGTGACTAAGGAACCCTCGTACCAATATAGCTTTTTAATGAAAAACCATTTAAATGGCGAGGATTGTGCCTTATGCCCTCTCTGTCTTTCCAGTGGGGTACAATTTGCTGATGCTGGTGGAAGGAGAGCTTATTTAGGGCTACTTTTAGTCCATCAGAATCCAGAACCAGGCAGAAGACCTGGCCTGACACGGAATTGCCCATGAGCGCTTCCCATCACCCATGCAGGCTGAGTTTTACACCCACAAACCCTGCTAAGTGTGCCTCTCACTCCAGGCCCCATTTTGCTCACTGATGCTGTTGATTCTAGTTGCCCCTGCTCTCTGGAGAAACCTGTTTCCAATCTTTCCAAGGACAGATGCTCTTGAAGTACAGCTGTTGCATATATATATGTATTTTTAATTGTTTTTTTTCATCCAACTCAGAGTCTTCTGCTTTAGCATGGAATATAATATTACCAGTTTGGACTCATTAGAAATATTCCAAACAATTCAAATCTATCTTCTTTCATCTGGTTGGATTTAGTAGGGCAAGCAGCAGGACCAAAGGGCTGAGTTCTTTCAATTCTCCTTTTCTCTTTTGAAAAGGCAAACTGAGTGATATCCAAATTTGTATACATATGCTGTAATTTGCATAAATTTACAATTCTAATGCACAACACAAAGAAATGAAGAACAAAGAGGGTTCTGATGCAGGAGCAGCAACAGCAGTGACAAAAAAACCTCCCCAGTGCCTGACCACCCTCTTGGGAAAGAACTTTTCCCTAATATCCAACCTAAACCTGCCCTGAGTAAGCTCCAGCCATTCCCTCAGGTTCTACCCTTGGTCACTAAAGAGAATATAAACCTCGGAATAAATGAAACCAGGAGGCATCCCACTCAAAAGCATTAATTGTTAAACATGTGCTGAGGTCACGCAGGTATCTCATGGAAACCAGAGAGCTCTAACATTCCAAATTCCTGCCTGATCTCACTCACAGGATGTGGATGAGCTGAGAGATTCCAGCCAACCAAGGACAGGCTGATTTCAAAATTCCCTCCTCAGAGCTAAACAACTCAGCTTGTCAGTAGGGGAGTGATGAGGAAATGGAAAGACAAACATTTAGAGAAATAAATACCAAAGAGTGTGGGCATATATGCATATGTATCTATTTTAGAGCCAAACAAGGAGCTGCACATTGGAATGTGATGGAGTTAGGGCTGATCATGAAGAACAACTTCCTGAGAGATTTATCATCCTGTGGAATGGTCTAAGAAGTGATACATACCTGATGACAAAGAAAATTTGAAATTATGTGGGCAGCAGGGAAACTATGAGAACAGGCCTAGAGGTGGCAGGGATCCTGCAAAGATACCAACAGCAGCCACCTCTCCCTGGGACTGCAGGTTCTCCTGATGTCCTGGTTGCCACACTGAATGAGGAATCAGCTCTGGCTCTCCCAAGGGACTCCATCTCCTCACCACTACACCCCATTTGGTGTTTCACCTTCTTTTACTGGAGCTCTACACCAAACTGGTGGTTTCAATTACCCGTCCGTGACGATCCCCGAGTTCTTTTCCTGAGCATCTTGCTGGATGACTGTTCCATTTAGCACATGCTCCCAAGCTCAATTCCAATTTATTTTCCAGTTATCTACATTGAACGGCATTTGTCACCTCAATTATCCAAATTCTTTGGGATCCAGCCCTGCTGTTCCTCATTAGAAGCCCAAATCTTGCAATGTTCTGGGCACCCCACTCCTGTCACAGCCACTGAGGAGACGCAGAGTTGCATCGGATACGGCTCAACTGCTTGGCCTCCAACTTCCCTATTAGCTCTTTTCTTTTTGGATGTCTTGCTTCCAACACTGTCTTCCAAACCCTTTCTATGAACAGACAGAATAAAGATACTAAAAATGACCCTGTGAGGAGAGGGAGGCCACTTGTGAGTGTTTCCTCTCCACATGAACTGGTTCTGACCAGCCCTATGGCTCTGGAAGGCACGTTATCTTTCACAAGAGGTTTGGGAACCTCTTTCCCACACGTCAGTGGCACTGGCAGCACACTTGGTGAGCAGACAGCCAGGTCTGAGCTAAGCTAAAACAAAGACTGAATCTTTGTTTTGAGACATCTCAACTCTATGCGCAAGTGCTTGCAGCACAAAGATAAACAGAAAGCTCAGGCTACAGCCATTTCCACGCTCTTTAGTCCTTTAAACTATTCCCTCAAGCACTGACCAACAGATTTGGAGAGTAATGTTTTGGAAATCAGGCTCCTGACCTATGTGCCTGATTGTTTACAGATCTTTTTACCTTCCTCATCACTGCTGTCAGACTGAAGCTGTTTGATTCGCTTCCTCTTTTTCTTGACATTTTCAGGATCTCTTTCTTCCTCGTCATCTGACCTATCCGCTCTCTTCATTTTACTGCCACAGAAAGGGGAAAAAAAGGGGAATGAACACCCATTACCTCCCATGTGTGCATGACAGCATCACGTGCATTTGGACAAGCACATCCCTCATGGAAGGAAATCAAATGCCTCTTAAAAACACGAGCATTGCATGCTCTGAACTGTGCACTCACTGCACAACCAGGCCTAGGTGCACGAGCCTTTCCAGGCCTCCCATCCTTCCCCATATCCAGCTCTCCAAAACAAGGAGGATTTCTTCAGCCCCTCTGCAGTTCAGCCCAGTACCTCACCTCGCTTGGCCACAGCAGGCTGGCAAGAGCATATTTCTGATCTTGTCTCTTTAGCTCAGGCTCCCACTGTCCCCAAAAGCATCACTCAGAAGCTCTTTTGACAGACTGCTTGCCACTGACTGACTATGAGGTAGTGTCTCAGAATCCTGGAGCCATTTTTAAAGACTACTGGAAAAATAAAATAGCTTCTTTCTTTTTAATGTTGGCGAGACGTGTCAGACGAACAAGCCTGGAGGCTAAAGGCCCACATATCCTCAAAGAGCTGGGACAGCCCAAGTGGCCTTCCCAACTCCAGGCTGCCAACACCTCCAGGCCCTTGGCTTCTTGGACAAGACTACCAATAAGACAAGCAGTTAGTGCGAACTGCGATGGTGGGCTGGGTGGTGTGCTTACCTATTCAGTTAGAAATGGATTGAGACCACCAATTAATTACTCATAGGCCACCAGAGAGCCATCAGACTGTAGTGATTCTTTGTCTCTGTCAGTTTGGGTTGGATTAAACACAAAGGGCTGAACTTAAAATTAACTTGGAGCCTCAGCCCAAAGTAAACCAGTGGCATTGAAAGCAGCCGTACATGAGCTACGGAGATCAACAAGCACAACTTTGTGCTGCAAGTTGTGTACATGCAAGCTTGGGAATATCCCCCCTTCCCTGCAGGACAGGTGCTCCTGCCAGCCCTCTCCACACTGCCTGCAGGGTCTCTCCCACAGCTGTTCACAGTGGGAGGCTGTCTCATGGAAAGCCATCCCCTCCCACTGAGGACAACCTGGGCCGTGTCCCTTCCCATATGCGATGGCACCAACGGCCCCCAGGCACCTAGAGCAGCAAACAGAAAAGAAACACCAGCAAAAAAAAATCCTGACAGATCATTTTAGTCAGGCTGAACACAATTTAGTAGATGGAAACAGGAGGTGAGTTTCCCTAATATGAGCAGCCAGCGCCATGCAGGCTGTCCCCAAGCAGGTTCACAGGGACCCTGAAAGGCACGACCCACCTTTTCTCGTCCTTCTGCTGAATTCTAGCAGACTCTGTTTTCCTCCCAGGTTTCTCTGCGACAGCATTAGGAGACGACTCTGGTTCTGCTACAGCAACTGAAGGCTTCACTGCTTCTTTCTCCTCCTTTGGCTGCTCAGGCACGGAGTTGGCTTTGAGTTTATCTGTGAATAAACCATTCAAAAAGAACAAACACTGGGCATTCAGTTTGAATGACAACTTACAAAGCAGCTGGCTAGCTCTGTGCACCAAGAATACAGACAACAGTACCCATCATGCATTTAAGGATCTAGACTGGCCAAGCTGCATCAGACATGGGAAAAAGAAGAGCCTGCTTAAATTTCTAGGTGATTTTCCATGGTTCTGCTGTTCCTGATGTCAAGCCACATGTGCTGCAGCAGTTAAAACTCTGTGGAAGGGGACTGGGAGGCAGTGGCAGGAGATCATCAGTGGGGTCAGAGGACGATGGGGGGG
Source organism: Phainopepla nitens (assembly GCA_013400175.1). NCBI lineage: Eukaryota > Metazoa > Chordata > Aves > Passeriformes > Bombycillidae > Phainopepla > Phainopepla nitens. The sequence goes on along the minus strand of VXBQ01005429.1, from coordinate 12,051 downwards.
GTCACAACATCGTGCCAATGCCTTTCTGGGAGCACTGGGAAAACAGGCTGGCTGCTCCCCTGGGCAGGGGCAAACAGCACTGGAACGACAGCTCTCTTATTTATGATCAACAGCAGAAAGCCCAAGGACCCCACTGTTGTTAACTCAGGACTTTCTGGCAGTGGTGGAACCTTTGAAGCCAGGAGAGACATGCACGTAGGGAATAAATCTTACTCCTGGAATCCCACCCTCTCTCCCACACACATAATCATTTCCAGTTCTGCTCACTTTGCTCCTTCCCCGCAGCCACCTCACAAGTTTCCTTGATGTGCTCCCCGACAGGACTCAGCAGAGAAGGGAACCCCTTTGGAAATGGTGGAAATGTATCCACAAAGCCTTCCCCATCATCCCTGGGCCACCTTTACCATGCCACTTTGGGTTTTCAGCACGTGAGCTTTGCTCTAGGGCTCTTCTCAGACCTTTAGAATTTACTCCAGTTAATTGTAGAGACTGTCCTTAGGCTGAGAGTGTCCTCAGCTCCCTCAGTCTCACCAAAACAGGGACTCAAAGAGTCCCAGTAGGGCTGTGCCTTGTCTGCTCAGTGCTGGAACTGTCCCCTGCAAACTCTGACAGATGTCTGTTAGAAAGTGAACTTTGCTGTTTACTCTCTCCCAAAATTCCTCTTTGAAGCCTCTTGTACTCACTGTTACAAGGGAATCTTTGAAGAAGGTCCCACAGTCCTTTTCCAATATTCCAGTATTTAAAAGCTTCAGCATATTTTCTTTTTTAGAATTGAATAATTCAGATGGGACCTGCAGAGGCCATCTAGTCCAAACCTCTGCTCAAAGAGAAAGGCCACCCCTCATTTTTATTCTCCATTTATCAGTCCTTCAGTTTTTAGGAAAGAAATTAAAACTAATGATGGGCTCCTCAATGCTGTGTGATAAAAAGCAAGCACCATTAACACGCCCTGCAAAACAGGTTTTGGCAAACATCTCACCAATAGCTGATCTTCCAGCCAGGAGAACTCACTTTAAATCAGATTTCTTCTGCACTAAAAATCCTTCCCGGGTTAGTCTGTTCAAATATGTCATTTTAATTGATCTCCCTCCAGCAAGCTTTATGTCTGAAAAGTTCCACTGAAAACTCCTAATTTTTGCTTTAAAAGCCGTGTGCAAAAACATTAACCCCTCTGAGGGCAAAAGAGCAGAAGAAAGAATGGAAAACTATTAGGAAAGAGGGAACATAAAGAAAATCCAATGAGTTTGGTGGAGTGGGGATGGGGAGGAAGAGTTCTGCTCCCTTCCATATGCCTCCCATCACGGTTGTACTACAAAACACTTGATTCTAGTGAAGATTTTTGAATTTCTACCCAGCTTAAATAAAATATAATTCATAAAAAAAACAAACAAACAAACAAAAAGAGACTTCAAGTAATCCTCAGGTTGGGTTTTTTTTTGGTTTGTTTGTTTGTTTGTTTTTTTAAGTACATCAGGCTGTTCCCTGGCCACGATGGCCACTGAAAACAGAAAAGCACTTACTCATAGCAGCTTTCCCAAAGAAGTTGTTCATGATGTTGTTCTTTGTTGGTAGCTTGCTGCTTGCTGCAGACACCTGGAAGCAAAGAGAGGAATAAGCACAGGAATTGCTCCCAGCCCTCAAGATGTACAGCACTGCTTCTGGACAAGCAAAATAATAGACAGCATTTGTTCCCACTGCCTTAGATTTTAGCAGATTTAGCAAATTCTCTGTTTTGGAGAATTTGAAGATACTCAGTAGACACTGAAGGGGCCAGAGTAAGTTACTAAGGGCTCCTCAGTCAGGCCTTCAGATCTGACTTGGGGCACATTCCCATCTGATGGCTGACAACGTTACTGAAATCAGTGCTTTTGACTTGGGTCAGTTCCCAGGAAAGAACTGTTCTTCCTGCAAACCATCAGTGCCTCAATTCACAGCAGATAACAGAGGACTGGCCAAACCAGGAAGGCCTCATCCAGCTCCCCTGGCACGTAGGCTGTTTGCAAGGAAATATCACTGCTCTGTTGCACCAATGCAGTCACCAAAGTGAGAAATCACACCCCACACCACCTAAGAAAGTGCAGCCTTCTAATACAACTTATTTTCATGCAAATAAAAGGCAATCAGACCCTAAAGTTCCCAAAAGATGCACACTTCACTGAACTCCCTATAAAAATCAGAAAAAGGAACAGAAACGTACTCAGTTGTTATAAAAAGGCCAAACCATCCACAGGGAGTGTTGCCATTTTAACACCCATTTTTCTGGCCACATCACTTTAAAAACAATTATACTAATTAAAATGAAAACATAATCCTGTCCTGCAAAAACATCAGTCCAGAAGATAAACAGTTTAGTCTTGCACAGGTCAAGCTCTGAAACTTCCCTCATGGACCAAGTTTAAACACCTTGATACTTTTAAGACCTGGGCTTCTCACGTTTCACTTATTGCTCAAAACAAATCCTTTTAAGCACAATGGAGAGAGCAAGATCCTCAGCTGGTGTGTATATTGGGATAGCTGGAGACAAGGGAACAATTGTCTCCACGAGGCAGCTAAGCTGGTTTACACTGGCTGCAGATCCGGCTCATTGGGGAACGGCAAAGTTAGGGCAAGTGCACTTCTGTGGGGAGATGAGGAGCGTGGCATCAGGCAGTTTTGCCCCAGGTGACTGAGTTTAACACTCACAAAGGGTCCCTGAGCACTTCCCGTGGGACATGGCCTTAGCAGGAGGAGCAGCGCAGGGCTGGCTGAGGTCACTGAGGTGCTGTGAGACAGGAGCACTAAAGCCACAAACCTGGTTGGGGGGGGATCTGAGCAAACTTACACCCGCGGCCTCCTTGGCCTCAGCTTTGGCCTCCTTGGGCGTGTCCTGCGGTTTGGCCGCCGCTTTGGCTGCAAACATGCCCATGATCCCCCTGGGCTGCTGCGGGGGGGGTTTGGAAGCCCGGGGCCCGTGGCCATTGACGGCAGCGTCGGGGTCCCTCTGCCTCGGGGGGCTCCGCGCCGGCGCTCGCGGAGCGTCCGGCGGCGTCCTGGGCACGGCGGCGGCGCAGCGGATGGCGCTGAACCTGCGTGATGGAGTGAAAAATCCCATTAGCCTTCTCAACCCTGCCGCGTTCACCTCGCCTTCCCACCCCCTCCCCTGCAGCGCCACTGCTCCTCCGGGCCTGCCTTCTCCTGTTATGGAAAAAGGAGCAATTTAATCCCTGCATGGCGCGGAGCAAGAGACCTCTGATGAAAAGATCAGCTGAACCTGTCAGCAAGAGCCACAGCGCTCGCATGTTAAACAAGCTGTGCAGCTTTCCTGGGGGGAAAAGGGCCTTCTCCACAACCAGGCTGGACAGGGAAGCAGGCTGCATTTTATTCCTAAATGGGTTACGCTCTCTAAAGCCTCTGGCAGCAGTTGTATGACTGTGTGAGGATCTGAAATGTTTACAGCTTTCTGATGCTCTGACAAAGCCCACAACTGGTGCAACAAGCAGCCACACTCGGCCAGGTAAGCAAATCCCAGCTGCAAGTGAAGAACTGAAGTGGCTCAGAAGATATCCATGACGTTCTGATTTCACTATACAAAGTCATTTCCATGTAATCCCTGAGAGTCAGAAGCAGCTTAGCTTATAATGGTCTGAAACTTGACTGTTTGGGGATATGGAGATACAAGAACTAAATGATGTGCTCGCAGTTACAGCACAACTCACTGACAGTCAGGAATAGCAGTTCCCAAAAATAGCTGAACTCTGCTCCCCACTGTGCAAATCACAGGCGACGCTTTCCAGATTTCCCACAGAAATGCCACAAAAGAGCCCAGACTCCCGCCTCCCAGCCCACTGAATTACACAGCATATTTTTATTTGCCTAAGAAATACAGCAGCCCTCTGCCAGCTCCTTTCTGTGCCCCAGCATTAGCTGCTCACGTGCAGAGTCCACTTCTACTCCCATCAGGACCTGTATTAACAAAACAACACCATCTCCACAGCATTCCGAGGCTGCAGCAGCAACCTCTTGACATTCAAACCTTTAAAGGAAGGAAAACAGACATTGAAGAAAAATAATCCTACTCTCCTTTATACTTTAAATCTGTTTTTAACATGGTTAATACGGCTCTCAGTGCAGCTTGAGCTCCTACTTTAAAGGCCATCAACTCTCCAATATCTAATACTGCCACAAATAATATTGTCAATAGTTATGTTGACTGTGCAGCAGAGCTCAGCTAAACTTCCCACATTCCAAGTCAGCTTGCCTTGATGCTGCTGTGTGACTACACCTTTACAGGCTTGACTCAAAATTCACTAAATAATCACTGAAAAAAATTGGCAATACTTGGGACTGTGCTCTGCAAACAAGGAGCTGCTTCTGTTTGGAAAGCTGGCAATGGCAACAGGCATTAAACCCAGATACTGGTATTAGTCAGTACATCTAACCTCCTCCACAGTCTTCACAGCAAAGCAGGGCCTGTAGAAACACAGAAGAGAACAAAGATCCTTGTCCCAGAGCTGTGAAATATCTGGACAGACAGGGAGGTTTTGTTTGCTACAAATATCATATAATTAAACCTCTGGCTTTTGCAGTTCCTGCAGGAATCTTTTCCCAAGTGTCAGAGACAATCCATGCAGCTGGCAAAAGAGAGGGTAAAATTGTATTTACTTCAGCTAGGTCACAAATGAAGAAGGTGCAACTTTTCTTAGTTTGCTTGGGCAATCCTGCTTCAAAGCTGGATTTACACACAGGCTTCAGAGAGCTGTTTCAGAACCTGGATTATCTAAACCTTCAGGATGTTCAAATCCCAAAGGATACAAGTATCCCTAAGGCACAAGTATCACCACGCTGGGGTGCCTAAGAGTAAACAGAGTGGAACAAGGCAACTGCAGCCACAGGCAGGGCAGGTGGCTCCCCTGAGGTGGGGTTACCCAGCACCTTCCAGGGCATCACACTCATGCCCCAAACACACAGCTTCTATTTGCTCTGCCACTCTCCTGTCAACACGTTGGTTACAACCACGTTTCTCCTTTCAAATCCTATACTCTTGCTATGACACACCCTTCAGGCATCCCCCTTAAAACCACATTGGTCATGGCACTATGCATCCCCATGACTTCAAGCCGAAGCTGTCGTGGTGGGAACGACACGCAAACGAAAAGCAGCAGCTGCCAGGCGCTGCTTAGGAGGGAGACAGTGACTCCTGGAGACTGCAGTCCCTCCCAGCTCTTCGCCAGCTCCACCACGAAGGACACTTGTGCTGCCTGGACTGTTCTGTGTGCTTCTCCCACGTCTCAGAGATCACAGCCTCTTCTGAGCTGCCACAAACCCACACAGACCAAAGCCCAGCTCCTGGAGAAGGAGTTCCTGTGAGACACCTTCAGAGAGGTGCATGAGGCCAAAAGGTGAAAACACAGTTTCACAAAACAGAAAGCAAACTCCTGCAAATGCTTTGCTGAGCACATCACTCATGGTTTTATCAGCCTGTTTCGATTTTCTCTTCCTGTGTGGCTGAGAACTGGATTAAAATGGTCATGATTAAGTGTGGCCTGGAAAACAGAGAAGTGTTTCCAGCCACCAGACAAGCACAGTACTGGAACGGTCTCCCCGCTGGAGTAAGGACGAAGTGAACCAACTGTGAGCTCAGTTTACAAAACAATCACACAATGTGCTCTTTGGGCACTGCTCTGGCAGGACTTTGAGGATACCTTTTCCCAGCTTTCTAAAAATCCAGGCCTATCGAGTAAGCACTGAAGTGCAGCACCAGGCAGGAGGTGCTTCAGGAGGAGAAGGGAGCCAGGACTCACTTGCTGCAGTGCTGCAGGTTTGTTTTGACGATGTCGTAGTCGGTGTTGTAGAGGGGGGAGCTGTCCTTGAGCAGGGCCTTCTGAATGCTGTACACGTGCACACTGGCAATTGTGGACAGCTTGGACTTCATTGCTGGGGAGAAAGAACAGAAAAAAAACCCCTCTGTTAGCACAGCCTTTAGGATGCAGAAAGACTGGCTACTTGACAGCAAAACTTGAATATAAAAAGGTCCAACCACACCTTCTCCCAGCGCTCACTAATAAAGAATTCAAGGTAACAAACTCCACAAGCCTGTCACATTTTCCACTACACACTCTTGGTTCCTGCACGACTGACTTACAAATGATCTCTCTGTGTTTACCTTGAAAATATCCAGTGTTTGGGATCCAGAATACCTGAGTGAGTACCTACAGCTGGGGCAGAAGGTAGCTGGTCATTGCTCTGCCCTGCTGGAACTGCTCTCTGCCACTGGGGCTGTGTCCACCACCACAGCGTCACCCCTGCCAGCCTGCTGGAATTAAAACTTTATCTCTTTTATGCTACTTAGACTGCAACCCCCTCGAGACAAGGGTTGGTTTTTAGGAATTCTTTGTTCATTGCTTATATTGTTCTTTCCACAGAGTCCTGCTCTGAGGCTGAGCTTCTAGGCACTGTAAAAATACACACAGTAATCATTTCTTGGGGCCAGTCCTAGACTATGCAGCCCTACTCCCATCAAAAATCTCAGCCTCTTCCAAATATAAGTCATACCTTTGGCCTGCCTTCCAATACAAAAACCATGAGCAACCCTTTCCTCCACAGCAAAACAGTGTTACACAGCACACATAACTCAACAAACATGACAGAGAGTAGTTGCACTGCCTGACAATCTCCTACCCTGAGGAAAACAGCCTGAGCTAGAAATCCACTTCAGATTTCCAACAACGCAAGTCTTTCAAACAAAGTGAGGTCATTAGCACAGATCCTTAAGGTCACAAATACCACAGTGTGCTCTCAAGTGCCAAAGATGTTATTTGAAAGTGATGAAGAGCCTGAAGCTGTGTTTCAGTTCTGTGGGTAAGATTTCATCAGCAGGACCAGAGCTGCAAAGATGGTGAGACAACGGACAGTGCAGGGAGCAGTGTTGCAATGGGGGTTTTTTCACCTCTCACTCACGAAAGTGAGGTAAATGTCCTATGAGAACGTTTTAATATCCATGGGACCCAGAGCAAAGACTGCAATTACACTGAACCAATAACCAGAATTACCAGTTTCAGCATTCTTGGGGGCCTGAAGGCTCACAATTGTTCTGAGACACTATCAGGGTATTGTTGTCTCCCTGCTGTCAGTGGCAGGGAGGTGGAAAAGAATCACTGACAAAATGTTCAGAATTAAAAAAAATAAATAAATCAGACTTAAATCACAAGCCTGAAGGTATTCAGCTGTTGGCTCAGATACTCCTAATTCTGAGAAAAAGCTGGTACAAAAAGTACACACCTGACCCCAAGAGCCCGGCTGGGCATTTACGTGCAGATGGCAAGTTCTGAGCTTTGCTCATTTTGCTGCTCTTTCAAAGAAAAAAGTAAAAGCCACACGACTTTCCCAGTCTGCTTACCTTCGAGTTTATCCTCCCTCACTACTGCAACCTTGTGGCACTGGAAAAAAAGAAACACAATCTTAAAATCTGAGGCTGTGTGCAAGACTGCTGTTTTCAGTTATTAAATAAGCAAGTCTAATGATTATTGTAGCAAAAAACACTGCCAGTGCCTTCAAACACTTATCACTTTTTAAAGCTCTGTCATCCCACTTTCCAGGTGCACAGATAGCCCTGAAGAAAGCCTCTGTCCTCCCCTCCTGACTTTGGGAGATGAGACACAGATGAACCAGGAGCCCCCAGCACTCCTGCACTGCCTGGCCACTCAAACCCAGCAGGCTGTAGCCCACACGTGGCACCAGGGAAGCAAAACACCACGAAAAACGAAGCATTAATTTAAAAGCCAGGAATGAGTGTTTCTGGAAATGTGCTCTCTGGCCAGTCTTCAAGGTCTGTACCTGCTGCAGGACATTAAACAGGCTGTGGTTAATATCGGGAGCATCCAGAGAGACAGACTGAAAACTCCACCACTGATTCTGTGTTAAACAGATACCATGGACCTGTCTGAAATCAGGGAAAATCCTGTTAAATTCAGGCTATAAATATGGCACTGCCTGTGCAGCTTTAATTAAATACATCTCACTACATAGACCTAATGCAATAAGTAATCACCTTCCATTTTCAGATTTAGAGATTAAAAGACAATATTCCATGCATGTGAACCAGTTTATTACTTAAGAGAACAACAAAAAAAAAATGGTTGGTGTTTTTTTCCAATCAACAAATAAAAGCCAGGACACCCTGAGATTTACTATTCCTAAAAGAAGACTGGATCATATTGTAATAGATATTTGTGTATTTAAAAACACTTGGAGGGATGTCAAAGGCATTTAGTGTTTGGCTTTTAAGTTTATCTGTGGGCAAAGGGGAGTAGACAGTGAATTTCCCCATTTTCTTTTAAAAAATTCTGGGGTATCTGCCTGAAGTTTTAGATGACATTCCTGAAAATCTGACAAGCAGCAGTGAGGAAAAATAAATTATTAAGCAGCAATTCCTTTGCTTAATAAGCTGAAGCACTTTAAATATAAAATACTGTAAATTAAATTTTGTTTCTTTTGTTCACCAGGATTAAAAACTTGCTTTAATTAGGCAGCAAAAGAGCAAGTGGCAAGAAAGCATGGGCAGGTAAGAGGACAAACACAGACTGGCAGTGCCAGCCCCTCAGTGTAGAAAGCAGCAAAGACAGAGCTGGCAGTGTTAGGGGGGAGTATTTGAGAGGCATTTCCATCCCTCTCCCTTCAGGAGGGCTCAGCTGTATCCACAGCATTCCGGCTACACCTACTGCCAGCAGGCAGCAGTGCAGGGCTTTCAGCACGGCAGGGCTGCCTGGAGCTCTCCCAGCCCTTCCCACCCAACCCTGCTGGGACACTCAGCCCAGGGCCCTGAGCCCTCCAAGGACACCCAGCCCAGGGCCCTGAGCCCTCCAAGGACACCCAGCCCAGGGCCCTGAGCCCTCCTGGGACACCCAGCCCAGGGCCCTGAGCCCTCCAAGGACACCCAGCCCAGGCCCCTGAGCCCTCCAAGGACACCCAGCCCAGGGCCCTGAGCCCTCCTGGGACATCCCACCCCCCGCACCCACAGCG
>VXBQ01005427.1:20094-30431 GCA_013400175.1 Phainopepla nitens | reverse complement strand
GAGAGGAGAGGAGAGGAGGAGAAAAACATCCCCATCAAAGGAAAGGAAAGGAGAAAAACATCCCCACCAAGCCTGGAACAGGTCTATTAGGTTTTGAACAGGTTAAAAGCTGTCATAGCCAGGAGGGAGCTCTTAAAAGGACTGTGGCATGCAGGGAAGTTCTCTCTTTCTCCCCTGGTAAGCTCAATTCAAAGTAAAGTTTGTAAACATCCCGGAGGAGTGGGCAGAAAACGACATCGGGTTTCAGAAACATTTACAAGCGTTTTGCAGAAATGAAAGTTCACTTGAAGAGCTCAGTTTCGCTCTCCCAGGTGGAGGATGGGTGTCGGTCTGCAAGTTCAGAGGCAGCGAGCACGCAGAAGCCTCGCTGGGAGCCAAGCCGTGCGACCAGCGCGTCCAGAGCCCGCCTCATGCGCATCCCCACACCCAGCACGGAGAGCGCTCCGAGGTATTACAGCTTGTGCAGAAGTGAGGGCGCACAAACCCGAACAAATCCCCCTGCTGCCGGCTCCCGTTCCACGGACGTGGAGCTTTGACGCCAGAGAAAGCTGTGGACGAATTGGCGCTGCGGCTGTGTGGGTGAGATCAGCCTTGCCTGGGCTCCTGCTGACAACATTGCCACCTTCCGCAGCCGCCGGGAAGGGCACGGACCTGCGCCCGGGGGGCTCGGGCAGCAGCCCACCGCCCCGGGAATCGCCGTGGAGATGCTGTTTAGGAAGGTGCTTTCCCACCACTGCCCTTTGTAACCACCCTGATAACTCGGGATAATTTATTTTCGAAGCCTGTGATTGAATCGATGCCGGGCGCAGCACAGTCCCAAGAACTGGCGCGGTACAGCGGAGCGCGACAAGGGGAACGCGTTCTGCACCACACGTCCAATGTGCTAGAGAACTCATCGCCAGCGTGACTGCTCGTGTCGCTCCCAAAACAGCTGAGGAAAGGCAAAGCAGAAGTTAAAGGGAGGCAAAGGTCGCTGTCGCCATGCCCGGACCTGAGGGCAACTCACTCCCGACTCCAGCCCTCACGCACTGGACTGCCGTCGCGCCCAGTTTCGGGGAAAGGGGCAACAAAACACACGTACTACCCTGGCTTCTACATTCTTATAATGTCGATATATGCATTTTACATAAGTTTTAGCATCTGACGAGGTTATACGTTAAAAGGCTGTATTTTGTCTTGGTAGCTTGCAGGGAAGTATTTTCCTCCAAATCATCCAGAGTTCATGTATAGCTTATAAAGCAGTAGCATTATGACAGCAGTTAAAATACAACTAATAACAAATCCAATATATTAACCAATACATTTAGTGCACTAAAATGGCTCTCCTTAGACATAGCCAAAATACATCAATGGAGCTGTTAATGTGGGATAAGAAAGTACTTTCCAAGAAAAGCTTCAAAAGAAATCAACGCGGCAACCCACGTAACACTTACATCAATTTAGAAAATGGGTATTCAGAGTTTAATAAGTAGAGAAGGGCTTTGCATGCATGATTACATGTATTTCCAAATCTCAGACCTCTTCTGGGAAGGCAGTCTTCAATATGTAAGGCTTTGTCAAAGAACAAGATTCATTATCAAAGGTAAAGAATCTCAACTAATTAATTGGAACACGCAGGAAAAGAATATTTTATATGTAGTCTAATCTAAAAAATTAATAGAAAAAATTAATAAAAGTTGCTCCTTCACCCCTCCAAAACAAGTGTAATTTATATTTGAGTTGTGGAAATATCTTCTCCCTCTTGTTTTCTCCTCTAGCTGTGTTTAGGGCAGTTTCAGGGTAAGCCTAACAGGATTGCATTCCTTCCTAAGTAAGCATCAGTCCCCAAAAATCAAGACATTGCAGTTGTATCTGAAGTGACCTACAACCAAAGGCAATTCTCAAGACTTAGACGGACTGTTCTGGAAGCTGATCATGTGGTATGTTGAAGTTTGTTTTTAAAATAGGTTTGCTTTTGAGTATGGCTAGAAAATAGGTCCCTGCTATAGAGCAAAGTTCAAAAGCAAACTCTGAGGGTCAAATATCTCCCAGCAAAATTAGACAATCACCTCATGCAGAACTTATCAAACTGTAATCCACAGGAGGCTGCAAAAAGACAAAGAAAATACTGGGCAACTTATTTGGTTTTGTGTGAGAGATGGAAGGTAAGAAATATTTGGGAATATAATAAAGAACAATCCTATATTGTATAAAATGTCTTCAAATAATTTGAATAATTATTATTATTATACACATTTACTATAAATCTGAGCTCCTTTAAGCCTACAAACCCTGTTCCAGTGACAGCCCATATCAATAAAATTTATCTCTTCCTCAATCTGTACATTCACAATGCATAAAACAGTACCAGCCCTATTAAATTAATATTTATGACAAGCTCAGTGAACCAGAAGACAAGCAGTATTTGCTAAGGCACAAATGCAATGTAAAAATCTCACACAGTTGCATTGCCCATGTTTCTCAAAAATGAACCTCAGCTTGGAGGAGAAATTCGGTTTTGAGAAGCACAAAAGACAGACATGCTGTGCCATGCTGGGAAGCTAAATGAAAACACAATCAATGTAATTTACGGTTTTATACTGAATCTTAAGTGTTCTCAAGTTTAGTGCTTTCAGTGTGTGCATGCAGCACTGTAAATACTCTGCCAGGGTTCTTTCTGGGAGTAGCTATGATCCTCCATGTCTGTCCCAACAATATCTCTGAGTACCTCAGGATGTTTCTTCACAGCCTCAGTTCACGTTACAAGGGATTAGATGGAGATGCTGACAGACTTGGGTTTGCACTGACAGACATGCTGTGAGCAGCAGCAGTGTCAAGGTGGACATGCAGTCCTGTTTTTTATGACAGCCAAGGACCTTGGACTGACTATGGACAATGACTCCCAAGAAGACCATGCAGAAGTCCACCATTGTGATCTGCTCAACAGCAAAGAAGTGCTGCTTATTGAAAAAGTATAAAATAAAAACCACAAGACTCAGAAAAGGAGAAGATAACCATCAAAACAAAAAACATCCACAGAAATGTTCACTAGGCTTCTTTATTTTTAACTCTTTCTTCTCTTTTACCAAGGAGAGAGAAAACCGGTAACGTTTCAGAAGTCCAAAGAGGTTAAAGAAAGAGAAAAAAACCCACCAAAACAAACAACCCCCCCCCCCCATACACACAACAACCCCCGCTTCCCACATACAGCCAAGTAATGATTTTTGTTTTTTTGGAGCCACATCAGTGATCTGGCTTTCCAAACACAAATCCCCCAAAGGTAAAATTAGTGGTTGTACAGGACTTCTAATGCTCTAAATATTGTTCTGATACTTCTGATTGGAGAAACTTGGTGTTCCAGAAGGCTGTAGTGGGGCAGTAACTAGAGGAGTACTTTTTCAAGACATCTCAGGATGCTGTTAAAGAAGCCTACCAGTCAGGGAAAAGTAACACACTGCAATCTGCACAGTGAATGTTGACTCAGAAGACTGGTAGGAAGAGAAGTTCCATGAAGCACACAAAACGTTTCACAGCTGAACTGTTTCATATACCAAAGTACATTCTTCTGCCAAAAATACATAAAACCACGGGTATTTTTTCCATGAGCTTTTACTAAAGAGCAGTAATCTGCCGGTAGAAGTAACAGTAAAATTTGCTCTCCCCTGCCCTCCCATACTCCCACCCCCCAGGATAGCTGAGATGTTTTAAATACTGTATTTTGGGTAGCAACATTCCAAATCTTTTAAATATCTGAAAGCAACATTCCCCTTTTGAAATACTTGGGGCTTTAATTACTATTTCTGCTAGGAGTACAATAATTAACTGTTGCTTACCTACACTTAAATATGACATTCAGGAAGAGGAATCTGACAAAGCATACCTTGATACTGTAGGGAATGACCACACAGGATAATTTGGCAAACTCACACTTTATCCATCTCTTTGCCCACACAAAATTGCCCAAGGACACAAGCATCCTTAGCACGAAAACCCAGCATATATCCAGAAAATATTCAAACCTCAACTAACTGCATACAGAATTGCATGGAAAAATCTGACTCCAAATACACACCTATCATTACAATAGCAAATCACACCTGATAAATAAAGAGAATGGCACTTGTCTTGAAAATTGCCTCTCCACAGTGAGCTATGGAAATACATTTTATTTCACAAAGTGAAAGGGCTGAACAGCAATCCAACAAGCAAAACCCATAATTTTTCAAAATGTAAATTCTTTAAAAAAAAAGATTAGCTGATTACCCATAATCTTAAACATTTAGAGAAACCCATTCACAAAGTCAAAACTTGCTCTTCAGTGGTTAAACTACTGAAGGAATTTTGGCACATAGTCTTTTTACAAATTAAGTATTGTTTTACACGTCCCAAATCTGTTAGTCATAAACATTAGCAGAGGAATACAAATCACAACTTTTTAATAACCCTGCAGTAATTCTGAACTTGTTCATCTGAACTTATTTAGCTTGTTTTTCCTTCATGACTGGATAAAGCAGACTGCAGTGCCAGGTCTTGGCTCCATCAGTTGCTCATTAAACAAGATCTGGAATTTAGCATTGGATTGAATACACATGGGAACTCATGTGAAGCTGCTCGTATATCATTGATAGCTCCGTTGCTAACACAGAGTTTATCCAAGACCGTACATTTTTCGTTGACTTGAACAAAGCTGTTCACCATCCTCTGTTTTTGACGTCAGTGGACAACTACCCACTAACAGTATCTGTCACTACAAAATGCTTGGAATTTCCTCACTTATAAAAGCTGGAAAACTTCAAGTACAGACCTTTCATTAAAAAACAAAACAAAACATTATTAGATTTTTCAGGATAAGAATACTTTGTGAATATTAGGAGAAGACATTTTCATTCTCACTGAATATTTTTTCCAGTAAATTTTCAGATATAAACAACATCACTGACTGTAAGGAATGGATGTTTAAAAACAATTTTCCTATTCTGTTGCTAAAAGCTGTGGACTCAAATGTATGCTAATTCCCCAACATGGAAGCACCACAGTGAGGTGATTCAGATTTTTCCCGTTAACTGGACACCACAGTTATTCCATTAGGATCTAAGTTAGATAGTATCTATTATTTAGGAAAAATGTAGAAAAACAAACCCCAAGCATAAACCAGGCTGTTCACATCCCCTGCCTCTTTTCCACAACTCCTTTACTCTTACAAGCCCATGTTGGAGAGAGTCATCCTGGTGGAGACACCCTCCAGAGAACAACACGCAGCGCTCCTTTCGGGTGAGCTCTGTGCAGGCTGCGGGGGTGTGAGGCAGGAGCACAACAGCTGACTGGCTGTGCCCAGTTCAGACACACATCTGGCCAGGGAGACCAGAGGTATTCTACCCCGACGGAGGCTTCTGTGCTGGCAACAAGGCATTTCAGCCTTGATCTGAAAACCAAGCTGCTGCTTTGCAAACACGCCGCTCGATTCTGACCCCTCTGATTTGGCCGAAAGCAAACAAATGTATCAACAAACCCCCGCACCTCATTGGTACAATAGAGTGGAAATCCCCCTTTGTCAGCGTGGCAAGATACCATCAGCTATTAGTCCAGAGACAGGCAGTCCTGTTTAAAAATCTAGTTTTAATCTTCTACAGAACTCAGTATCTACTATCTTGAGGCTCCCGTCTTCCTGTGTTTCCATTCTTTTCTCCATGGAAACCCCTTTTATAGAGAGCAGGCTTTTCATCTTTGTTTTTCAGGGTACTCATATTTTCTACATGGCATTTGTATAACACATCTATCCATGCCACACTTAAAAAAATAAGCATGTCTGTCTCACTGTAAAAGTGTGATCATGTTACTGTGTTTATTAGCCATAGCCCACATCCGAAATACCAGATATCTGTTGCTTCAGGTGGTTGTGGCAGATCACAGAAATGACATAAATGACTTATTCTCCTCTTGGAATTAAAGCTGTGCAATTCTGCATTTTTCCAATTATGCCATCCACCTATGAAGGAACACCACTATTCACTGATTAGATTACTAAGGAATTGTGTTGTTTTGATCTTCTACATGCAAAGTAAACAAACTCAAATAATTTAATTGCTTAATCTTTAATTTCTAGAGATATAAAATAGCATATACCTCTACAGCTCTACAGATAAAATTTTCTGCCTTTCCATGAGAGGATAGACAAAAGAAAAATAATTTCTTTTTTAAAAGGAAAAAAAGGAGAAAAGTCCTAAGGACTGCTCTGTCAAGAAAAGTCAAAGCAAAAGAAGCATTGAAGAAATTATATTAAAAGCTTGCTAGGGACCACTTACATAGAAAGTATGTGCATTTCTGTTCTCAAAAGACAAATCACCTCTTTTGAAGTGATTGCACTAGGAAAAGTATATCTCAACAAACCAAAATATAAATTCTTGCAAAAAACCTGCTGCTGCTTCAGCTGCTTCTGAAAGGAACTTCAATTTTCACAACTGCATGATCTCTGAGAAGCCATTCCAAGTAGATGATATGATCTGATCTTTGGCTCCAAGGCCATTCCCATATGTACTTTAGAAATAGTGCCCACACTGGCTTTACAGCTCTGAAGTTTTGTAGAATTTTATCTCCTGAGTGAGCCTAGTCCCTCTTATCAGGGTTCTCCCACTCTGCTATTGTTACATTCTTCCTTTGAAGACGTTAAGGCAGAGCCAACATCTTTCCAATGAGAGGGATCTGACTGGTGACCACCCCCCCTCCTCCTTTTCCATCTGATTGAATATTTATATGTGTATATATAAGAGCCCAGATTTCATCAGAGGAAGATGGTGAACAATGATCAGTTGGACAAAACTGACCTATCAAGCATTCAAAGAAGTTGCCTCTCTGTGGAGTAACCAGAGAAACTGAATGTATGTAAAAGATGTTTCATACATGTCTTTCCTTAATTTGAGAAAATTTAGAAGGATACAGATGCTTTTTTTACAGGGTCAGCAAGAGATAGTTTCTGTATTTCATTAATATGTGAAGCCTAGATCCTGCTTTCACATGATCCTTCTTGTGATAGGGAGGTACTCTGTAAATGTTCTTCAATGCTTCCCTTGCCTGGTGAGAGCAAAGGTGATAAAAGTCTCTATCTTCATCAAATGGAAGCCAAATGCTCTTTAACAGCACAGGAGCCATGCTAGCTCAAAACACCTACTTCATCTTAGCTCCCTGTGTTGCTCCTGTTGTTTCTCACCCGGATGATGTAAGACATTGTGTTAGGTAAGACAATGCAAAAATCACAGTAACAGTCCCATTTATCATAAGTGCTGTTGTTGAGTCAACAAAACAGCTTACAGCATACCTAGGATAATTCTAAAGTAGAATACTACCTGAATCCACAAAGCCAGATTGTTTCTTGTACATAAATTTCTTCAGAGCTTGCCTGCACATTTCTACAGCAACTTCCACCACTGGCCTACATTAAAGGAGTTAAGATACAAGACTTCATCCCTGTACATCAGCTGATCTGCAGCAATGTTTTGTATGAGTTGTTCTTCTTGGCAGTAAATAATTCAAAGTCTTTTAAAACTCCTTCGCTGAGGAGAGACTGAATTTAGCGTTATGCAAACAGAAATGAGAAGTCCACATTAAACACTTTCTCCAGGCACTGGAACACTCAAAGTTGAGTAATTATGACTCCCCGTGGTTTCACAGGTTAAGAGAAACTAAAGAACAACTTTGAAGTTGCTTGTTGATGTCACAGATTTAAGTGTTTTATGTACTTGCCATACCAAGTTCCTAAAATAAACTGTCTCAGAGAAGTAGCATGGGGAATAACAGCTATCCGGCCAAGGATCTTGTTTTCTGCAGTGTTTCCAGGCAGTGTAAGAACAGAACAGAGTGGTTATGTCCCCTTCATACTGCCCCTGCCCCAAGTAATTAGCACCACATGAATCTCCTGAACGAGAGGCTTCATACCAGATACTCACATTCAATAGGTGTGGATCGATCTCTGAGCCTGTCCAAATCAAACGTGATCTGTGGTTTATACTGCTATTGCCAAGAACTCTATTAATATCACATACTTCTAGTAGTTTAACTTCAGAAATACATGAAAAACCATTTCAAAGCTGTTAAACTTACTGGCAAGGGAAAGAATTCTAACCAGCACCATTTTCTTCAGGTCAGTTTATCTTGAATATTAACTGGTAGGCATATCTATGAGGAGAAGACAGGACTATCTAAGGCAAACTGTCTATCCCCAAGCCTTGCAGTGTCAGCAGTCAAATGAATCCCAGAATCTCTAAAAATACCAACTCTTATTACTTTCTGTTAGGTATGGCAAATTACTTCTATAATTTTTACAATGAAACAAATAAAAAAACCAGGTAAGTTGAAGCCATAAAATCACCACCAGTGGAAGAGTGGAAGCCTTTGTTTCCACTCTCTCAGGTCTTTGCAAGCAAACTTTACTTTTTGCTGGATATGTACTTCTGCAAAATGAATAAAGACTTCGTAATCAATTTAATTAAACTCAGTAATAAAATTTTTCTTTTCCAGGTGTTAAAAACACTTAATGATTCAGATTCAGTTTGTAAAAAATTATGAGGTGTTCATTTAAAATCCAATCCAAGAAGTTGCTCAGGTACTGCAAAGAAAACCAAAGGCAAGCCTACACAGGCAGGGGCAGGCAGGGCTGAGTTCTTTTGCCTGTTTTGTTCCCGGCTGGCCAGACAGAAACCAGCTCCAGCCCAAAACACACAATCGTTTTCATGTGATGTGTCCAAGCTAATAGGCCTTATTTAGATACAACACTGCAATAATACTTCCATATAGCCACAAGATCAGAGCAGGCTCCTGTCAGATGTCTCAGTGGCCTGGCAGCTGAGCTCTGTCCTCCACCACACACGCTGGTTTGAAAGCTTTAATCCGTTTATGGGGGTTGCTTTCCCTATAGCAAGTGACAACTCTCACAACAAATCCCTCGCTCTCAAGATTGTAAATATGTACCTTAAGATACTGGACCCGAATAAATGAATATCTAGTTACAAAGAAATCTGGGTTCAATCCTGGTAATTCTTGCCCTGACACAAAGCTCCTCTGAAATCGAGTGGGACTGTTCTCATGAGCAATATCCAACATCCAGTGGTAAGAGTCTTACAACCAGCTCCCTGTCAATATTTTATTTTTGAAATTAAATTGCTTATACTGCAGTGCTGAAGTTTCATGGGATTCTGTATGCAAACAAATACCAACAAGCATATCAGCACTTCTCTAAACACTGCTTCCTAAAGTACTTAATGCAAGTCTACTGCTGGAGATGTTTCACATACCAAGTTATGCACTGAGTTCACAGCACACACAAGTACAGTTGCAAAAGCAAAGTCTAATTTTACAAAGACTCCAAATCAATTTTCAATTTTTGTGTTCAATTTTTGACACTACCAGAAGCCAGCAGCCTGTGTGTCTAAATCTTACTTATTTGGTCGCCTGGTCAGGGAGCAAAAAGCAAAGTCAGAATGTAGTTCTGGGGTTTTATTTTAAAGGTAACAGGAAATTTTGCTCTCAGGACACTACAGCACCAGAAGCAGGCCACTTACAAAACACTCCACCTCATCCCATTCTGTCTTGCCATACAACTGTCTCAAAATAAAGACAACAATGTACAGTGTGTTATATATCCCAAAACCACACAGGTAATTCGACGATTGCCTCCCCTTGCATCTACATTTTTTTGGTCCCTTTTGCTTCTGACTGATATTAATAAGATACCTAAGATGTTAATAAGATACATAAATATGCTTATTTCACCACATCAGGATGAGATTTAGTTAATTTGTTTCTTCACTAGTCACACATGTCAATTGACAGACAAGCGTTTTAATAGAAAAAGCATTTGTTTTTAACAACAGAAGTATAAATTCAGTGCAGAGCAACAAGAACTACATTTCAGCATTCAGAGCTCTCAAGTAAGAATTTAAGAGAATAGAAGCTTGGAACTGTGATAGAGGAAACTTCCACTAAGTATACAAGTCCAATTTCCAATTAACGTAAACTAAAAGTGCCAAATTATAATCTAAAACAAAAACATCCCTCATTCTCTCCCCTCCCTGCCTCCAGTAGTTTAACAGTATCCAGCCCAATTTCTTTTCAAGTTGGTTGAGTAAACAAAGAAATTGACATTAAGATAATTTCAAAAATACAGAAAATAGGACGAGAAATGAGGTATAATGCATTTTTGCTACAATTAACCAATGCATTTATGAAGCACCTTGAGAGACATATAGGTAAGGAAAGTAACTGTGACAATGAAGATGTATCCTCTGTCTAAACATTATGGTTTCATGAAACAACCTTTTGCCTACATGAAAAGCACATCCTACTTAAAAAAAAAAAAAAAATTTTTT
>VXBQ01005427.1:447-20086 GCA_013400175.1 Phainopepla nitens | reverse complement strand
AAAAAAATTTTTTTTAGAGCAAATAAAAGGCAGAATTTCTGGGAAGACAGACAGCTAGCTATGAAGCTTTCTAAAGAAATCTCAGTTTATATACATACAGGAATGAGCTATGTGTCCAGAACATCTTAAAATTTAAACAAAGAAGACTACACTGGTACAGTTGCAGATGTCTGGAAAGGATTGTATCAGTGCAGATTTACATCTTCCCAGAGCAGACATGAAAGCATTTACATCTTCCCAAAGCAGACTGTAGAAGCTGCAGCAGTCCGAGACTTACATATGCTAAGCGTTTTACAGTAACAGCTCAGGAAAAGAAAAAAGGAGGGAAAAAAGAGAAAAGTTGAATCACAGCCTAATTAAAACAGTTTTTCTGGTACAAAAATCTTCATGTAGGTTAAGGTCTACACACAAGGATACAGCTGCTTAAATGCAAAACCTCATGGTTTAAAAAACGACAGAGGAAACCTGACGAGAAAAACGGAACAAAGTTTGTAGGAGAGAGAAACAAGAAGAAAATAGACAAACAAAACCAAATGTAAAGCATGAAGAAAAACCTCTGAAAGAAAAGATAAATGACAACAAATAAAGGCAGTGAATCAGAATCATATCAGACTAGGACTTAATTAATACTGAACTTCATTTTCCCTTTGCTACCGATCTATTTACATCTAAACTATCAATAGTTGTATCTGTAGCCATAATAAACCCCAAATAGAATATCTTCCCTTAGTTTTTGAATTGTTTCCAAAAAGAGTTAAAAACATTTCAGAAGCAAAAGATTACAAATTGGGGAACTCGGAAAAGATTTGCAGCTATCAATGAAGACAAAAACCAGATACAGACCTTTGCAAAGCAGGAAAAAAAGTATTTTGCAAAAGGATATGGTCAAACATGAGAGGCAGCTGGAGGCTAAAACTCAGGTAATGAATGCTGAAATACATAAAAAAAAATATTTCCTCTCTTATAATTAGGGTGGAGGGTAGTGAAGAGAGAAGTAATATTCTCACTTCAAAGTGCCCCTAAACTTTTATGAAGAGTAGTCCTTCCAACATACGGCCGCTACCAACCAGCTTCTCTACTAGAAATCTCATTATTTTTTGCTAGCCCTTAAAATTCAGGTAAATAATCCAATTCAGAAAACAATCACAAGTGTAGACCAAACATTTTGAAGAATTCCAGAAAGGGCTGTGCTGAAGAGGAACTCAGGGAACTGAAGACTGAATGCTATACAGTTAATAGAGACTTTTCCACTGAAATATTATACCCATGCTCACAACAACAGATGAGCATTCCTGAACTACTTTGCTACCAGAAAGTATGCACTTTATTGGCCTTATCATTGATAAGACATTGCTCAGGCCTTTTTTGTCCTCTAAACATGAAAATATTAAGTGAAAACACAACTGAAGCCCTAAGCAACACTAGAGGCATCATGATACACATTTAGTTGTTATCTGAGCTGTCTTGAAGGTATCTGTCAAAGTCTCTCAAGCTGCCAGAGACAGATGACCACAAGAATGACCTGCTCTCCCATTACCCCCCAAGGTTTTTCCTACAACAGTGCAGCCAGCACTCTACTGACTCCACTTTGTTCTGCAGTGCTACAGCAAGTGGCCCCTTCTTCTTACTCACCACGGGGGATAGATGTGGATGACATCCTGTGGTCTGCTCTTCAGGTGAGCTGCTGTCTCTCTTGTGAAGAGGACTTTGAGTATTGGTTCCTCTGCATTGATGACAGCATCCTCTGGTGAAAGTGTAGCAGGAGACTGTTCCAGCTGCTGGCAGATGGCAACTTGTATTGTGCACTCCTCAAATATTTCTAAGATCTTCACAATTAAAACACCAGATTTATCTGGAAAGAAAGTAAAAATGAAAAATAAAAATGCAAAATCTGGATGAGGAGAAAGAAAGACGTTCTGGCACTCTAAAGATGTGCATGCCTCTGTGCTCTGCACATCTGTCTGACCATGATGAATCCACGTATGAGTAGAATACACAGCCTTATCAAAAGGCCTACATTAAGCTTTTGCAGTAATTTTTGTTTTCTCTAGAGATTAATTGTACAGATTAATTGTAAAGAAAAAATCCCACATGCACTTCTTCCAAATAACAATGAAATCACAAACTCCCTAGAAGAAGCCCTCTCCCACCACACCTGAACTTTTAAATCTTGCAACTCATTGATTTGTTCAGTCTTTTTTTATTCGACACTGAAAAAATGCATTTATTTAAAAACAGAATAATCAAACACTGTGTTAAAAGTGAAGTTGTGTTTACCCTCCTTGACCTTTCTCAAAGCAGCAGCTGTCAGGAACCAAGTTAGAAGATTACAAGGCATCTAAAAGCTGATGATTCACATTGAGGGACAAATGCAAAGAAAGAAGGAGCAAGATGGACTGCCTAAAAATAATTATTGCAAAACCGATCATCCATTTTATCAGCAGGCAGTCTGGGTAGTCAGAAGGCTCTCTTGTGTTAAAGCAACATGAACAGATGCAAGCATCTGCACAGATCAGTTCTTAGCACTTTCGTCTCTGCTGAACAAGGAACAACTTTGCACTGCAGTGAAATTACTCCTAGGTCCCTTTGCACTCTGCCCAGGACAGCAGCTACTCACCCAGACCTTGGTCTGAGCTGTAAGATTATGTAAGATTCATTCTCATTCTCGCCTAGCCTTGCTCAGACACAGACTCCTGTCACTGGGGGGAGAATAGCTGTTACCCTGCCGAATGCTACAAGCATTCACTGGGGCAGAAAAGCATCCCAGAGGACAAGGACAGCAGAGCCCCAGTTCTACCCTTTTTGATTTACAAGTTGGATTGGGAAAAACACGACATCCCAAGAAAAACAGCTGATATAAATTATTGTCTTCCCACAGCAAAGAAGAAACAGGGGAGGAACAGTGAACGTGATACTGGAACTTAACAGCAGAGCTGCACTAGTTATTTGTTTGTTTATTTTAAGGCTCATTTCACAACTGTGAATGTTTTTCCTCTGGAAAATAAATCAAAATATTTTAGTTTGAGCTTATGAGAAACTTCAAAAAAAAAATCAACTCAACCCTCAAGAAACCCAAACCAAAGAACCCAGGCCCAAAACCTTTCAAATTTATTTAATAAAGTTGAATTCTACAAAAATAAAATAAAAAAAATTCTGTCCCTGTCTTTATTAAATTTCATACTGAAACTGAAATAAAGCAATTTGGAAATATAAAACGAAATTGTTCTCAGAACAACTTTCATGTGAACCCATTTTTCATCACATGCAATATGCTTCTGCAAAGCATTCTGCTCTCCCTGAAACTGGTATTTTCCAGCTGTATAAAGGGTTCCACCAGACGGTCTGACACAAGATGTACAGAAGCCACTTCTGTCCAAGCCATTACAGCTTGACCTCCTTTTCCAGATCTAAGAAGTAGGAGAATCAACCTTTTCTGCCAAGTCCTTCGAAACTGACTGATGAAGAGAGATGGCTGTCCCTGCTGCTGCTCCTCACTGCTGTCACTTCCTCAGAGAAAGCTGTAACATCACAGTGTAACATCACAGATACTCACTACACTGCGATGTTTGCTTATGTGAAAATTCTGACATGCGTGAGCACTGACTAGTTTTCTGTGCCTGAAGGGAAGGGCTTAGAATATCCACACTTGAATTCTGTTTTGCCTGACTAGCTGCAGTTGTGGTCCTCTGTCAACCCCAAGTCATTTGGCACGCATAAACAAATTCTGCTAACCACAAAAATTCTCATCCTTTAAAGTAACTAAGCATTTACCTCTCCCCTCTAGACATACAGCACAATTTGCATTTACATCCACTTTTAAAACCAAGTCACAAAAAAAATCAGTTTCAATTTTCAAACGCAACAACAGTTTATTTAAAAAAAAAGTATTAAGACAGTTTGTGAGAGAGACTGCTCATTACTTCTGAACTATGTATTTCTTACATGCAGAATTTTATGACAAATCTTACTGGTCAGCTTATATGTTACTCATCTGATACAGCAGGCTGAAGACAATGAATGACAGCCTAATAACATTTTTCTTTTAAATACCTCTGACTGTAAAACAGTTAAAAATACTAGGTAAATCAAGAACTATATCTGTATGAAAGTTTCTAAAAGGCATTGGAGTAAAAAATATCCTACCAAGACACCAGAGTCTCTTGCAAGCCTAAAGTTGGTGGAAACACTGGGAGCTGATACTAAATGAAGCAGAATGCTTCGACACTCAAAGCATCTCAATTTCAACAAGTAGCCAAGTCTCACACTTGGCACACATGCACATTCTACAGAACCACAATCTATTTGTTTATTTAGATGCACAGAGATAGTTTAGTTTAATTACTCTGAAATTATTATTACTGCTGATGATAGTGTTCTCTTGAACAACATGGAAAAGCACTTTGGATTGCTGGCACATGATGAAACACCAAAGTTCAGAATGTAGCTTTGGTTTTAGTACATTTGGCTCCGGTATTGTTATGTCAATCAAAAATAAATCAAACATATGTGGCTGCACACTGAAGGGCAAATTTGTGGGTGAGGAGACAGGCTCACTGCACATTCTACGGTTTCCAGAGTTTACTTGTTCGTTCATCCATGTGAAAAGCTCACTTTGGGGTTTTGCAGTGCTCTCCTTCACCCTCGGATAACTTACATAAATTCCCATTTGCTTGCTGAAGTTATCATTCATTTACTTTCATTTGCCAAGCAGAATTACAGCCCAAGAAATTAAAAACCAGATATGTGTATGTTTCATGGCAATACCTAGTAATCTTAAATAAAGAAGAATACCTTACAATTGTATGCATTTTAGAAGGTGCAATCTATAACTGTGCTGCAATGGTGCCCATTCCTACACTGCAAACTTCATTTCCCATTTTGCTGCCCAGAATACTCATGGATTTCTTCAGGGTTAGTTTCTATGAAAATTAATGAGGTAATCCAGCTAACTGAAAAGCCACCTCAGTTTACTTACTTCAAGGTAACCTTTATTCTCCCACTGAAAGACAAGTACACACTCATGCTCACAGAGAGTGAGCATACAGCTGCCTGGATGCATTCAGAAATCTCTCATGAAGCAGCAATCAGCAATTTGAGGACTGCTTAACAAAACTCTCAAAGGAGACCTCAAGTCAAAAGGGACCCATAAGGATCCTCAAGCCCAACTCCCTGTTCCTCACAGGATCACCTAACACTAAACCATACAAGAAATGTTCCCTGAAATGACAGACTTGGTGCTGTGGTGAGCCTGTTCTAGTGATCGACCATGCTTTCAGTGAAGGACTTCTCCAAATATTCAGCCTGGTTCCAGATGCCTCTGCAAAGTGAAATGCTTGAGGGAGATAAAGATGGAAACCCAGCTCAGCCTGATCAGCATGAGACAAAGGTGCACTTCTCAGAAAGCCCTGGGTGCTCTGAGCTCAGGTGACAGAGGGCTGCTGCAGCTCACTGGTCCTGGAACACAGCCTAACATGGACAGCTGCCCCTTCCAGCATCTCTCCATAGCCTCACAGAGTCAGCTGGAAAGTCAGAGAAAACATCCACTGACACAGGATCAAGGATCATTCGAAATATCTGGCCCCACAAATATAAACAGAGGATTTATTCATCCCAGGGGTATGAAGTGTAATTCAATCACTGATACACAAGGCTTAAGATGCCACAAAGAAAGCCAGAAAGGCACTGATAAATCTGGCTGAGTCTGAATTTTGCAGAGGTATGTGAGATGTACAACATGTGCCCTCTAAAGAACACCACCTGAAAGGAGGGGATCAGTCACCAAGGCCTGTAATGCTCCATCACTTCTCAGAATTTTCCATAAGAAGAGAAATCTTCACAAAGACATGCAGTAACATGCTGGTCACTACTAAATCAACATATTGGTCACAAAAAGGACAGTGTACAAGAAAAATCAGGTACCAGTTAGGAGCTAGATTAGCTACATCATCCTTTGCAAAGCACCACTGTGATAAATGCCACCCTCTGAAAAGCAACAGACAAAAATCACTGCTAGATGGACCATGATCAAACAAATTAGTTCCTCCACACTTTGCAAGTGGTCCAGAGGGAGTGAAATCCATGGGAGAGATTGACTGGTGGGAGGAATGAGCCATTTAAGCAGGGAAGCATCTTTGGTGAAGCCTTGCTGTGATTGGCAAAAACCTCCCTCACCTCCCAGACAAGAAATAAGAAGCTCAGACAAAGATGAAGAAATCCTGATCCAAATCTAGGCAAATGGAACATCAGCCTCTCACTGCTACTATTAGCAGAACCTTTGAAATCACAGGAAAAGGTCTTTTTGGCAACAGTAGTAATGGAACAAACCTGGCAATGACCTTGGGCATAATTTCCAAAAAAGCATGATAATCCATAATTGTGTGATCAAAGCAGGTCTATATTGTATGCATGGGTTCAGAAAAACAACCAGTAACTTTTTGGTAGGAGAAAAACCTTATTTAGAACTACTAAGAACACAGACAGTAATTCTGGTTTACAAAGTCCCCAAGTCAGAGATCTGTGGGAGGTAGTTGGGAGACTATTTTGAGAAAATATCCTCAAGGGTTAACCCTGTTATCATTTTTCTAGGCAATCTGGGAACTCTTGTCACTGCCAGAAACAAGATCCTAAGCTAGAGGTACTTTGGTTTAACCACCTCACAGATCTGCTCTGACATACATAGTTCATTATTTAATTCCAGGTGTTCTCTGGAATGTTGGTTTCTCATTCCAATTTGTAACCCAGACATGAAGTACCTCAAACAAATATAATTCCGTGCTCAGGAGATGAACAAACAAATCTCAGACTGAATGCATCAGTTTCCCTTGGGTATTTATTTTCATTTTTGTTTGTTACTTTAGTACACAGGGTGATGCTGTCCTTCAGTCATATACCATGTCACATACTATGACACCAAAATATATTTTAACGCAGTAGTTTGCAGATGTTCTGCATTTACTCTGAATTCCAGGAGGGTTAAAAAGAAACAAAAAGAAGAAGAAATAAAAAAAAAGCAAAAAAAAAAAAAGCTCCCCATTCCTTTGGAGCTCACAGACTTGTCCTTGAGCCCTTTGAAGACTTCAGATGACTCTACAGTCTCTGGTAGACTGAATGCCCTTAATCTTCAGACCTAACACAGCGGCTTCACAGCAGACACGTATATTTAAGCCACATCAACACTGAATGTACATGGTCACAGAAGATACACTGGCCATGCCAAGGGCAGCCTAGGAGTGAGGCTAAAGAAGAAAGCCAGCCTGCTTTGACTCTCAACAACCAAAAAGCAGTTTGGAGACGAGCGAAGGAAAAAAACATTGAGTGGCACAATTTAAAAAAAACAAATGTTCAGACATTCTGGCTTCAGTGCCTGAAATACAACTCTGAAGTTTGTTTTAATAACTCTATAACTACCAATAAGGAAGACAAATGAGGAGGAAAATATAGAAATTATGATCTCTTGGGAACCACATATTTTATGTTTCTCTAGTGACACAGTGACAGGAAGCTGAACACATTGCAAGCAGAGGATCCATGGTGGTTGACGTATGGAAATGCAAATGTCAGTATCAGTAAGACTACATGCATTAATAGTGAATTTTGCTAAAATGCTACTGTTCAAGTGTTCCAAAAGAGCACCTGTAACCTTAAATAGAAAGTTCTCAAATGGAACAAACTCTCTTTAGAGCTAGTCGATAGAACTCCAGCAGCAGAGCAATCTCTACAAGACCTACAGAGTGAGACAAAGTGTTTCAGGACAGCAAACTGAATTCTGCATGGTTTGAACATGTCAGCTGGGATAGCCAGTGCACCTCCATGCAGATCAGACCAGCAGAAGTAACAGCAACACAACCACATCAACAAGAGCAAAACAAAGCCAAGTTTAGTCTATGGCAGCAGGTACTCCTGAATTTTTCAATTCTTCCTGAAAATTTAAAAATCTTGCAATGTTGCAAGAATGCATCTCACCCACAGGGCTGAAGGATGTGACATGCCCATCTGAATATAACTGAATGTAACAATCACATGACACAAGGTAGAAATAAGTTCATAAAGGCCACAGTACCAATGCAGAAAACAGTGAACTACAGTGAACTACAAAAACACAGACTACATCTTAGAAACACAAAAGAAAACTGGACCTTAGGAAAATGCCAAGCAGTGAATGGCTCTGCTCCACTGAGCATTCCAGAAAAATCCCCAACTCATATCCAAGCATGAAGGAGAACAGAGTGGAAATTATTACTACTGTGATAATGAAAAGCCTAGAGTAATAAGGACCATATACATACCTACAAGTATACATGTGAACTATAATGAAAAGCAAGACTGACAAAATAAAACTCCTCAGCCACAAGACTTAGCTCATAGGTCACATGAATAAAAGAGACCAAGCAAGCACGACAAGAGGCAAAAAAGGAAGACTATTTCAGCACCTTCCTTTTAAGTCAATTTAAAAATTACCCTTATGCAAGTAGAGCTTTCTGAATAAAACCATGACAAACTTTTAAGACACAAGGGAGGAATATGAGCTTGCTAGAAGTCACATTAATATTTGAACAACTGCTAACAAATACATGCTTTGTGCAAAAATAGTGAGGACAATTTGTTCTTAACAGCTAAACAGTCACAATTCTTTGTCTTAGTGATATCTGAATGACATGGGGAAAGGACAGATACTTTTAAGAAAAAACAAATTACCGTTACTTTTGCTCAAAGAGCTATTAAACAAATAGTATACATGAACAGCAGTTTAGAAGCAAATTTTTACTGTACCTGACATACCTAGCTTACATTTCTAAAAAACATAGTTGAGAAGTTAAGTTATGCTTTCTCTTCACGGTGAAACTCTTTTAGAAATATGCAGTATGCAAAATACAGGTGTTACATCAAACTTCTACTAATCCTAGATAAAAGCTGTTATAAAATAAACTTTCTCACTGAAAGTGCAAAGAATTGTGGGCAATTAAGGTTGGGAATAGTACTCACTGCACAAAGAATGAAAGTCACTCTGCCTTTGGCTCAGATGAACAGGTCAAATACACATTATGGAATTATAAAGGAAACAATAAAAACTCTACTTTATGCCTTGCTTAATAAAGCAAACTAGTAACACTCTTCCAAATTTGTCTCACTCAGTTATTTTTTCAAAGGCATTATTTCATCCCAACATCATTTAACTTTTAATTGTCTAATGTGGTTCCAAAACTGCAGTTAGCTGACACTCTCCTGGGACATCACGTACTATCTGCAGTGGAAGAATAGCCAACCACTTTCTGGTTCAAGCCACAAAGTTTAACTTTCGTTCTTAAGCGTAAAAATTATAAAATGTCAAATTACAGGCATAAATCAAAACAAAAACATTCTTTTGCTTGGCATCATATTATTGTTTTTCCTCCTCCCTCACGTATAACTTGCAGGTTATACTCAGCAAGCAGGTAGATACCAAGCAGACCCTCGTCATCCAAAGCCAACACTGAAAATCAGGTCTGGATTACAAGGTTTCCACAGCCTGTACAAAACCGTCTGGTTGCTATTCTGATCTATACATGTTGTTATCCTTCCTAGGCTGGTAACTTCTGAAGCCATTCAAGAAGATTTTTCTCAGAAACACACCAAGTCTCTCATAGGCATGATGGCTTCTTGCCACATTTATATAAATTTTTAAAAGTCTGCTGTATTTGGCTGTGCTTTAAACACTACACATTCTTTATAAGAACATATGTAAGCCACTTAAAGAGACTGTGCATGTCATTATTGTTTCTCATAGGAAAACAAAAACAATACAAGAATTGTTGTTTGAAAAAGACAAGTTTACATTTGACGTTTTCCTTTCCAATGCTGTAACAAGTTGAGACAGTTGGCTAGGGAAAAAAAAAAAACTGGCAACTTTCCAGGTCTCTAATTTATAATATTAACTCTTAAGTGATAAAACAAACTATCAAGAACTAAGAAAATAAGCAACAACAAGCAAATCTCAGATTTCTGTCTTTTTAGAAGAATATTACATAGTAAAGGAAACTCTGTTAAGGGCTACCCATGTTTTCTTCATCATGTACAAGTTTCATGGCATTCAAGCTGCTAAAATCCTTTCTTCCCATCATCTTAACTAGTCACTGAAACTGGAAGAGGGGGGAGTGATTGTTTATATCCTCTTATATAAGCCTTTCAGTCTTCCTGAAAAAGTGTATTATATGTGAAACCCTGTCCTCATCTCCAGGGCTCCGCTCTCCTCCCCTCAAGTGTGTGTTCCACTTGCCTCAGCAAACTGAAAATTTGTTACCCCTTGAAGGTGACTTTTCCCTGAGAGGAAAGAGCAGTTTGGAAAGAAAGATCAATGGTTTTTCTTTATTGTCAGTTCACTACTCAAATTCAGTTATAACACCATCATGAATCTTAACCTTGGATCAATAAATACTAAATCTTGCATCAGATTACAAATGCTAGAGAATAAAATGTTTCTGCATTTGAGGTAAAGAACTGCTTTGATGATAAGCTGCAAGACAAAACCAACAGAAGGTAGGATGTATAGAAACCAGAATTTCAGAAGTTACAGCAGGAATCTACATGAGTTTGCTTTAAATATTATTAGTGTCTCCTCCTATAGACAGGAAGGTTGTCTGAATGTAACTCAGAAAACCACTATTTTTTTCTTCCAGCAGATGTTGACAGGAAAAAGGTTAGGGGTTTTGTTGTGGGTTTGTTTTGTTTGGCTTTTTTTTTCTCTCTCTCTTTCAGCTGTCCAGATCTCCTCTTTGCCCAAACAGGAAACCTCATGGGGAAGTTGCAGCACTGCATACAGAAAAAAACCTGCAAATGGTCTACAAGCCCTTGCACAGAGTACCCTCAAACAATCTGCATGGCTGATCAGAGACTTGCTGTTATGTGGTCTGCACTTCTGCCCCTCTTATTTACGTCTTGTGAAGAAGAGAAAATTTTGGATTTGTGGCAGAGCCTGACATTCACCTCTGTTAAAACTGAGGCACAAAAAGTATCCAACCAAGCTGTGTAGCACGGGCAAGCTCTGGCATTCCCTCCCTTCAGACCTCTGCCTCGTATGGTCACCTTGATTCACAGAAGTGGGATTTACCTTGCACAAACCCATATCCTTAGTGAGGGCCTACCCCAACACAGGGACTGGCTGTAGAATGTGACTCTGCCCCAAAATTGTCAAAATCTGAGCAAGCACAAAGGTTTCTTCCACCCTGCAGAGTGAGACAGCCAAAGTGAGACCCCGTGCACTGCATAAACACCAGAAAGTGCGTGCTGAAAGGAGGTGCTCTCTTCTGGGCAGTGATTCATCCCAGTGACCGAGAGGCAGCCAAACCACAATGGCTACTTACAGAAAGGGGTCAGGGAGGTAACAGACAGGAATTAAAAAAAAAAAAAAAAAAAAGCCAAAACCTAGGGATTTCTGAGTAATATGGACATGGATACAACCTAAAAGTAAGCAACAGCAAAATAAACGCATAAAATTCTGCCATATGAAATGTCTAATGGGGGTGACAGCTGGAACTTCTGCAAACATTTTTTCTTAACTCTCATATGTAAGAAGGACTTTAAACGAATCTCATTTGAAATTGTTCCCCACTGCTTTAGCAATGAGCTTCTGGTCTGCGTGTCTATGGGATATCCAAAATGACGTGACAGCTCTCCCAGCAACTAAGTTACTTCAATCCTCCACATTAATCTTCAGGATACTTTAGTGACTCAAATGAGTTTGTTATTTGAAAAGATCTTTCCTCTAACTCTGTGCCGAAGTCAGAAACAGTCCTGGAAAGAGTGTGGCTTAGAAATATTACTGGGCAAAACAGAGGGGAAACAAAATTCAAGAAGATTCTTGGAGTAGTGAGACAGCCTTAACTTGAACCTAAAGAGATGATAGCTGAAAGTGGCATGCATTTGCTGTGCTGACATTTCACATTCCTGACTAGAAGCAAAGAGAAGGTTATCTAGTTACATTACTAAAATTTCAACCGTTCCAACAGATGTTCTCCAAACCAAACACTAATTTCATTTTGGTGACACAAAACATTATGGCCATTCTAAGAATACAACTATCAAAAATAAATTTTGCTCTAGATGCAAAATTATCTCCAAAATATTATCACAGTTATTTTAATGATTATTTTATAATCATTATACTTTGGAATAAGGATTGAGAATTGGAAGTGAAATTGAAGCTGTGAAGTTGAGGTGTATTCCTAAATGTATGGCATATTAAGCATTTTTCAGAAATTATAGCAAATGCTTGCAGGGTAAATTAAACAGTAGTTTGTCCTAAAGACTTCTTGTACATTTTTTATTATGATGGAAAAGGCATATCCCAGAAATAGTTCATTTTCTGCCAAAACGAAATAGTCTTAAAGACACTCATCAGAATTTTTTAAATGTACTTAAGAATACAGCAAATTATTTTCCCATAGCCTTTTTCTCATAAAATGCTAACGAATTCTGACTCATTTTCTGAAAGAAAGAAGAATAATCAAAGAAAGGAATTCAGCCAGGGGCAGATGTTTAGCATGGAATATTTCAGCCTAGAAGTTGGTCTAACAAAATGGTGAGCAGCCAAACACAAGGTTTTGTAATGACACACATGAAACTAGGACAAAAAAGAATATTAGCATATTAGCAATGTTGCAGGTCTGTTACTACAGAGCGCAATAAAAATTTTCATTTTATTAAAAAGGCAACCCTATTCAATATCTATTTCTGTTCTATATTTGAGAAGCAGCAAGAGGATGTCCTCACACCACATAAGAATGATGAAGTAACCTCCCATGGTTTTAAGTAAGCATGCCTGTACAATTTCCAACATAGCATTTCTGAAAAGAGCTGGCTAAAGACATCTCTGGTTCCCTGATGTCACTTTCTAGAGTGCATGCAGATACTAGTGAAATTCCAGAAGACTGAAAGGATGATGATATTGCACTATTATTCAGGAAGAGCAAATAAAGTGGCTTACAATAACTGGAGATCAACTAGTCTGACATCAGATCTAGGCAAAGTGGCTGGAAAAATTAGTGAGGAATTAAGGTCAGATTTACAATGTGCTATTCTGCATGGGTGGCATTTTGAACACACAGTATACAAATGGCAAGGGGATGTAAGCCCTCTAAAGCTTCAGTGAGAAACTGAGACCAAGCTTTAGCCAACAGTTCGAGTGTAACTTTAAATTCTACAACCTTCATATGAAAAATCAACCACTTTCACTATGACTAATGCACTCTTTGAGTGGAATGCAAAAAAGAGTAAATTTCTGAGAGCTAACTTTGTGAATTGCAGTTAGAGCTTTTTACCAGTGGAGAATTATAACTGAGTAACAGCAGGACTTGCAAGTAAACACTCATGCTATTGAATGGTTTCATCAGTGACATAAAGAAACTGTGCGAATATCACAAACTCAAGCAAATCTGTGACTAAAAGAAGACAGGCTTGAGCCACACAGTGATCTGAACTGCATGGTTAGCTGGAATACTTAAGTAAGATCAGACAGGCTACAGCACAAACACTTTCCTGTGTTTAGGCAGAAGAAACAGAAAGGGTAGCTGGAGAGTGGGAAACAGCATCTCAGAAAAAAAAAAGGTGTAGTGGTTATAAAATCACAGCGAATGATCAATTCAAGGTGAAGTCCCAGCACCGTGCTGTGACCAGAGCCAAACCAGACTCCAACACTTATCACAGGCCTCGAATATCCAGGAGGCTGAGAAGTGAACTGGACATGTCAATGATTTTAATGAGACTAAACCTGGAAGAATACACAGAATTGCTATCCTTGTTCTAAAGACCCTTCTGAAAAGTTCGAAAGGGTACAGTAAAAAGCCATGAAAGTCACTTGAACACTGATAAAAATGCTTTAGAGATCCTTAAAGGGCTCAGTCTGTTTAGTTTATGAAAATTGTGAGGCAGTAGAGGTTTTGCTATGCAAGTGTCAGAAAGGGAAAATGTCACATACTAAAGAGCTCTTTAAGGGAGAAACAAGGGGGACTGAAGCCAGACAAATTCAGATTTGGAAGAAAAACCACCTTTAAAAATTTGGGAGTAGAACTGGGGACAAACTCTCAAGGTAAATGATAGAATCACTTATCTGCGTGCTTTCAAATTAAGACCAGAGGACTTTCTGAAAAATAAAAGCAAGTTAATATATGCTCAAAAACAAGCAGTCGGCTGAATAAAGAATAAATGCTTGACATTTTGTAGACTGTAGTCACACACACAGAAGTTGATTTAAAATCTTAACTACCTCTTTATACTTAAACTCTATGAATTCATTACCTCTCAAGAAACACTACTGAAAGGTGGTGCTATCAGTGATCAGTAACTAATCTGCATGACTCCCACTGTTTCCTTTTAAGTGATGTGCACACTGTAGTTATGCTTCACACTCATTTCATAGTTGTGCTCTATTTGTTCAAACTTGGTGCCATTGACAATTTTAGCACTTATCCATGATTTTTTATCCATGTTTGTTTGTTGGCAAGAAGTGATCACATAGAAAAAAGAACAAAAGGAAAGGTTGATTTTAAAGAAAGTAAAAAAACCCACAAAAACCATTTGAACACTCATAAATTAAAACTTGAATTGTCCTACAACCTGCTGAAAACACTATGTTTCCATGTGATGCTGGAAATCAAAGAGCTGTGAAGAACTTAGATGGAGGCTACTTAAAATATATCCTTTACTTTATACATTCAAATGATGACTGAGTTGTTAGTAACATTTCTATTTATCAGAAATGCAATTATTAGCTTAGAAGACAAACAAGATAGCATTAAACCCAAGTCAGGAAAGACCAACAAATAATATAAACTTCACTTTTACCCCTACAAAGGCCATAGATACATACACGTAGGTATAATACTTTCATAGTGGTATTGTGTAATGCTTCTTACCTGAGGGGATTTTATCATCTGAAATACACTGATGCCTCCAAAAGCTAATGGCAGATCTTTCTCTGTTCTGGAGCCGACATAACCTCTCAGCTAGCCCACCCCTGCAGAGAATAAAGGAATGCTCAGTTTTGCCAGGAGTCAGTATTTGGTTTTGCCAAGTGACAAGCCACAGGACAGATGCATATGTTCATATATGTATGTTTGCTTTGACCCTTAGAGACAGAATCATACAGTAAAATTTCATTTTGTAGATTAGTTCTCCTAGTTTTGAGTTTTCCAATGAAGTTACTCCCAATAAAACATACACCTGGGGTCAATACACGCAACAAAACATTTTTAGTGTCTGGGTGTCCAAAATCTTCATGTCTTCAGTCTTGTCTCCAGTAGAAGGAGTGTAAAAAAAGGTTCCTAACTTTCCCTTGCACTTATGAACAGATCCTATTAGACAGTTGCAAATTCAAAACAAACCAGTGTAACCACTAGTTATAACAGGTTGGCTTTTCTTTTCCCTCACAGATTTGTTTGTCTGTTGGCAGGGAGTGATCACAAAAATATTCTTTTACCCATACTTGACCCTATGATTCATTTCACAAGCTGGGTCAAGTGTGCAGTTTCAGTGGTCTGAACACTCTCCAAGATGAAATTAATTTAGCATTCCCAAGGTGAGTAGCAGAGGAGTGGCATCTAGCACAAATATACTTAAGGTAACACTAAAGCAATTCCTACCCTTGGATTCAAAGCCAGAAGACATAATTTCTCACTTTCAAGAACAACAAGATGTATGTGTTGGAAGCTGTCTTTGGGCTACTACAAAGAGCTTTGGACTACTGTGGGAGTGTTTGAGCATTTTTCTTTGGCTTCAAAGAAGTTATTTGCATAAAGACCTCCTTCATTCTTTTGTTGCAGTGTAAAGTTTCTCCACAAGTACTATCGAATATATTAATAGAGATTTCTACTAAGGTGAAATGTGTCCTTGAGTTAAACTGGTCTAGGAATCAACAGAGATAGCATACAACTACCTTTTGACTATTTGTGCACATGAAGAAAATTTTTTAGCTTAGTTAAAAAAGACAAATAGCTTCGTAAAGCTCACATCGTATATGTGAAACTGGGAAGACACACACCTGTGGAAACTGAGAAGGAGTTAAAAAGGGTAAGCAGGACTTCAGGTGAGTTGTAAAAAAAAATCTCTCTTTGGTTACCAGGTATTAAGCAATTTCATCTACAGACAAGTTAACACATTATATAAAAAGTACTTAGCAGTGTCAGCTGAATTTTTAATGAACAACTACATCCTTTGCAAAATTATAATTATTATATGAATTATCAGAGGCAGTGGCTAAACATCTAAGTAGCAGATCACAGAATGAACTCTGAAATACAAGAGCCCCATTTAAGCCAAAATGAGCTACAGAAGTTTTGCAGTTTACATTGCTACATCTCTATGGTTGGTGTCAGGCAGAGAGGAAAGAAAGACTCGGAGGAAGAACAAAATCCTCAAAGCCTCAAAATAAAGAACCCAGATTTAACAAGCTATGAACCCACTCTTAGCAAGCTATGAACCCTGCTATATTAGGAGGAAAACAAACAAAAATGTTTAGAAAATATTGGGCTCCAGTGCAGTTCCAGGTAAGCTTAACAACCTTGTTTAATTCTGGTTTCAACGAGAACTTTAAGCCAGAGAGACAACTAATACAGAAGTGCAATGGAAGCTTTGGTTCCAAGAGTAGCACAAAACTTCATGCATGATAACTTATTCTGCTGATAACACTGTGCCCATCCACATTTCCCCCCAAACTTGAGCACTGAAGCATTACCACACCACAGCACTTGTGGGCAAACAGTTCTACAGACTCCAACAAACTCTCCATCCAGTTTCTCTTCTTACCAGGGAACCATTCTCAGATGCAGTTGTAATTCAGCTTGGCTGGGTGGCCTACATGAGCCATGCTGAAACTAGTAGATGCCAGCTCAGCTAGGCTTAAAAATGCAGCAGTAAAATGCATTTTCAGATTGCTTGTTTAAAAGCCTTGCATGCATCAGTCTGCATCTGAACTCTGTGGGCGGACTGTAGCAATACACTATATAGTTAGTAGCTCAAAAACTTGTGTTGAACAGTTTTCTTGCAGCAAAACAAGTGTCGTCCTACTTCATTCCCTCCACAGAGGCCAGTCAGAGAAATGTATTTTATTTGTTCAAATAATGAAAGAAAGCCCTAAAGCACCTGCAGAAGAGAGCAGTTATTATTGGCTTACAGCCTAATTTCCCCCTTTTTTCCTGAACAGGGCTATGGTTGTGTCCAGTCAATCAGCTCCTACTCTTGTGCAAGCCTGCTACTGTTACACCTATGGCAGGAACGCCCTGTAGCATGAAGGAAGAAAGCAAATTTCTGATTCTGAGGTTACTGCACTCAACAGCAAGACACCATTCCTGTTTCAGGCCTGATATGACTACCAGGAGGGTCCCACTGACGCTCACAATTTCATTATTAATTTGCTGACCATGTCTCTATTAGGATACCAGTTATCACAAAGGTCCATGAGAAGCAAAACTCCGACTTTCCTTAGTAGCCCTAAGGGCTCAGTACACTGATATTTATTAATCATCATCCTTCCATTCCCATTCCAAATGCAGTTAAAAATAGTTCAAACAGAAAACATCACAAAGCAATTTGCATCTACTTGGTTGTAGAATATAAAATATAACTAAGAATGCATTTATGAGAGGTCCTCAGCTGGTCATTGGAAATGTTTTCATAGTTCGTGAAATTAGAAAACACAGTTCAGGGACGTGCCATGCACAAAAAGAATTTGTATGGCCAGAGCAACAGTTGGAACTTCATGGTTTGTTTCTTTTAAAAAGGCAGAAACAACGGAGTTTAAACACCACCGTAACCCAGGAGGATCAACCCCCTTTTTAGCTCAAACACGTAAAACAAAGGAAAAGGTGATTTCTGTAACACAAGCTAACAGAATTGCTGACAACAGCATTTAAAAACTACTCATTCCTTCCAAAACATTACAGGTGCCCACACTATAAACCACTTGTGCATGTACTGTGAGATACTGGCTGTGCAATAAGAGGTAGGTCAACATCTGGGGGGTATGTGTATAAAATTGGCAAATCTATTTTGATTACTAATGTATCAATTCTGTAATCAAGGGAACGGACAAACTATTTTATTGAAATAATAAAAACTGGTTTAGGATGTATACTTTCCTGACCAGCACTTTAAACTTGGCCCCAAAATGTTCTAATAAGAGCAAATTGAACACATTTGGCAAATTGTTAATGCAAAGGCTGTTCAGCAAAGTCAAGCTGCTCAGATACAATCTCCACTGCCCAGAACCTTTTTATTTTTAATCACAAAACTTCCAGTACAACTATTTTGTTCCTTTGATTCCCTGAAGGCAGATAGATTTAAAAGCAGTAATTCATGTCCTATTTCCATACTAAATCTGAGCTTGTTGAAATACTGTATTTAAAACAACATATTGCCTTTACTGTCCATGTCCAACAATATCCACATGAAAGACAGCTTTGATGACAGTAAGAAAGCTCACCATCCTGTACAACAGCTCAGGTTCGGGTAGTTGCCTTTCCCACAAACTTTACAGCAAGACTTAAGAGTTTTGTGACAGCTACCACTAAAAAGTAATACTGAGCCTGATCTGTGACTTCCAGGCTGGTTCCTATCTCCCAACTCCAATGAGGCAAAAAAGCAACAACAGAAAGCAACAACAAAAGAGCATTATCTGCTGTGTTTTGAAAAGTAATTTTCAATCTTTCTGAAGTGTTTGGAGATCTCTTTCTGTTTCTTTATTAAGGTTTTCATTCAGCAGGGCACTTACCAAAAATAACCCCCTATTTGTCCAAGTTTACTCCTTTACAAACTTAAGTCAACACTCTTAACTGAGTTGGCTCCTTGTACACAGTATACACAGGATTCCATATAAATCAAAACAAATATATATCCCTATCTCAAGACTGGGCAATTTCCATTTCTCATTTCAAAGCAAGGAGAAATCTTCTCTCCTACTTTCACATTAACTGGTGAAGTAAACGACACTCAGCTGTCCCTGTCCACTCCCTCCCACTCCATGGGACACTTGCTAAAGAAATAAAAAAGGCCCTGATGACTCATGTTCAAATTGCCATCAACCAGGACCCCCAGGTCCCTTTCTGCAGCCCTGCCTCCCAGCATCTCATTCCCCAGTCTGTACACACAACCAGGATTGCCCCATCCCAGGTGCAGAATCCAGCACTTGCCCCTGTTAAACCTGGTGCAGTTGGGGATTGCCCAGCCTCTGATTTGTCAGGGTCTCTGCAGGGCCTCTCTGCTCTGGAGGGACTCAACAGCTTCTCCCAGTTTAGTACCTTTGGCAAACTTGCTTAGCCTCCCTCTGAATCCTGCATCCCAGGGGTGAATGAAGATGTTGAAGAGCACAGGGCTGAGGATGGAGCCCTGCAGAACCCCACCCGTGACCAGAGGCCAGCCTGATGTCACCCCACTCACTGTGACCCTTTGTGCCCGAGCTGTGAGCCGGCCGCTCACCCTTCACTCAGCACGGTTATCCAGCTGTGTGCTGGACATTGGTCTGGAAGGCGCTGTGAGAGACAGGACCAACAGTTTTGCTGAAGTCCAAAAAGATCACATTCTACTGGCTTTCCTAGATCAACTAGGTGGGCTGCCCTGTCATAGAAGGGTTTACAAGCAGGACTTCTCCCTCATGAAGCTGTGCTGGCTGTGACCA
>VXBQ01005426.1:54085-206251 GCA_013400175.1 Phainopepla nitens | reverse complement strand
CTATTTGTGCTAAATATTGAGTTTTCCATCTTTAAGACTAGCTCCAAAAGCAAAAGAGAAAAGAAATAAAGTATGGAGTTTGTTATCAGAAACTGCATTTACTCCCCCACATCCTTCTCCTAGTCTATATTATCTACAATAAACAGCCAAAAAGAACTCTCCTTTGTTTTTCAGTTAGTTTTAACTAACTAAAGCAAAAAAATTCCCTAAACTATAATTTTATTCTTTTTCTTAAAATTATTTTGAACCTACTCTAAACTAAAAACCCAGAAAAACCCCAAAAGTTCCCACCTATAGCCCACTGGGCCTGGCCTGGGCCTCAACATTTTCCAACACTAAAGAGACTAATAACAAATGAAACAACTCACAAGAAAGACTTTCTAAATTTATCATCTCCTCAGAGCAACAAAAAAATTTATTATTATAATATTGTTCATTTTTTATGCTAGGCAGTGCTTTACCTATTAAATAAGCAATTTTTTCCACTTCTCTCTAAAAAAATCTTTTCCCAAACCAATTAAAGGAAAAAAACACTTAAACTTTCTTTCTTAAAAAAACCCTTTAAAGATTTTCTCCCAAATTTACCCAAACCAAGACAACCTGGAAGCTTAGACTTTTGTCCTTCTCAGTCATGTTTCCAGATGCTGCATGGGACAAATCTGAATTACCCTTACAGCACTTCCCTGGCTTTCCTTTGAAATACCACCTATTATGCAGTAATATTTTTTATTAATATTTGGACCTTTTCCACACCCACCAGCTAAAATGTCTTCAATGCCTGGAAATCTGTAGGAATAGTTTTGATCAGCCTTACCTGATCTCCCAAGCTGGTTCTTGGCTGAGCTCCTCTGCTCCCAAGCTGCACAATGGATGGAGGGGAAATAGGTGGGAGCTGTTAGCTGGGGGCTCATACTGGGACAAAGTGGCATCTTGAATTTACAGACTACTGTGATTACTCTGTGTGCTGCTTTACCTGGGGTGGGAGGATGCAGATGCCCAGCTGGCACTCAGAGGGCTGTGTGTTTGCTGGCAGAATTTATTATCTGTCCTTTGACACATTGCAATGTGGAGGCTGAAAGTAGCAGGCAAAAAAAAACCTGCTCTGAATCAGGTTAGGGCTTTGCTACAACACAGCTGAAAACAGGTGGAGTTTTCTTTTCCAAATATTTGAGGACTAATTTGGTGTCAAACTGCACCATGTTTGTAACACATGCTGTGTGACATTCCCTGCTGTAATGGTCAGACAGGTCCACCTGGAAGTGACAAAAAGACATGAAATTAAAATTTAAAAATGCAGAGTTTATCTAGCCCAACACTGG
Organism: Phainopepla nitens; assembly: GCA_013400175.1. Classification (NCBI taxonomy): domain Eukaryota; kingdom Metazoa; phylum Chordata; class Aves; order Passeriformes; family Bombycillidae; genus Phainopepla; species Phainopepla nitens. Next base: position 204,932 of record VXBQ01005426.1, on the reverse strand, counting down.
GAGATGCTTCAAATGTTGGGCTAGATAATAGGCTGCTTTCAAGAGATCTGTAGTTTGGAATGTGTTATTCTTTTCTGAAAAAGTGGTAATTTTACTGATCTTCTAAGTATGTCAGTAATTGTAGCTAAGAGATGTCTTGGCCTCAAATGCTGGTTTGTTTTGGCTTTTTATTTTGCTTGACAGACTGGTGCCTGTTCCCCCTCCTTCCCACCACTGTGTCTCTTTGATTCCACTTTACACGGGAGTTGCTTCAGTGTCTTTGTCACATTTGAACTTTTGTTTAAGAATAAATTTTCTTGAGTGCTAAGCCTTACAGCAACTTAGGTACTTCCAAATCAAAGTCAGAGTAGATATATGCTCCTGCAGCCAAGCTTTTCAGGGAGATTAGTTCTTCTAACTTCAATTGATTTAATAACTACTCTGCACTTGAAGACTTCTGAGGACTGTGCAGCCAAGGCACATCTAAAATTTTCTCCTAGGTCCAAGTGCCACTAAGGCAGTTTTGGAAAATGCAAAACATAACTACAGCCCCTTTCTCTTGCATCTCATGGGTTGGAAGGAACAAAGGACTGTTTCCTAGTGTTTGATGATGATGTGAAACCTGGGTCTGCCCAAAAACATTGCCAGTGTAATTCTTTTTCATTACTGCGGGTGTTGAAGGAATTTGAAAGAGCTTCCCTCTGGATTAATTTTTAAATGTTGGTTCAAATGATTTGAATCGAGATAATAAGGATATAGCTGGTCTTTTGAGGGCTGTGATCCAGACTGTTACTTTTCATTTGAATGCTTGGTTTTACCCTTATCAAAATCCAGAGCATGCTAGAAACATGACCTTTTCTAGTCATTTGCAAAGTATCCAGAAATACTTTGGAATAAGAGGTAGGAAGTTGAAAAGAAAAGAGTAACTCCAAAAGCTGTTCCTGTTGCAGCAAATTTGTATCATTCTCTCTTGATCATGTAATAAAAACAAGTCTCCTGCTCATTAGGCTAAAAGTGGGGTATATAACCTACCAAAATGTGGTTTTAACCAGCAAGCCTCCTGGAAAGTCCACGAGCTGTGTTGGATAGAGCAGTGCCTCAGGCCTAGGTGGGACTGAAGACATATCTAAGGGGAGATTGTGTGAGAGATAGATCAAGTGCTGCTGCTACCTCTACAAAATTTGCACTCCTCCTCACAAAAGACCTTGTGTTTGATGTTTTGTGGAGCAGCATACCTCGCCATAAGTAGAGAACTTGGTTGTGATTCTCACCCAGTTCCTTTGTTAAAAGTGATATCCAGCTGTCTTAAAATAAATTTCTGCAGGTAAAGCTCACAAATATTGCTGGATTTTCAAACAACATATGAATTAGTCCTTGTATCTACAAATAGCTTTTGGTAATGAACATAAATTCGTCTTCCTGTGAAAAAAAAATTATGAAAATCTGAGTAGTCCCATGAAACTCGGCCTTCAAGCCCAAAATCAAATTACTGAAACCAGTCAAGAAACTGTAAGATTTAAGGTGGTATGTGACATGATTTTGAATAAACAGACTCAATCATTTCCTAACAGCCTTGTGCTTGATCTGAAACCAATAATGCTTTGAAGAGTACATTCTATGTATGACTTTATAGAGAGACATTGATCTAGAATGCAGGCATGTACCCTTCCAAGCAGAGTTTGGAGAGTGGTACAACACAGATGCAGTGGTTTAGAGGCATAAGGTAAATCTGAGGAGTCACCCAAAAGAAGAGCCCCCTGAATGGTGTCTGAGAGTAGGAGCAGAATGAGAGTCAGAATAAGGCCTAAGGTACGAACATGCCTTAAGATGCTGGCCCAGGGTAAGAGGAGGAAATTTACTTGGAACTGTGCATCCAAGGCCATCGGTACTGTTTGGTTGCTTGGGTTTACAAGAAGAAACTGTGGAAGCCAGAAAAGGCTTCTGTGACCTTACCTTGCATGAGAGCAGCTCATGCTGCTGTTTGATTATGGAGGCCACCTACAAGGAAAACACATGCTGGGCAGAATTTTAAATTGCCCCCTTGCTGGATTAGCATTGCTCTATGTGTCCTTCCCTACATCATCACCTTCAGGAGACCAAGTTCTTCAGACTTTTCAACAACTTTATTGTATATCCAGTCCTAAAATGGAAGAGATGAGTGATACAGTTTAAAAGCGCTCTGCTTGCTTCAGGCTGTCCCCAGGCTGCTTCTCAGGTGTGGATGTGTGCAAATCTGCCTTGAATGTGCTGGAGCTAATCTAGCATGATGCCTTTGCTTCACTGACATGCATTTCCCCACAGCCACCACCATTGCATGTGGCTCCAGTATGGCAAGAAAGGGCAAGGCAGAGGTGCCCCTTTACCCCTGCATGGAGCTGCCTCCTACTTGTGCAGCAAGAAATGCTTTGGGATTTATACAACATCTCCTAGAAGAACAGTAGCGAGATTAAATTGTTAAAAATCCCCTTTTCCTTTGCTCATATTGGAGTCACTTTGTCTTCCCCCTTCCTTCTCACCTTCATTAGATCAGGAGGAGATGATGTGCTGAATGCCACCCCTGACACTGTACAGACTTCCTGCATTCCAGGAGGGTTACCACAAGCCTGATTTCAGTGGCTAAAAACCCTGTGAACCCAGGTTCTGGGCACTGTGGAGGAATATTATCAGAAATCTAACACATCCAGAAAATATTTCCAGCGCATAGCTGTGTATTCTGACCAAGTCTCTAATATGCTGGTTGGGGAGAGGAAGCAAGTCAGCTACTGTTGGCACCTTTTCTGTGTGCCAGAGCTTTACAGTATTTAAAAATGCAAAACATGTAACTAGCAAATTTCCGAAGTGCCCCTAAAACAGAAGAACAATTCTAGACTCAGCCCTTTTTTAATTTTCTGGCTCTGTCTGTATAAAGCAGTTGCCACAATATTGCTGCCAGAAGAGGTAGTTTTTATTACATCTATTGACATACTTTCACATGCAATTTTAGCAGAGACAAAGCACAGCTGGGCTTTAGCTTGCTATTGAAGGTGAAACCCAATCTTCAGTAGGCTAATTGCACTGAAATAAAACCACGACTTTTATGGTTAAAAATCCCTTTGGAGATACCTCAGCAAATTTGTTTTGTGAAACAAATAATTAAACAAAAGTATAATTTTGCTTCAGGGTGTTGTGAAGACAAGGGAATATTATTTGTAAATGTCTCAGTGAAAATCAGTCCGGTTACAGGACTGTATTTCACCACAAAGCAAGGCCAGAATAATTAGAGGTTCATGAAACCAACACAACTATTCATAGTAGGAGGATGCAACTTTTTCTGAACCTGTTCCAGCATGAAGTGTGGCACTGCCCAGCTCTTGGAGCACAGAGGAAGGGTCCCAGCACATGCCATCCCTAGAAGTGTGGGACTGAGTCTGGGGCTGTGAGTTCTGCTGAGGGCAGGGTATTGAGCTAAGGCTCAGCTGGATGTGAGCACAGTTAAACTGTCCCCTGACTGGAATTAGCTTGGAGCCTGGACAAAATCAGCCTGCAAAGCACCTTGTAATTTTTCCTTCAGAGAGAGCTCTTCTGGAGCATCATGTTGGGCAGAGGTTACGGCTTCTCTCCATCCCTTCTACCAGGCCAAAGGGGAATCTCATGCCTGCCAGTAAGTTCCTTTAGACCAGAGTTTTCCCCAAGAGGGGCAGGCAGCTTTTCTTTCAGAAGCAGGTGTTGGTAGTTCAAGGACAGCATGCAGAAAACTGTTCATGCATGTGACCAAAATTTTTATGTAAACAATGACAACAAAAGAAGCCATTAAAAAAACCTTCAGACATCTTCCTGTCTGTCCGCTTTCCCCAGACAACACACACTAAAAAACATCAGAGTCTAGGCACTGAGAATTTCAACCTGTAAGATCTAAATTTCATAAATTCTGCAGAAAGGAGGAGGACGGACGAAGGAGACAGAAGTGTCAGGAAAGGAGTCAAGGAAAGCAAAATTACTTACTTGATTACAGACTTTTCAAATTATTTACAACTCTACTGGAAACCAATATGCCTTTTGGCTTGTGACCTCCTCCTTACTGCTGTTTGCTGTGATAAGTTGGAGTGAAAAGATGGTGGCTTTTGCTAAAAAAGAATTTGAAATAGTAATGAAACATCATTTCCTCAGGAAAGGTTTTATATATTGGAAGAGTCTTTATAGTTAAAAAATAACCTGAGCATCAGGCAAATCAGACAGAGAGGTCTGTCTGTTCTTCACTGACACTCATTAGCTGTTAGTGGGCTGTAGAGGGGTACACAAGGCTTTACACTCAGCTGCAGGATATCCAAAACAACCTTAATCAGAGATTACCCCAGACTCCTTTTGCAGAACAGATAACTGGACTTGTTCAGGTTTTTAGTGATCTTCATTTTGGCTATGCATCCCTTTGTTCCTAGGAAGCATCATAGCCAGCTTAAAGCATCAGAGTTCATTGGGGGAATCTGCCTGATAGACAAACTCACTCCAGAGGAGAGAATCGAAACAGACCTTTTTACTTCAACAGAATAAATCTGGTACAATTCCCTGAAAATGAGAAAGACAAGGACTGTCAGGGAGTCAAGCAACCCTGGAGCTTAGACAATTTTACTTTTCAAATTTTGTGGGTTGACTCTACTTACTTATGAGACTGAATTGCTAATAAAATTAATTAGAAGCATCATAAGCTGGTCATCCCAAGAGTATTTCTACTTCAAGCAGTCATTAATTATTCTGACTGGGATTGTCTGTCTTTTCTATTTATAGGCTGGCCATGGGCGACACTGACTGTTCTCGGGTTCCTGTACTGCTATTCTCATGTTGGAATTGAATGGGAGCAGAAGTATGCTGCACATTAGGATGATGCAAACAATTATTCTTAAGGGAGGTTTCTACACTCGATATTCTGTCTGCACAAGGGTGAGCCAGACCAGGTCTTCAGTCCATGCATTAAAACCAAAAGCTCATTTAATGGATTCTGGATTGCAAATGCAGGAATTGAACTGCAGAAACACTGATGGACTGCGGCCAGGGGTGGGGAGAAATTATGAAGCGTTTTGAATTATGTTATTTTTGTAAAACAGCATCTTTGTGACTCTGTGTACATTAGAAGCATGCACCTCAGAACAGGTATTTTATATATGTTGAGGGTTGTTTTCATGGTTTGCTGCCTATTGGGAGATATTGAAGAAAAAAAAAATTTCTGCCTCAGAGAATTCAAAAAGCCCAATCTCTAAGAGATGGTGTCCAGGGGGATGTAGGGCTGTGCCCTGCACTTACACTATCCCATGAAGGGCATGATGCTCATCAGTTCTTCTTGATTGCTTTCCAATATAAGCTAGAACATTCTGTATTCTTACTGACTGGAGCAGTTCTGTCTTAAGCTACTTTTCCACCTACTGCAGCAAAGCCTGCTTTTTCTTTTTAATGTCTTAATTTAAAATTTTGCCTTTAAAATAACACCTTTTAGTAACCTTAGAAATGGTTTTGTTTTCTTTAAAAAGAGAGAGTAGGGAGGAGGTCTTTTCTTCTTAAGGCACAGCTTTCCCTTTTAATCAAATATGCTCTTAAAGCTCCTTGGGCTTTAAGTGCTCTCTGCCTTGTCTTAGAGCTAAAGCATTAAATACTACCTTTATTTTGGGGCTAATAACACCCTGAGACTGTTCAGTCTGCCTCTTGTATTGTTCTGTTATAAAAGGAGATATCCCCAGTCTGGGTGAATGTTAAATCTGTTCAGTCTGTTTCATTCTCTGGTGTCCAAGCAATCAGCTCCTGCAGACACCCTGGGAGGAACTTTTTAAGACCTTTAGAAAAAATCCAGAATGATCTAATACAGTGGCACCAAATTAGCTGGAGCTCCATGTCCTTTGGCCACAGCCAGACCTGTTACAGCAGCATCTTTGCCCAAAAATTGTGTTGCCCAGAGCTGGGAAGGTCATGCCGGCAGGGGTCCAGGTTGCAGGAGTGCTTTGGCACACACTGTTTTCTAAGGGAAGACCCTTCTCCTGTCTGATACTATGGGTGTCTCCTACACTGTTCTGTTTTAAACTGATACTGAAGAGCAGCCAGAAGACCTTTAGTCTTTCTAAAGTTAGACATTCCCCCTAGGCATGGTCAAAAAGCCACAAGTTCTGGAGTAGACTTCTTCCAAAAGTAGCTTCCTCCACCCAAAGCATGTCAAAACTTGTTCCATGCCCCTGGCAGATATTTCAGCCTGTTGGGAGTTACTATCCTACTGTCCATCATTCCTGCAGCTTCAGCCAAGTCTGATATAACTTATCCCTTCAACAAGAAATTCAGTTCCTGAGACAGGCTCTTGCTTATTGCCTGCATTTCTGATACCTCTGCTGCTCACAACTATGACAGCCTTCTTGTTACCCTCCATTTGTTCCTGAAGAAATAAGGGCAGAGGCTTCAGCTCTCTATCCATCCAGAGAAAAGCCCATCTCTTGCTGTTTCAAAGCAGAAGCTCCAGCCTTTTATGTTGAGTCCCCCAGCTCCCCTGCCATGAGAATGCCATGATTTCCCTGGAAGCCATTTTTAGGAGACACTATGGCCTGTTGAAAATAACTTACCTTGAATGCTGCCTGGCCGAAGACATGGCTCTCCTGAGTGACTGGATGATGATTGCTGGGATCCTCTCAGCCACAGAGTATATGGCTCTAAGCCTCTGAATTTACTAAAAGGATCTGAGATTAGCCTCCATTTTGGGGCAGCACTGAGCTCAGGGCAAGAACTTTTTCAGACTTTGCTCAAACAGTAATTTGTAATTAAGTGGAATTAGCATTAGAGCAAAAAGTCATGAATCTGTTCTTCAGTCTTATCGATTACCATTATGACATGAACCAAGGTGCTACTGAGTGATTGGATTCCAATTTGTATGCATGCAGAACTTCGGGCTCCAATATGGAAATGACCTTGAAGGTCATAGAGAGCATGCTTATTTCTGAACTAAAATAGTGTTCTATTTTTTTTTCCAGTGCTTTATGTATCTTTCATAATTTTGTATCTTTTTCTGTTTCTATAAATAAAGCTGAAATGGACTGTTGGCTTGAGAGCTGTGTCTTGGAAAACTACGGCATGTGTAAGAAAAAATAAGCTCTCCACTGTTGTGGAGAAGCACTGCTCTGCACTGGAAGCCTGCAGGGTGGGTGCAATGCAGACTGGTCACTTTTATCCCTGTTGTGCACTGCATGGAACATGCCTTCCCTCGTGGTGTGAGTTTAAAAAGCAAATAAGCCTTTTGTAGCTGGGTTAAGGGAAGACTTCAGCATGTGAAGTTTCTGAGAAGAGCAGCATGCACATAAAATTATGCTTCCCACTCACAAAGTTCCTTCTCCGTCCTGCTTATGCAGCAGCTGTCATCATGGGGCACCTTCAGTCAGACAACACAAAGCTCTACGCCTGCAGCACTTCAAACCTGCTGTTCAGTTACTCCTTCAGCTTGGAGACACATTCCTCAGCATGGCCTGAGAAGTGACTCTTCATGTGGCACCTGATGTAATTGTGTGGTAGCCCAAAGTGCCATCCTCCAAGCAAGGCCTCTGTGACAGTCTTAGAGGGGAGGAGTTTGCAGAGACATGGAAGAGACTGGAGTAGCCATGTCACTTGCCAAACGAAAAAAATAGGGGATGGGTTTGTGAGAAACACTGAGAAAAAGCTAGCTAAGGGCTGTAGGAAACAGTTGATGAGGACAGATATGGCCAAAGTAAGACACTGGCCATTTTGCACCAAAGGGGAGCACCTCTAGCTGGAGTGAGGGGAACAGCAGACACTGATTACTACTGCTCTGACATCCTAAAAGTCGCAGAAATGCAGTGACCAAAAAGACCCTAAAGGTGGTGGCTCTGAGAACAAGCTGGACAGCTACATGATGGCTACTGACAGCAAGAGTTCACCAGTGATTTTGAAAAGTTGTCTAATTGACTAGCAAGCATAATGTATAGTGATATATGGCTTTAATGGTTATCATAAAGCCATAGTAAAGTCTCTTGCACACACACAGAGCCACCCCCCCACCCTTGCTCCAGCCCCTCCTTTGTTAACAGAGCCATCGTCATTACTGGGTAAGATTGTACTAAGTGGCTTTTTCTTTAATTCTGCATTGATCAGAGGGTGAGTGAGGCTTTGCTCAGCTATCTCTTTCACATCTGAGAGCTAAAAGCAGCTTAGTTGGAAGAGCCAGCTTACCACAGGTCAGAAGAAAAACAGCTTAACTGGGAAAACCTGCAGCAATTTTGTTATTAGTCGCAGCAATAACACAGGGCCTATCCTTTCTCTTGCACACCCACCTAATTTCCTTCGTCACCACTAACCCTTGAGCTGGTCACAGTTTGCACTTGCTGAGGAGGGAGGCTCTCCCCTGTCTGGCTTGGTGGCAGGATTGTCCTCAAGGAGCTCTGAAGAGCGAGGAGATTGCTATGCATGGTCTGTCACAATTTCTCCTCACAGTTCTTTATAGTTTCCCCCCCTTCCATGAGTAGTGCAGCTCATTATTGCTTTCTAAAATAACTCCCAGCACACAGCCACTTGTTAGTCAAGGCATATATTTTAATCCAGCAGGGATAGCTGAAATACTGCTCGATGCAAAGCCTGTGTAAGAACACTGTGCCTGTTACACCTTTGAGGAAGAGGGGTAATCTGCATTACAATAGATAATTTCCTGTATTATGGGACCTCTGAGAGCAACCCTCTCTGGTGGGTCCCCATGGATGCCCAGGGGTGTTCTGTGCATACGCACTGAATTCAACAGTCCAACCAGGAGCTGCTTGTGGAGTGGCTCCTCTGTTAGTCGTGTGTAAAAGGAAGAAAAAATGAGGACAACTTTGGTGCTTTTTAGTTTTCTGCTTCATGCAAATGCAATTGCATTCAACACAGGTCCTGCCAGAGCATCTGAGAATGAGTCCCTGTGGCACCAGTCACCTACACCAAACCTACGGATGGACAATGTGGCTCAGACGTCCTAGGGGACACGCACTGGCAGCTCCAAGCTTGAGAGGCTTTCACAGATGCCACCAATGCCCAGGAGGACAGGAAAAGGAAAATTCTAATGGGTATGACACACTGTAGACACTGCACAAGAGAAGGAGCTGAAGGGTGTCAAGGCTCAACTTTGAGGCAGCCTCAGCACCGCTCCCTTTAGTTCCCACAAGCTTTAGCAACATAAGTGAACTGCTCCAAGAGGAAGAGGGTGTGTGCACTCTGTACCCTGTAGAGATAAACCCAGGATTAAAACTATGTTCAAGAATCTCCTCATTCCTCATGCTGGGAATCACAAAGATCTGGGTGAGAACAAGTTAAACTAACATCAGGACCTAACAGGCAAATTTTGACTACAAATGAGGCTGCACCACCTTTCTTAATATCATGGGACAGCTCAATGTGTAAATAGCCTTAGGTAGCTGCGTATCAGCACCTTTCAGGAACAGAACAAATTAATTGGGCTGCCTGTGGCCTGTGCCTTCCCCAGAAATGGTCAGCCTGCAGGTAACAGAAATGCAGTCTATCCAACAGGCTTTTAAGGAAAGCTTTATATATGGTTGGGTAGCTGATGTGAATCATTGCAGACAGGTGCATCAGCCAGTCACTGAAAAATTAAAATTTACTGAAGAAGTAGCACAGAAATATAACTTCAGTTATGACCTGTGGCATTTAAATTGTATTGGCACTCCCTCTAGAGCTGATCTTTCTTGACAAAATTAATTAATTTTTATGGACCGTAGCATTTTCATCCCTGCACTAGCACATTTCCAAAATTAGGTGGCAAAAATAGAAGAACTGGAAATGATCCTAGAAGGCCAGAAACAGCTACACTGTTCGTAAATTAATTAAAAGGCAAGTCAGGGAAAAAATAGGTCCAGTTGATTTTTTTTTTTTTTAGACTGCTGCCAGAAGAGTTAAGGTTGCTTTCGGGGCTTGAGTATTGGGAGGATTACCATATAGTAAGCCACAATTCAGAGATACAAATAGCATTTATGAGACAGTTCTTGAATTATTGCTAATTTATAGTTTTGTGTTTCTTTACTTTTGTGGTAATAGTTTTGTGCTGAGGTGGTAATTCATGATGAAATTACAGGCTAATAACTTGCATTTGGTCATATATTTGCTCCAGGCCACTTCAGTGACCTCTCCACTGACTTTCCCCAGCTCTTGGCATCCTGTCTCAAGGCTACCCTTGGATCCAGCTCTGTTGACCCACACTTCACACACCACTGCTGGTGCCATCTGCCCAACCTTCTCTCAGGTTATTCTTCTCAAAGTTCCTCAATTTGATCATGTCCTGCCAACATAAAAACATCACATGGTAAAAATAAGAGATCTACAAAGGGTCTGAAGACGTCCTGCTTGTCTTGGACAGTTATCCCACTAACCATGACACCATGAACTGATGTATGCAAGCTGGATATGAGGCCTGACATAGGTGTAAGGCTTTAAAAAGCATGGCAGCCATTCAGAATAAAATAATACACTGCTTTTGGAGTTACTTGGGGGTTTTAGCTCGTACTGGTTGAGGAAACTTCTATTTTAAGAAAAATGACATTTTCATACTCATAAGGTTTCCAAGCTAAATCTTTAAAACTGAAGGGCTGCTGACAGTAACACAAGGGCACTCTCAGACACTGTCAGAGACAACTGAGGCAGGGTGAAGTATCTCACAGATCCTTCCAGCAGGCAAATGGTGACTCAGAGGGCTTACAGCCTTTTAGAACCTCCAGCCAAGGAGGCCTCCTGGGCAGTCAGCCACATTTGCCCTTGTGCCAGTGTTGTGCTTCCCTTTCCTGCTCTCTCCCTAATGTCTGCCCCCTGGATGAGTGTAACCTACAAACCCACCCTCTCACACTTCATTTTCCAAGGTTTTCCTCGGATGCTTACGTGAGACACAGGCAGGTTTCCTCCATAACAGATTTCCTGGGTAAAGGAAATGTAGCAGATTCAAGCTAGAGAGACAGGTATCCAGGGCTGTACTTTGGCTGCACTATGTGCTGCTTCCGTTTGCTGCCGTGACCTTAGACTCTTCTCCCTGGTCTACACTGGGGTCAGAACAACCAGCCTGCAGCCTTTCAGCACACCTGGCCAGAGCTGCTCTATTTGCTGCTCACAAATGAGAGGTGCCCGCCACCATTTTACAGAGCTGTTTACAATTTGTGTTGGCAGAATTGTAATTTCATGCAGTATTTCATGCACTCTTCCTGTATACTTTCCTAAAGGATGCTTTTTCCAATTTAGCTTTCAACTGAACGGCTTTACTTTATATTTTTGTCTGTCCACTTCCACTAGCCAGGTTGCATGTGCAGAGTTATCATTCTACAGGAAAACAAAAATAAGTACTTTATTTTGACTTGGGGCTCCATATGGATTATCTTAGCTTTCTTTCCAGTTCTCACGCTGAGAGTGTTCTATACATTTTCCTGTTATCATTAGTTCTTCTAACCTTCTGCTTAACTGTAAAACTCACCAAGAAAGATTGCTAGAGAGCTTTGAAAGCAATCTATTTCTCCTCTCTAAGCCCCGCTTGCAGGGAGCCATTTCTTGTTGAGCTGTCTTGGTCCCATTGCTGAGCACACAATAGCTCCCAGGCTTAATAGTGCAGTCCCTGTGCTACTGCTACGTAGCATTTCCCCCCAGTGGCAGCCCCTGATGAAGAAGAGGCCATAATCTTCCTTTTATAGAAAATCCACATGTGTAACAGATACTCCAGCCCCCAGTTTCTTTCTGCCCCTAGTTTTGTAAGCTGGAGGATTGGGAACACAGGAGGAAATTCCAGTGCAAAACCACAACCTTCTCAGATTTGCACATAGAAACTGCAGTGATATTTACAGGGGGTCTGTGCCCTGCCCAGGTAGGAATTAACAGCAAAGCTCATACTTGCCCCTCCTCCCTCATCCACTTGAACAGAAACATCTTCAAGAAAATCTCTGCAAGTGAGCAAAGCTTAAAAAGAACCAAAACCTCTTCAAGGTTTCTCAGACACTCCTGCCTCCATAAGTACTTAAAGTGGGGCTGCAGGGAGAAAGCAGGGAATTGGTAATGATGGATGGAGCTGCCAAAGTTAAGCTTGTTTTAAACCTACACCTGTGCCATGGGGCAGCTTAAATTTGAATTTGGCTGTGCTACATTAGGACTTAAGAACTTAATTAGGAAAGGGGAAGCAGAAATAGAAAAAGAAAGAAATAAAAGGCAAAAAGACAAGGCTTGAGCACATGTATTTTACAGATACAGCTGTGCATGAGCATCTTGATAGCGACTTCTGACAGACTTCAGGAGCTCACTTTCCCTAATGCCTTTTTTGGATTTCTCACAGGTTTTTACTCATCCTGTCTTTCAAGAACAGGACAGGTTAGTTCCCCCAGCTGCCACATACCAACATGGAAGTTGTGGTGAATTAGAATGAAAGAAGCACAGACTCAATTTTCTAGGGGAAACATACTTGTATTGGCTGAGATTCTTTCTATGTGTGTTGCAATTAAACCCCTGACACCACTGGCAGCAATAAATACCATAGCAACACGGCATCCTTCCCAGCATTTTCTGGTTGGATACACAGCCTTACTAACCAGCCTAACTCCTGGAGCAGAAGGCAGGCACAGAGAGCAGCTAATCAGCCAAGGTCTCCTCAGCCTCAGTGTTGGGGTGCAGCAGCCACTTCCCACTGGGTGAGGGGCTCAGTGCCCTCCCCGAGCTTTGGTGGGGTCTCCAGAGCGTTGCCCTGCACCAGGCACACACACTGCTGGGACATGCTGATCAGGAATAGTTTTGCTGTTTCCTTGGTGCTCTGGGAGCAAATTAAACCCATTGCTATTGCACACGTGTGAGGGGAAGGGATTTGCTGCAGTTCAGTCCCACCGGCTCTCACAGCACAAAAGAGCTGGTTTATGCTGGTTGTCTTTACTCCATTGCAAAAAAGCACCAGAGATAGAGTGCTTCTGACTTTAACACAGATACTAAAATGCACCACAGCTCAACTAAAGAGCCTCCATTACCAAATGCGGAATTTAAAACTGTGTAGGCAGCACTCACCTCCCCAGGAGTCAATGCACTGCTGGCTGCCTCCGGGAGTTCCTGCTGCTGCCCCAGGGCCGCACACGCAGCCGGGCAAACACCCCACGTGCCTGGCACGGGTCCCCAGCAGCTGCACACTAATTCATAACCAAACAGGAGAACAATACCTGCAGCTATTTCTGAGAAAAATCAGAAGCCCCAGCACACTCCCTGTGCTTTAGAAACCTTCTGTCTCTGCTGTGAATGTGCTCCCAGGTGGAGGGAATGAGGAGAGGGGCTGGTGCAGGTGAGCCCAAGGCTGCCCACAGCTGCTGGGGCTGCTGCTGCCCAGCTGAGCAGAGGCCTGATGGGCAGCATGCAGAACATGAGCTTTTGCAAGCTGGCAGGCAAATCTGGGCAAAAAGTGCTATAGTTAATTACCTTTGGTTTGAAATGCTGTGGGGCTGCTGAGGGGAGAGAAACTGATGGGGAGCATTGTGTGGCCGGTGCTATCCCTCCTGTGCTCACTGAAGCTTGGAGCACTGCCAGGGAGGCTGCGAAGAAAGCAGGAGCAAAGAAAATAATGAAGAATTCAGAAAATGAGCACAATAGCCTCTAGAGACCTCAAAAAAAAAAAAAAATCAAGCAAAAGTACATGCCTTCACTATGGTAATTTTCCCTTTTCTAGTAAGTATAAGGACACTGTATAACATCATGCAAAAGAAAGCTGGATTTTCACACTGGCCAGAGAAACACTGTGAGTGATGAGAAATCCTGTCACACTACATATGACGGTGGATGCAGAAATGGTGTTAAAAATAGCTCCTCATTGTGCTCCTTGGCTGCTCTCCGTATAGTTCCGCCCCAGCTCAGCAGTCTGAAAGCTTATGCTTTACTGCTGTTCTTTTGGAGATGAGATTGACAATCCCATGGAGTGTCTTAATACTGGTGACAGCCACATTCACCAGACCCTTGTGTGAGAGGATGGCGAATGAACCACAAAAATGGCTGCAAAGCTCACAGGGCCCAGGCTGACATCCTGAAGACTAAAACTTCATATAAATTTCCAGCATGGCTTCTGGCCTGCAGGAATGACTGCTGACTATGATCCTGTCACGTGTGTCCATCCTGATCTGAAAGGATCTCCCATTCCCATGACCTTTGGTTATTGATTCCTTTGCTGAGGTAGCCAACAAAAGAATATTCATTGCTGCCTGTTGCAGCAGTGTCACTGCCAGGGGCTTCCTCTGTGGGGTTGTCTTTGTGTAAGTCCATGGTGAAGTCACTTTCTTCTGTACCAGATGACAGGAAAGCAGAAGGTTCTTTGATCTCTGGTTTCCATGAGTTTTGTAAAAGTTCTTAGATACTGCAGTAGTGAACATAGTCTAAAACACAGACCAACTACAGACCTGTGTACCTTCAGGACATGGGATGATCATTTCAGACAGGTCACAGCCAATCCTCTGGTGATCTCTTTTTGCTCAGCAGATACCTGGGCTAGACTCAGGTCCACAGCACAGGACACTGCTTGGGGCGTCAGGATATTCATTTTACAGAGCACCTGAGTTTAGTTACAGTGAGCCTGGAAATGTGAATCCCTTTGCACTGATACAGAGCAGGAAGAAATCTGAAAAAACAACCTGAATTATTTACAACCAAAGCAATAATATCCCACTGCTCCACTGATAAAACTTGAGATACAAACCAAAAGCAACAAAACTGCTAGCCAGAAGTTCCAGAGAGTAATTTAAAACCACCTTGTTGATCTTATGAGCACATATTCAACACAGAGAAAAGCACACCAAAGCAACTGTAATGTATAAAATAGTTTATTACTATAATAAATAAAATTAAACTTCTTTTTTTTACAAATATTATTTGTGCTTGTTTAAAAATGTTGACTAGGGATATCATTAATGGAGGTGGCTGCATTTGTATCTGAAACATTCCCAGACAGTGCGTATACATACATACATACATACACACACTGTCTTATCTACTGGCAGCTGCTTTGCTGACCACAAAAATAGTATCTACTCATTCTCTGTTTCTAGTCATGCTTCATTGAACAAAGTGACAAATGCAAAGAAAAAGAACTGAGAGTTTCTGGTGGATTTCTGAAAGGATAAAAACAAGTGAAATACATTGAAAAGCGCCAAAGCAACTGCATTAACTGCATATCAATCAAGTGTCCATGCAGTGGTGGCTAGATATTGAAACGCAGACAGGTCTCCAACAGATGTACAAATATTGATTGTATGTAGGTACAATAATATAACACATTCATTGGAAAACTTGGTATTTCTTTATATAGCAGTTCATCCTGATATCAAGATTATTGAACTTCTTTCATCTACAGCTAAAATGATTCTTTTTCTATGTTAGTGGTCACAGATTTAGTGGGAAGAAGAAAAAAACCCATGAGCCTTTCAGAACAGTTAGTGAAAACCTCGAACTGTTTTGTTAATATTAGGCATTTGGATCCAGTTACAGAGATGTTCTGGGATTACACATCAAATATGTTTACACAACATTTAACAATCAGCTTGAAACAAATTACAGTTGCAGGTAAATTCACATTAGCTTTTTTGATCTGTAAAAAAAAGTCTCTGAAACAAACACTTTTGCAATATGACGGGTTGGCTCCCTGATATACAAAAGTGTTTAGACAATAGCTATGTCTCTTTGTTTTATGAGGGGAGAGGGCAATTGGAGTGATTAATTATCCTAATAAGAAGGCAATAAGTGGAGAAAGAAATGTGATTACCAGCAAGTGATTTCCATTAGATTTAGAAAGCTAATCAAAGTGCTTCATCTTTAGGCAACACTGTAAATACTACAGAACATTAAGAAGGAAGAAGAATGGAATCACAGTTTGAATTATATCACTTATGAAAGGGTCTTAAGGCTAAATGCTGGATATATCTTATTGCAAAAAAAGCTTTATTTTTATTTAACTGAATCAATGCTTCCCACAATAACGTGGTCAAATTATGTCAGATTGGAGGATACAGTATCCTACTGTGCCTCACCTCAAATTTCCGGAGCTTCCCCAGCATGGGACTCTCTCTAAAAGGTTTGTCTTGATGTATCACAAGTGCAGCTAAAACACAGACTTTGTTATTGCCAATACATCCACAGGAGACTATATGGAAATGAAAAATTCAGTAGAAGATGCTTTTTACCGTCTAACACCAGGACAAGAAAGCAGAAGTGCAGCAACCATGTGTTATGCTGCCCATGAGAAGAAGGATAGGCTCAGCACCTTTGAGACAGCCCCTGGTACCAGAAAAAAAAAGAAATCTATCTATTCCACCATCTCTCTTGCAGGAAAAGCCATGAGAAACCCTACCAGAGCAGCTTGGCTTCAGAGGTACTGTGAGGAACTAACACCAGTTTAGGAGCCTTGTCCCCACCAACTAGGATACAGTATTTTTCCAATTTCACATGGATTTCTCTTTCCTGACTATCATGACCCTCACCAGATCTTCTCTCAGTCACACTCTTTACCAGACTCACAGTATGAAGTTGAGGCCAGATAGAAAAATCAAAAATCATGGCCTTGAAAGTTCAACAGGTAACAAACAAGACACTAACAGGACACTCAGTGGATGTCTACTGGGAAGATTTAAGCTCCCTTCTTGGACTGGAATCAATGAGGAATGTGCTTTTACTTAACAGAAATGCAATCCATAGACTTATCTATACACAGATATTATATATATATGCGTGTATGTACACGCATCTGCACAAGCGTAATCATACACGTTGTTTATATAGTAAAGACAAATTATGTAGGAAATTTTTTCACAGATTGGTTAGGAGTGATTGAAAATATATCACCAGATAGTCACAGTAAGTATCTTGTTCAGTTCATTAAAGGGAAGTACTGTAGGAACAGAAAATCGCCTCCGAAGCTGTTAAACAGGGTGTTCGCTGGGATTCGGGGCAGAACTGTGGAAGAGATTTAAAGGAAGAATGGTGTTTTCAAAAGTATACTTGTAATAACCAGACAGAAGTAAATGTATCTGAACAAGGTAGGGGTGAGGGCTGGGGTTTGCTTTTTTAATCCTTTTTCATGTGCTGCATGTATGTATTATTTTTAACCATTTAAGCACGAACTTTCAGAAGTTCCCATTTGACCAAATCATAATACAGGCTCCTTCTCTCAACCACCTTCTTTTGGCTGAAATTTAATTACACCATATAGTCAAAATGGAACACATCACCTCTTTTAGAATAATGCAGGTAATTTAGCAGGTTGTTAAATGGCAGAAGCACTATGCCAGAACACAGTTAAAACTGAGGCTTTGGTTTTTATTTGGATATACTATCTACAAGCATTTGTTTGTGAAGGGGCAGAGTCTTATTTTCAGAGATCCTTCAGTTCTAAGCTGGAAAATATTTTAAGTGAAAAGGCTTAACCAACATGTAGAGAGGAACAAGAGAAAAAGGAAAAGCTGACAAATGAAATCAAAGAACTAATAATAATTATGATGGGTCCACATGCCATCCAGCCATAGGCATCTGTCTGAGTGTAAGGCTCAGTAGAGAAAGACGGATTTGTAACACAGGGGCTTTCAGCCACTCTTTAAAGGAAAAGTGCTGCATCTGCAGAGCCTGAGCACCACAGCACAGGTTCAGATTAGTCTGGGGTTCAAAGGAGTGGCCATGGATTTGTTCATTTTTTAATCACTCAGTAGTCCAGGGAACCCAAACACCAAAGCTCATCCTAGATAGTATTTTTTTTCAAATTCTCTTACAACAAATACAGGTTGTTGAGGGATGATGCACTCTCCTACAACCAGTTTTAGTACCCGACAGTTCATAAAAATGGGCTTAATCTCAGTTACAGCTGTAGAGGTCTGGCTGACACTGCCTGCTGTCAGGGCTCACCTGGAGCAGACACCCTGAAGGTGTCATTGTAAGGAGCAAGCAGAGTTTCTCTGCCATTTCATGACCATAACAAAATTTAATTTGGCCATAATCTGCAAAGACAGTAAGTTTTAAGTGGAATTTGGGACTGTGTTACAATCTTTGAAGGCTTTACAAATAATAAATGTCTTTATAGGCTATTAAAGAGCCTGAAAAAAGCCTTAGAAAAGGACTGGCTGCACCCACCCACTGTTAACAGGGTGGGGAGGGGTTTGGTATCATTCTGAGCATCAGGCTACACAAGGAGCATCCCCAGAAAATGGGGACTTGTCTGCCTTTGTTCACAGGCCTGGGTAATTATTACAATTAGGGGGCTTCTGGGGCTGGTCCTGCTGGGATTCCAGGCTGGGCAATCAGCAGCAGAATAACCTTTAACATATCCCTGAGGGCACACAAAAATATCACTGAGAAATATCAATTCATTATCAGCAACATTTAATTGTAGGTCTGCACTGGAATTCTGGAGATACTAGGCACATACCTGGGAGGTTGTAAACATTTCCTCCCTTGTCCACCTGGGATAAGCTCATGTCCATGTTTATCCAACTGCAGGTAAATGGGTGACACTTTCACAAAGGACTTGCTAAGACTTTCAACCTTTCAAAAATTTTATGAGAAAAGTGTCATGAATATCATGCTGGTGAGGAATTTGCCCGGATCAGTAAACTGACTCCAAGGCAGTTTCTAAAAACTTGCTGGAACTTTTGGAAATCAATTACAAATCCTTGTGTATCAGTACACCTGGGGTTTGTTTAGGTGGTAGCTACTGTCTAAGAAGACTAGAAAGAAAAAAAATCATGACGAAGTTTCTCACAGAAACTGTGGATGGATGGGTTTGTCGCAGAAACTGTGGATGGATGGGTTTGTCGCAGAAACTGTGGATGGATGGGTTTGTCACAGAAACTGTGGATGGATGGGTTTCTGTGGCAGCTGTGCCGTTGCTGTTGCAAGTAACTGCTGCCACTTACAGTGATTAAAGCGCCAAACACAAACAGCGTGGCTTTGGTCAGACAGCGCCTTCCTCAGCACTGCAGGTCTGCAGCGAGCAACTGTGAAAGACACTGGGAAAACCTAAACATGAAACCAGAAATAAGTTAAGCAAGTAGCTTATTGGTTTCAGAGCAACTCACCTGCCTGCTTGCCTTTTCTTGTGGGAGGGAAGAAGGTAACCTACAGATTTGAACCCAAGGGTTGTTTCTCAGGAGTATTTCAATCCTTGGGTATGAATTCACAATCTGTGGGCATCTCCATACCAAACCAAGGAGTAGGACAATGAAAGCCAATCCTAAACCGCCTGCCTCTGGACTTAGAATAATTGGAATTATTCTGCGCTTGGAATAACTGTTATCTTTGAGAGCAAGGGCAGTCACTGCAGGAACAGGTACAAACGAACACTCTGACAGCAGGACCTGAGCTGGGAGCTTTGCACAGCACGGCCTCACCACTGTGCCAGTCATCAGTGGACGTCCCAGCTCCCCAGGGATGTCTGACACAGTTCTGCATTGCACTGTGCAAGCATCAGGCCAGCAGAAATCATTAAAATTGATTGTGTTCCTTGCCTCTTCTGTACTTAACATGAACAAAAATCTTCCCCAAAAAAATCCTGTGTTTCTTTGTAAATGACTCAGTACCAAGGAGAAAGAATGAGACTTAACACACACAGCGTTAAGACCTATTGCCATTAAAAATGAAAACCCCTTAAATTGGTGCGTGGTACCATACTTCTGAGATCTAAACTACTGTTAGGCAGTGAACATACCAGATCAGTGGAGTGAATATATTGTGAATATACACCTGTATCCCCAGGTGAGAACACAAGTCATGATACCATCTATGCTACCCTATATGAATAATGAAGAATAGTTTTGGTAAAGTGCTTCAATCTTCCTCTGAAAAAAGTTATGAAAATATAAGTTTTGGAAACATCTCCTTCTTTAAGAAGCAGATCTCTTTGTTTCCTTGCTACAATAGCACTTGCATACAGTAAGCACTGTATTTCTACCTCTACTATCCATTTGCTTCCAAACTAGATTAGATCAGGAACAATACATCTGGATGTAGAGGAAAATGCCACCATCTAAAATTGTTAAAAAATCTGCAAAAGCCTTTGGCTACAATGAACATTATCAAAACAGAAACTTCTGAATAATAATTTAACAAGAATTAAAAGAGCAGATTCATAGCAGAACAGGACATAAATGCCACAGTATATTTTCACCAAGAGGTAAATCTGCAGGACCTGTTAGTGGTGTTTTAAATATGTTGTGCTGTGGGCTGCTCTCAGGTACACTGCACAACCAACCCTCCAGCTGCTGGAGTTGAAAGCAAGAGTATCAAATGCTGAAAGACATCTGAGACAGAAGATGAGTTTTTGAAAGAACATAAAAAGTTTTGAAAAAAACTTATCATTGATTCAGTGAATGACAGTGTGGAAGATCCCATTCATTAAGATTTCTGAAATACTGTGACTATATTTGAAGATGCTGCCAAATGTAATTGTTTTAGCAATATGTCAGTGTGAAATTAAAAAGTACATTTTTTTTTTCATCTTATTAGCCCTTCCTTGACTACCCAAAAGAAACTTCAGCACACAATGAAATACATGTCTCCTACTGCTGTTTGTATTATAACAGATATATGAAAATATACTGTGACATCTAACATGTTGTAGAGGTGACTGAGACAGTGACAGCAGCAACAAAACAAAAAAAAAACCAAACAACCCACCAAACACTGAAAATATAAGCACCCTGGCAAGTGCTTATTCATATAGGCATAACCCGAGCTAAGGACATAAGGCATGCTCCAAAAACCTCAGCGATCACCTGGGGCTCACAGGGATGGCTGCTGCTGTCAGAATTCTTATTCCAACATCCAGAGGGACAGAAGGGGATTAGGGGGGAAATGAGGACACAGGGAGAAAAGAAAAACTTTAGAAACTGTACCCTTGCTGTCAAAAAGGCTTCAAAGTCAGCTGCCATCTTGACATGAGGTTGCAATTCCTGTTACCATACCTTTTTAGACAGAGAGAACATGTTTAGTGAACAGGTCCCTCACTCATTTTCAAGAAAGATTAAACGTAAAGTGTTAGGGGGCTGTTTCTTTGTTTGTTGGTTTGTTTGTTTTTAAAAAGAAACACCTCAGCTAGCTCCAAACATGTCTTTTTCTGATTCTGGAGACTGGGGCCTTGATATTTCAAACAACTCCTGTGGCGACTGGGAGCTTCTTCTTGAGGTTAATATCCTAAGAATCTCAGCAAGCTGATTTTCTATATTGGTCATTTTTGTGTTTAAAGCCTTGATGTCCTCTTTCAACTCATGTTTCACTTCTAGCATGGTGGCCTGAAGAGTCTGTTCTGGGATGGGATAAAAGGAATGCTTGACCTCGGTGAGAACCGGGCTGTGGTCCTGCGGGCTTCTCGTCTCCCCGGCGTTATCCAAGCGCAAGTCACTTTTTGTAATGCCACTGTCACAAGAGTCTGTCTTCTTCAGGGTAGCTTCTCCCGAAGCTTTAGTTCTCTCAGGTAAAGTCTCCATGGACTCTGCTTTAGAGACCTTGTTCCAGTCTTCACCTTTCCCACAGGCTTCCTTGAACTTGGCCCAGCCCTTCCGCCGGGGGTAGTCCCCCGAGGCCTTACACGCCGCGTGCTCCGCCGGCGGGGCCTGCAGCTTGGCCTGGTCGGAGGCCGCGGAGGTGGAGGCGGGCTGGTACGACACGGGGGTCGCGGGGCTCTCCCGAACAGTCACCACGCTGGCCTTGACCACTGCGCGAGCAGAGGACTGCTCCCCGACAGCATTGCCCTTTTCCACGTCCAGGTCGTCCGGATCTCGGCCCCTCTCTGCTGCAAGCCGCGCTTCCTTCTGCTGCCTGAACCTCTGGAACAGCCGCCGCACCGGGTGGTCCGGGGGCAAGATCAGAGGCGCTTCGTTCTTCCTCTTCATCCTCTCCTCTTCTTCCCGCTTGACGTCGCTGATTTTCCGGAACACAATCTACAGGGGGAAAAGAGATTTCACTCTGTGATTAACTGCACATTTGTTAAGGGGGGAAAGTTGGAGAAAGAATCATTTGGAAGAATCTATTTTAACTGAGAAGTGCACAACCTCTGCACATTTATAGCAACATTTTCAAATGTCTTATGTTGTGTGGAACATGGTTTGTTTCATTATTTAAGAGCAGACACCATCTGTCTTGTAACACCAGAAAGGAATAAAAAAAAACAGGAGAAAAATACTTCTCCAGCTCTGACAGGTCAGCAAGGCAGTGCCATTGTAAATATAATGATTCCAGAAAGATACTTGTTCTATTTTGTGTTAAAAACTGACTTCTTGTATTTGTTTTCCTGACTCTATGGCTTAGCACCAAGTTTCGAATGTTACAGAGCCATTCCCATCAGTCTCATCTCAGAGTTCACTCATTGCAAATGATCTGATATTATTTTGGTGTAGCTTGTCCACTTGTGGTGCCAGTACAGCAGAGACTACTCTGGACTCTTCGACAGTAGTTTGCAAAGTGCTTCTTGCCCTCCCTTCCTCCCATGTATTCTTCTAGAAGCAACATGCAGTTTAAGAATGCAAAGCTTGAGTCAGTTCCAAAGCCAGGGACACAAGGACAATGGGAGATGGGCTTGGCAGGACATGGGGAAGCTGCTCTTAGTTTGATTACCTCAGAAGCTTGTAGAGCTTCATGTCTTGATTTATCTCTATTTCTATGCAAAAGAGAACATTTTTGCACCAAGAAGCATTTATTTTCCACCTACCCTCCTAATTATATCTTCCTGAGCCTCTAGGCTAAGTGATCCCTATAGGAGCAGCCCAAGGATCCCACAGTACTGATAAAAGCCTCACAGTATCCCAACCTGTAGCCAGGGAATGTTTCTTCCTTGTAAGTGATGGAAACACATTCTCTCCAAAAACTGTGCGTTTTACATTAGTATTGGTATTTTCCAAGCAAACCCAAAAACTCTACTCTGGCACTAATGAAGAACCAGTAAGTAGTTGTGTTTGAAAATGACAGGTCCCCACAGCTGAAGTTTGCAATACAGACGGTAAAAGATGCAGCCCCCAGCTTCTACTGAACACTGATACCTAATCCCTTTAGCTGCTTTTGGGAAAATCCACTCAAAGACCTTACACTTCAATGCAGAAATAACTTTGAGATTCAAATCATTATTAGGAAATGTGTAAATAAACCCATCCCTCTGTTGCAGACAAATTTAAATTAAACTAAAGTTAATAAGCACTTCTTCAC
Organism: Phainopepla nitens; assembly: GCA_013400175.1. NCBI lineage: Eukaryota > Metazoa > Chordata > Aves > Passeriformes > Bombycillidae > Phainopepla > Phainopepla nitens. Next base: position 181,799 of record VXBQ01005426.1, on the reverse strand, counting down.
TGGCACACACAAAATGAATGTTTCTCCAGACTCCAATGCTTCTTGACAGTTTTGTCATTGTGGAGCAGGGAAAAAAAGATCTTAACAGTGCGTCTTTGGAAGGAAGAAGTTGTCAGACTTGGCAGCATTTCCTAAATACAAAAGAATAAAATTAGCAGGAAGGATATTTTATTTCCAAGCTGCAATTAGGAAACTAAATATGAGATAAGAATAAGGAAACAGGGTACTTGACAGTCTTCTTTTCTTCCCTCCAGGAAACTCACTCTGCCATGAGCTCAGTAGAAAGTGGACAAAGCAGCATAATCCTTAGAAGTTAAAGAATAGCACTCACAGGAAAGGGAATTCAATGCAATCCTGCAGGCTAATGGCTTCCCACATGCTGGCAGTTTCCCACTTTACCTGAGGGATGAGTGTCAGCCCAGTGCTCAGGCAACTGCCCTGCTGGAGCCGAGTGATGGCTCTGTCTGGATGGCAGGGTCTCAGTGTCACTCCAGCAGCATCCTGAGGATGGCTCTGGGGGACACAAAGCCCCAGCAAACCAAGGCAGCTACCTGACCAAGCCAGGTCAATTTGTCCATGCAAAATTCTGTGTCCCCCAAACCTTCCCTCTCCTAGAGTTTGTATGTTAGGTGTGGACATTCACATCTGTGCCAGATATAGCTAACAGGGCTCGCTTTTAGCATGAGCATGTTGTCTTGGTCTCACCTATGGATCAGGAGTTGCCTTAAATGCTCAGAAGGGATGTACGACTGGCTGGAGCAATGGTCACACTCACAGGGATCATCAGGGAAGGCTTTTCAGACCCAAAGGCCAGGATGCTTTGCAGAGTCATTGTCTGGGCCAACCCCTGCTCCACACAGCCCAACTAGCACTTGTCTGGAAAGCACTGGAGCGCCTCTCGCTATTTAATGACTGGTTTTTGCAACATTAATGGGTAGGTTTTGTGACAGAAGCTGTCTGCTACAGCACCATGCAGGAGAGACAGCAATGAGCAAGTCTCAAGCAATCAATCCTGTATTAACAGCCTGGCCTAATCCACATTAGCCCTAGCCTAGTCTGACTGCAGCAGGAAGAGGAATGTACACAGGAGGAGTTGTATAAAAACTGCCTTTGCCATGGGTACTGCTACCACGCTAACAAGACCCCTCATTTCCATTCTCCACAAGGCCTTACACCAGCTCCAAGGGTACACCAGGGCAGCAGCCACTGCATGAATGCAGAAATGCAACCCTTGGGTCTCCCACCCTGCTTGATATCTTCTACAGATATGCATTTATGTGACAAGCTGTGCTCATGTGGTGCAAGTCAAACACACACATTTGCCAGGGGACATCCCTCCAGCTCCTGGGTTGGCTCCTTTTAACTGACTCCTGAGACACTGGAGAAACAGGTGTCATAGAGCAACTTCTCTTTGGGAAGCTCAGGCAAAGCTGTCACTTGTCTCGTTTTTTGCAAGTTTCCCAATGCCATATCTTCTCCAGACAGCTCCATATTTATGTAGCAAGCAAAAATATTATAGCTATGCAGAACTCAGCAGCAATTGAAATTAATTAACTCCATTTTTTATTTTTTTCTGCCTTTTTTAAAGATTAAATGCAAGTCCTTATAAATAAAAATGCACATAACTTTAAAATGGACTCTTTTCTTATAAATGCTAAGGAAAACACAGTTTTTAAGTGGTTTATCTTCAGCAGCAGCCAAGTTATTCAGAAAATCTGGTTGGCATGCCAATGGATGTACAGCTGCTCCCACAAGCACTAAGAGTACAAAGGAATAGAAAATAGATTTAATTTGTTGTAAGAAAGCAAAGTCTGGACCTACATAGAAATTTTCATATGGAATTTGATAGGGCTACAAATATGGACCTTAATCAAAGTTAAAACCCAAAATACTGTAGCAAAGATCCCAGGATAGCTTTTAGAACAGTCCCTCTTTATCTCTTTCTCCAAGCATTCACGTCTGTCTGGGAAGGGGCAGAGCTTTATACCCTCAAAATCTCCTAGCCCCTGTATCATACACTGCTCAAACACAGGGGACTTCACAAGTTGTGCAGTTCTCCATAACACTGCACTCTTTAAGACCTAAGCTCACAGGTCCCACATTAAAAACCTAGTGCAAGCATTTTACCAGTATGTCAAAACTGGTAAAATAGGTAAAACTGGATGGACAGAGAACCTGAACTGAGATGAAATAACGTGAAATTTAAACACCAGGCCTAAAGCTGCATATTTCACACCTCCAATCTCAAATCTCATTTCATAATTCTGCTTTTATTAAAAAGGTGCTGAATATTGTACCTCCACAGGGAAGCTCCCCAAGCTGCCAGAAATTGGAGTATCATGGAGGTTTCAGCCTAGATCTGCCAAGACCTTGAAAAATAGCACTGTTAGGCACAGACTTTTGCAATTGTATAAACATTTAACCAAGGCATGCAGTGATGATGACTCGATAAAAATGTTATTTTTTGGAAATTGAACTCAGGGACAAGTGGAGAAATGCACTGACATGTTCTGGCACACTGTCCAAGAAAGAAATCCTTGGGTTTACACTAAGCACTTTTCCCTTTCCTCAGTATTACCTGGTTGTGAAGATGAAGTCTCAAGTGACTTTGGGTAAAAACACTGCCTCTATTGATTCATTGTATTTCTAGAATCAGTGTTTTTACAGATTAAGGTAAAAGTATTTAAAAAATGAGGTAGACATAACTGAATACTTGGTTGTCAACTGTGGCGTGCCCAGCAACCGTTACAAGGATTTTACTGTGCTCAGCACTGAAACCCAAGTATCATTTAAATAACAGAGCATGGACATTATTTGTGAATATGACTTTCATAATTTCTTTATAATAAGACCAGAAGAACAGATGGCAATGTGATCCCCAGGCATAAGGCAGGCCATAAGATTGCTCTTAAGGGGCATTCCCTGGGAGGAATCTTGTTACCACTAGATTGCATCTTGTAGAAAAACACACAGTTTGATGGCAATAAAGAATCCATCATGACATCTTTATGAATCATTGCTTCAATTTTTTATTCTAGACTTAGTTTCAGAGAATAATAGAATCATAGAATGGTTTGGGTTGGAAGGGATCTTAAAGATCATCTAGTTCCAAGCTCTCTGCCATGGGCAGAGACACCTTCCACTAGACCAGGCTGCTCAGAGCTCCATCCAGCCTGGCTTTGAATTCTTCCAGGAATGGGACATCCACAGCTTCTCTGGCTACCTTCACAGTCAAGATTTTTTTCCTACTATCTAATCTAAACTGACTCTCAGTTTGAATCCATTCCCCTTGTCCTGTGCTACAGGCTCTTGTAAGAAGTCCGTCTCCCTCATTCTTGTAGGCTCCTTTCAGGTACTGAAAGGCTACAATTAGGTCACCCTGGATCTTCCCTTCTAGAGGCTGAACAATCCTGCTTCTCTCAACCTTTCCCCATGGGAGAGGTGCTCAACTATATTGTCCACTGTCTGTAGCTGTTCTTGTCATGAACAGCTCACTGTTGGTTGTTCACAAACCCCACCAGAAGGGTGCTGCCCACCAAGTCATGGCTCATGGCAAGTCATGTTCTTTGCCTCTCTGCACACTGCCAGAAAGGTAATTAACAGAAGGGCAAGACTGGAATGATGTATTATCAACCAGATTTTGGACTTGCATGCCAGCACTGCATGAGACAGACAAGATCAGGGGATGCTACATTTAGACATATTGTGAATATATTGAAAACCTTACCCTGACAAATGCTGAAAGAGACCTGCCTGCACCTGCAATGAAAGGATCTTTTCATCTTGCGTGAAAACATCCAAGTTTTTTTTTTTCAAATCTGATTTGTAAGGATTGATCCAAGACCCACAGGAATAGACAGAAGTACGGATTTCATCATGTTTTGAATGAGACTGTCATCATGGAGTTACAATTATGAGGCTTCTAGCCACAAAGCTGCCGCTATTATTAGCTCCACAAGCTTCCCTTCTTTTCACCTCTATAGCATGCACAAATACTGCAAGATTTGGCAGGTCTTCCTCAGCATAACAGCAAGTAGCATGGCATTTTACTCTGGTGCTTAATAATTCTCTTTCACAGATACAGAAACACTCCCAGAGTCTGGAAGTGCCAAATACCATAAACAATTAAAAGCTTAAAATTACTTCATACAGTGCTCACAGAAAATGAACTTAAGCATGAGGAAAACAATCACAAAAAGGCATTCATTATTACACAGTCCATCTAGGATCTGCCAAGAACTGATGAAAATATCTTCAGGCTGATGTTAGTCTGATGAAAATTGGATCCAATCTTTCTTGCTTTTTAATTTCATTTTTTTTAAGAAGCAAAAGGGGAGGAAAAATGGAAAGAGACAGAAGGCTCAACAATAAAAATGCTTTTTACATTGATGTTAAGGAAACCAAAGCGGCATGTGATCAACGTAGAGTGTGATGATGAGGGATCCCAATAGCAGTGTATTAGCAGGCCAAAAGGAGCCTGTGTCTTTTGCAATTATGTGGGATGGCTTGTCAGAAAGGACGGAATCACTGGTCCTACCTTCTCATTAAATACAGGATCAGATCAAGAGAATGTGAAATAATATTGCCGATGTCATTAAGCTCTCTCTAGTTTTACTGCCTATAACAGCAGCATTTCATTTCTGCTCCTGAAGAGGAATGAGTTTCTCTCCAGCTAAGGCCACATCCCTTCTGGGCACTTCCAAATATTTCTAGTTTGGATTAATTATCAATTAAAATTCAAAGCAAAGTAAGATTCAGAAGGTCCTGGTAGCGGGGCTGTGAAGGAGTGCTGGTAGTGGGAGTGCTGGTGTCAGCAAACCTCAGGGATCCCTGGGAGACACAAAGCCCAGGAGCCAACACGTGCATGGGAACAGCCCTTTGTGCTGTGGGGTGTCATCACCCTGACCTTCAGACAGAGCAGCACCCACTTACTTTCCAAAAACCAGACTTCTGTGCACTTCATTAATAGACAAGTACTTGGAGGAGACACAACTTCATCATTTCACAAGCAGGTTTCAGTCTCTACAGAACAATTTCTGGGCTAAATGTTGCTGTCATGAGCACTATCGGCTTCAACAGTGCTGAAGTTCTTCTCTGTGACAGCCTGCTTTGTAGCCTGATTACAAATTCTAGAAATACCAACTCAAATATTAGTGTTTAATTGTGTCACTATTACTTATTTAGAAGTTCTGCACAACTCAGGGCTCTACTCCTCTATGTCAAACTCCTCAATCTAATTCATGTTTACAGGCTGTGCTAGTGTTGAGTGAAAATGGAAAAGCTTTTACAAAAATACTACTGAAAATAAGACAGAATTATGTCTAAAGCAATTAGTGGAAATAATAAAAAAACTCTGCCTGATCTGCAACAGACTCCCTAGCAGGTTTTGAGGCATTAAGAGTTGTCACCTCCCCAAAACAGACTCTAAAACACTGTCAACAGTAAACTTAGACAACTGCACAACTAAAAACTAAAAACCATACTGATTTGAATAGACACAATTACAGCACATTATAGCTCATTTAGCAACCTCCTTCACTAATATAGAAAGAATGCACGAGAAATGGAAAAAGAAACTATTGAAATACATATATTGCTAAAGATCTACTAGAACTTCATTATTCTGAGATGAAAAGTAGCTGTCATGAGCAAATACCTAGTGTGCAAACAAGAGCTTTAGGGAAATTATGCCAGATCTGAGTGGCGAAATGTTATACCCCCTGAGAACTACTGTGTCCATCAAAATGTGAAATCCTCCGTAGGACTTTCTTGTTTCTAGTAAATGAGGGAAAAAAGAATGTTTATGGGTTTTGACAGCCAAGTGTCAGCAGTTTCCAGCAGCAACTCCTATAAAATACTATTTTCATGTTTGTTTGGGGTTTTTTTTCATTGTTTTGGGATTTTTTTAATCTTCTTTTTTAGCACATGGGGTGCTTTTCTAGCTTTGGGCAGACATCAGACACACCAACAATTCATGTAGTGTCATCTTTTATTCCAGATCAACATACTACCTGCATTTTTTGCCAGACAGCACTGCCTCAAAAACTGCTTTAAAGAGAGCCCAAGGCACAGCAGGAACTTACCTCTCTGTCACCTAAATTACAACTATACAAAATGTCATATAATCTGTACAACGTGCCTTCTCAGGACTCAGAGTCTGTTTCTCCAAGCTCCCTGTGGCTTGCTGCCATTTACTAAGTGTTTCCTGGAAGAAACCAGGCAATTTGTGAGAGTCAAGGATTTGGGATTTTTTTTTTCCCCACCTCTGACTCAGACACAATTTCACATGAGATCTGAAATGGATGCAGAGGTTGTAGAGCTGAGAAAAGCAATGATGTGTTGAGGGAATAGTTAAATTGTATAGTTTGCTTTCTGTGATTACATATTGGATACTAGCTTGCCATTAAGATAATTTCCTCTTAGCTAGTGTCTTCACGCACTTGTTTTTCCTTCTGCTTTCACTTATCTGCTTTCTGTCATTAGGCTTACAGTGATTGACAGGTATTTTACTTTCCAAGAGCGGAATCAAATGTATTTTCAAATGTATTCAAATTAATCAGAGCTTACCAAGAGCTTACGAGTCATTCAGCTACGTTCGAATGCCCACTCACAAACCAATCCACACAAATACAATGCTCTGTGTTCCCAGTGCACAAGGACTGTGCAGCTCTTGAAATTATAAATTGAGAATTACACTCAGATGAAAGTTGCCTGCAAAAATTGCCTAAGATGACATGAACTCTCCTTTATGTGTCTCTCTCTGAGTTAATAGGCCTAAAGTTCAGCTATCATATTGAAGAAAAGCAAACTAACCTGCAGCCCTGCATAAAAAGAGAATAAATCTTCTACCCAAGTAGGTGGCCCAGTACAGCTGCACAGTCATGCACAGTGTCACCCAGTGCCACCCAACTAGTCTGTCCTTTCCCTGTTCAAAAACTTGGACATTATGTGAACAGGAAACAAAATACTTATTACTGAATGAGAATCAGCCACAGAAAAAGTGCATTGCTTACCATTTCCCAAAGCAGCTGTCAAACCCTTTCAGCCCTAACCAACAGCCAGGAGCTTAAAACCTTGAAGGGAAGACAAGAATTGACTGTAGGGAGGTGTTTCAGACCTTTTAATTACAAGAGCTCCTCTAAACTCGCAGTTCCTAGAAACAATCTCTGCCAGTTTCCCACAGTCCAGTTGCAGCTGGTGATGGTGACGGCCCCATCTTCCTTATCAGTTGTCAAAGCTGATAGCTGTCTCCCATCTGCTAAATCCACAGGTGAGCTAATTAAAATAGCCCAGGACTGACTGATCCCTCCAAGTAGCTTCACAGAGAATCTTTTAGAGCTGAATTTCTTGATTTTTTTTTTCAGATATTTTAGTTCTGTGAAAGCAGACACTTAAGTCCCATGCTGAATGTAGATTCCAATACTGGCAGAGATAGGTGATTTCTATCTTATCAGTGTATTTCATTCACTTATCTCCAAGAGTTTTACAGCAATTTCTCAATCCTCCCAATATGACCAATGTCATTATTTTTATTACCTACGTAGCAGCAATGCCTAGGGTTGTATTGGGATTTCAGTTCATACACAGAGCAAAATGTCTTTATTCAATGAGGTAAAATGGCTTGTTTCATTGGAAGACACCGGAGGCCCAGAACATATTGCAGTGTCTCATGTCAGCTACACGAGTATTTATCAGCAGTTTGAACTATTACTTGTGCAAGACATCCCTTCTGATACAACTGGTGAGACTTCACCCTTACAAGTTTCAGATAAGAGATCCTCAATACAATTTGTCAAGTGATTTCAGACACACTAAACTTAAATATTCATGAATTTCTCCTGAAGAAGACATCTGCTCCAGAAGAGGAAAACCAGGATAATTCAGCAGGAGAGCATTGTTTCTTCACAAGCAGACCGAAATCCTCATTTTTAAAATATTTACCATCATCTGTATTCAAAGAATGACGAAGTTAGATTTGAATATTGAAAACCTTTACACACTTCTTACCAGGAGCAGTAGAAACTGCAAACTCCAGACTCCTGAGATCATCAAAAGTGAGTCTAAAAGCCAGCTTTGACCCAGCCTTTGTTTGCATCACACCTCTCCCTCTTATACACATATGGGCAGATACACAGTGGTTCATTCATCCCCAAATGCCTTTTCAATCATAATTCAGGCTGTTTTTGCAACCGGTTTTGTTATAAGATTTTGTTTAGAAAAAGTGTGTGCTTGCTTACTCTTGGGTACCATGGTCATGTTTTTGTCTACCTTTTTTTTTCCATGAGTAGTTGACAGTACTCATAGACTCAAAGCAAATTCCCTTTTCTCCTCTGCCAATAGGATTTGAATGCCCCTTTGAGGAGCCCAGCCCTTGCCACCACATTATGGGGACAAAAACTCAGGTCAAACTCTGATGTGCATGGAGATGCTGTGAGGGAAGCTCTCCCTCCCTATCCCTTCCTTGCCAGAGCTTTGTCCTGTCATGAGGTGACTGTGATGAGATGCCCACCTACTGCAAGCCAGACACAGGCCAGGATGGCTGAGGTTTCCTCAGGGAAAGCTCTTCCAAGTCTCTCCTGTGTTTCATTTTGGAAATACACACAATAGGACATCCTGCCTTCCACACTACAGAGACATTCAGAGCCAGTGTTTCCAACAAGACAGGCTGAAAGAAGTTCTGCTTTTAAAAGCACAAATTGGAGCAGAGGTCCCCCAGCCTCCCTCAGGCAGGTGACAGGACTGGTGCTCCAGCGTGGAGACACAGGTCTTCACTAGGAGGTGGGATCCCCACATTATGGCTCCTGCTTCAGCAAGGACTCTCACCACTGATTCAAAACAGAAAAATCTCAGCTAGGGAGACCATGACACCTAATCCCAGAACCCTTCCTGGACAGCAGTTTTACCATTCTCTTCATCTTCTCAAATCAGTGAGAAAAATTAACCTCCTGAACCTGAAAACTACCCCAGTTTTATCGAATACTGCCCTCCTTCTGCTCTGCAACTCTAACCCTTCATTTCCCTGAACTAAAATGTTTCATTTCATCTTACAGACAGCTTTTCATTTAAGCTTCCTCCTCTTCTCCTATTTTTCCACTTCACTGAGACAATACAAAACATTTCATTTTCATTTGAGAGGCAGGCAGGTTTGAAGAGTTCAGCTTCAGTAGCTTAAGTGAGGCAAGCACAGAGTGCATGCTGACGTGGTTACACGCTTTTAAGTGATCAATAAAATATTGATTGTTTAACTATTGTGCTTTGCCGTCTTTACCTCTTCCATGTTCTAACGTCACATTGAGCTAAACTTAAATTCTTCAGGTGACATCTCCTGGCTTCCTCCTGAGGAGCATTGTAAAATCAGTTTTCTCCTTGAGGCTCTGTTCTGAGATAAGAGAGAGATGTGACACAGAGCTCACCCTTGAGCAAACTGCTTTTTTTTCACTGGTAGTACTGGGACATTAAGCTTCAGTCTCTAAGCATCACTGAAATGTGATATATTTTAGTTTCAGAGTTGTACTAGTATCCAGGAGAAGCCACCACCAATGCCCTATCTCAGATTAGTAGTGCAGTGAAGCTTTGTAATCTCAGTTTAACTCCTCCTCATACTGCATCACAGGCTCTTTAGTTCCCCGTGTGCATTTATGGTTTATATTTACATAGCATAATCTTATATTTTTGAAAGAAGAAAGGCATCTTTCAAGGAGCTTGTCATATTATGTTTTGTTACCCATTTTCTAGTCTCATCTTTCACATGAACCAATTCTTATCCCAAGTGTAGGAATGTAGAACATATTCTGATCAGAAATAAAGTCTGTGAGCAGCACGCTATACTCTCACTTTCCTGAATTGGGAAGAACTGCAGCCATGGAGAGGTTGGAGAAGATGCTGGAAGTTAGGTGGGTTTCATGTTGCCAGAGACCCACGGCAGGTGCTGCAACATTCTGCTTTGTCACCATCACGTTGCAAAGCTGTGCTTGAGGAGAGGAAGTAAAGGTTTGCCACATCCCTCATACAGCTTGGGGGATGCAACCAAGGCCTCAGGCACCTGAGATCCAGTTGAGAATGGCTCCCAACACAAAGCATTACCTAAGAGCGGACATTTCAATGCTGCAGTAAAGCTTTTCTGTTATGACAATGATTGTACTTGACTACAGTGCACAAATTTGTTTAATTGCTCAGAATTAAGCAAACATCTCCTGTCTCTCCTTTCTGCCTTCTTTTATGCCTTTGTAAGACATTTAGTCTGCAAGAATTACTAGTCCCAAAATTCACTTAGATTTGTCCCGGTGAAAAGATGTATGATCCTATACCACAGGCATAGGCTGAGACATTAAAAATATTTATCAAGGAAAGGAAACTATTTCCTTAGCAACTGAAGAGTGCAGCAGACACTTCAGCAGTTAGGTACATGTAGAAATAATACCAGACTCCACAAAGAGATTATTTCAATATAATGGAAACAGTAATTTAATGGAAAATGCTATTTTGAGATCCAAAAAAGACAGTGTTATCCAAAATAATGTTAGTCATGGGTCTAAACTCAAGAAAAGACAACAGCAGATATGGCCAGTGCATCCCCCTGAATCTGAGTAAACTGCTTAGATCAATCTGTTATGTGTGCACACCTGACAAAGACACAGCTGGACAATCTAACAGAGAGCTCAGAGAAAATAAAAGTGTTTGCACAAACAGCAAACCATGCCGAAGAATCTCTTCCTGACGTTGTTTTCAGCTAAGAGGTTACAATCCTCAGAAACACAAAGCAGTCATCATTATATAACCAGCACCAGCAACTGAAAGCTGGATTTTGGCAACAGTTTCATCATCTCACAGAAATGAAAGTGCTCTTAATTTTTCACATAACGACATCCTAATCAAATTAACTGCTTTTAAGACCATCTCCCTTACTGCATAATAACCCCATTTCTCATGGAAACTCATTCACTAGTTTGAATCTGCCACCTAACTCCTGTGCCCCCACTTCCCTGCTGCAAGCACAACCCAAGAGCAGGTGGACCTGAGCCATCCTTGTGTTGTTCTAATCCCAGACTATCCAGGGGCTGGGAAGGACTAACAGATTTCAGAGGACTCAGAGGCTTGTGAAGGATACATCTCATCCTCCACCCCTGCTGTCCTCTCAAATGCCCCTGAACTCTCTCAACATGCATCTTTATCACCAGTGTGCCCACAACATAGATTTATATCAGGCTTTATCTGGCTCTGTGCTATTGATCACACAAGGGCCTAGTTGCAGAGATTTTGGCACCAGATTCATAAAAAAGAAGCTACAGTGCTTCCAGACTTCCAGCAGGATTTTCAAAAGTCTACAGGACAAAACATTTTATCTCGAGATGAAACAGCACAATTCCTACAACTCCTGGCATGGGGACTCCATGTTGACCCTGCTGAAGCAAGCCTACAGCATATGCACACATCTGGGCTACTCTGCACAAAGCAGGTTTGCATGCTTTCAATGTATCCATTTCCCAACACTTGGAGCTACTATTATATACCAAGTAAAATCTAGAGAAATTTTAAAGATGTGGGTTCCAACCCTCCCTTCATGATTTTTATCTCATGCTGTGCTTTCTAGCAAATACTTGACTGCAAAAGTACAGAAGGGGCAAAGAGATGGTGCACTCATTACACCAGCACACTGGCAAATTTGCTTCATATTCAGATGGAAACCATTTGGCTCAGAAGCATCATTGCATAGTAAATCAGCTGCAATTTCCATTATTCTCATTGTGCTATAGGGGCATCCAGCCCAAAACGCCTGTTTGGCTGAAGTGGATGGAACTACCAGGCAACTGCTGGATCCAGCTTTTGTTCTTCAGTGACAGAAGGCTCTAGAAAATACTGTCAAGGAGGGCATGACAATGCTGGCAGAGATAATTTAATCTCCTAAACTCCAAAACCTGCTCACTTATAACTTGGATCTGATGCCAGCTCTCAGGACAAGAGTCCTGCTGGCAGGATGCCAGTACTGTAGCATCTCTTGACGTGTTGCACACTTTCATTATGTGGAAAAGCTGGTCCTTCAGCTCAGTGCTGGGTAATGAGCTGCCCACTGTGCTCCTCACCTGGGTGCCTCTCCCATGCTCAGAGCAGAGCCCTCACGACCACCAGCCCCACAAGCAGAGGGTGACACATCAATATGTAGGGTAAGTATGCTGTCCTCGCTGCAGGGCAACACGGAGAGGGGGAGGCAACATGCTCAAGGGCTCTCACTGCCTCCAAAAAGCATCTGAGAACAGCAAATACACAGCCTGTCTTTGCCCTCTCATAGCCAGGTCTTGCGCCAAAGGAGGTCAAGAATTAAAATACTTGCCAATAGCCCTTTTCTCTCTCTCTCTCTGATTCCCAAAGCTCAGAAGCAAAACAGGCAGGGCACAAAAATATTTTTCCAGCTCACAAAGTTGAATGCACAAGGCCCCTCTCTCATGCACAGACAGTAGGGAGTGCTGGAGATCACCAATTTCATCTGCAGTCCATTTGTCTCTAACATAGTGCCAGGTCTGAAACTCCTTAGAAGAGTTTGGGAGAAAAAAAAGTTTTGAGAAGTAAAATACTTAAATTAAATTAAAAATAAAATAATTAAAATAAACCCTAGAAGGCTCTTGGGAAGATTTGTCAGAAATGTCCTATGCTGTGGAACACAGGCACTGGGAGGAGCAGGAGCTGTCTGCATGGGCATGGTGAGCAGGGTGGTGGGAGGTCTGCAAGCAGAGGTGCAGACCTTGGCAGCACATAAGCTCAGCTGCTAGCAGGCATTCCAGTGCACACAGATGCAATAAATTCCCCAGGAGCCCCAAGCTATAAAGTTTGGTTCAGTCGTGATGTTGGACTAAATTAAAACTACCCTTTGAACAAGTGGTGCTCAGGAATCTTCTCAATTTTAGTTGCAAATTCACTTTCCCCCCCACCCCTCAAATAATCTGTCTTATCCAGCTAGAAAAAGCCCAATCCAGCTGCTATTAGATATTTTTCTAACAGGAGAGTTTGCCAGATCTGGCATTTGAAACAGATTTTGTCTTTAATATTCCTTTTATTTAGCATTTGCTGTTTCATACATGACTTCTTAGGAAATGTGGTTTATTAATAAAGAGGATTATTTCTAGAACATTAGTTTGCATTAAACCAGCTAAAATTCAAACTGCTGCTCTTCAAAACCACCATCTTCAGAATACTGTAAATTGAAAAGCTGTTGTTCCAGTAAGTCATGCAATGTTTTAGCATTTATCTTAACTATGACTATGTATCATCACCTGTTCTGCAACTCATCTGCCCCCAGCACACTGTCTGGAGTTCAGTTTGGTAAAAATAAGAGTTTCAACAGCATCTTCTGTTTTTTGGTGGGGGGGAGGGTTTGGGGTTTTTTAATACATTTATAGCATCTGAATCCAACCTTCCAATCTTGCTCAGGTGCAGAGGTGATTAAAAGAAGATTCTTTAAACTTTGTTATTAGAACTCCTCCCCTGTGAGAGGCCCAGGTTTGCTGCTAAAGGGTGCAGAGCTGCCTGTGAACAGCTGCTGCTCTAATGTGCAGACCCAGAAGGACTCAGCAGAAGCACAGGATGCTGCCATCACTCCCTGTTAGCTGAGTCAAATTACTTCACAGGACATACTGTAACTAATCAGCACACAAACCTCATCTTTGCCCAACTCAAGAGAAGAGGATTCCCCAGAGGGAAGGCAGAAGTTTTCTGTCTTAATAGATGTTTGGCATATCATATTGCATTTGATTATCTTCTTAAATACAAAATTTGCTGGATACATCTATCATATCAGAGCTTCGAAGAAGCAGTCATCAGGCAGATGAGACGATTTAGATAAAGAGAATTCTTTTAGCCTGTACCTTGGGGGCAGGGAGAATCTAGGCTCATCTCTGCATCACATCCAGCTCTGAAAACACTTGGTCCTTGTGCCTGCATTGGTTATTGAAACTGCCTCTTGCCAAATGATCTCCAGCACTGGTGCTAAAGCCGTGAGTCACTCTCGATTGCCCGAGATTTTCCAAGGCATTTACACGCTTCAATACAACATTCTGTTCTTGTTCTCAGAGAGGCTTCTTCACATTCAAACCTTTTCAAGGACAAACTCACAGCTAGCAGCTACTGACAGCAAAGCAGTGCTGAGACACCCCAAAATTTGTTGTTGCTGTTGGCTTTGTAGTTGGTTCTATTTTTCACAGTGTCAAAAGCTGAGCACTACCCTGTTAGTGCCACATCCAGGCCTGGGCTGGGCTCAGCCCTGAACGGGAGGGAGGCAGGGTGAGGAAGCAGTGCAGGGGCTCTGCTGCCAGGTCCATGCAGCAATTCACTGACCAATCACCACATCTCAGATGTCAACCTCTACTCAACCCCAATGAAGCAGAAGTATGATGGCAAGGCCGCTCAGTATGATGGCAAGGGTACCTCAGGAGACAGAAAAAAGCCTCCTAAACTGCATGAAAACATTTTGATGGCAGTGGTGACACCTGCCAAAGAGACGAAATCAAACTCCAAACAGACCACATTATCTTTTCTCTACACACAGACCATTAATTCTCCAAGCTGTAGACTGGCATGATGATGCCATATCTATTTAATGGAAAGGGAACAAAAGACAGAAGAAAATAAATTATTTCTTAAAGGCTGCCAGAGACGTCTTTTTGCACATCAGAGATGTAGGCTAGTATCTCCTGGGTCTCACATTAATACACTACACAAAGGTTGTTCTTCCTCTTGTAGGCTTGGAGTAAGTGATCAGAAGCTTTCTATGATACTGGCACTGCAGAGGTCCTGCAGGACCTGAGTGCTGCATCGTGTCTGCAGACTGAAGCACTGACAGGGCAATCCAGCTACGCCTCACTGGGTTTGTAGATAGCCACACACACAGGAGACAAACTCAGAAGGCTTCTGGCTAACCAAAATGCCTCCAAACGCAGCCACAATTCAGAGACCAAACACCCGAGTAGAATACTGACTGGCCTACGTTCTCACTTTGACTGCAGGAACAAATCAGGCAACAAATTTGCAAATGCATCATACACTGCATTGAGATGTGTTTTGCATGTAAGGGAACAAGGACTGGGATATTTCAGACTCCCTGTGGCTGATGGCGGCATCTCATCTATTTTTGGTTTTTGTTAATCTGCCCTGACCAAAGGCAGGAGGGTCAGGAGCCCCGACAGAGTTGTGCTTACTACTGGGAAGGGCAAGCACTCCCGGGCAGTGCAGGATGCAATGGGAAAAGTCATCTCCTCTGATGAGGCCATTGCTCCAATGAGGTCTTTTAAACTCTCTTGGTTATAAAGGGAGACCTAAATGCCTGAACAGGTGAGGGTGCCAGTTCTACTTTCTCCTTTATGTTCTCAAAGCTGAGATAGGGTCTGTGCTCTGCTTCATGTCTTCCCTCTTCCCATACTTCACTGGCAGATTGAGCCCTAAATTTTGTGTCTAACTATAGCTGATGACACCCTCTTAGCACTGGCAGTTTGAGGCAACAAGCAGATGTCACTGTGCCTTCAAATACATTGGTGGACATAACTTTAAAGCATCATTACTTTGTTGAAAACATCTCCAGTTTGTATTAGTATTACAAAACCAAGCAAGTAGATTAGAGACAAAGTTCAAAGTGTTTAACAGATAACAAATTCCGCTTCACAATATCCAGGAAATATGTGTCACAAAAAAAAAGTTTCAGAAAATCAAAGCCTGACCTCAGCTGAGGAACCATCCATACCATTTCATTTCCTGGCCACTTCCTGTCAATTCTGTAAATATCTGGCAGTCAAAATGTCTCCTGCACTCTGTCATATAAAGGAAATGGTCCCAGAATCAACACAAAAATAACTGTCAGAAGGGAAAAAACCCAAAACCCAACAAATAATTCAACTAAATTAAGTGTCCAATTTTTACAGGAGTTTTCATACTGAGCTGCATCACCATACTTAAACCCCTCCACAGGACAATTACAGCATATCTCTTAACTTTTTAGGTCTTGTCTCCCTATCAAAAAAGATCCTTTTTAAAGATTAGATCTAGATTTAAGTCCAGCTATTCTGTCAAGATCACTAAAGATGTTTGAGTATGCTCCAGGACCTCCAGCAGTCACTGTCCTCCTCACAGAATACTCCAAGACAAGAGCATTCCTACTGATGTAATGACAGTGAGGAGGAAGACAGAAGGTGTATGTGAAGCCCTTCATTCCAAATGGAAAACTAAGCACTGTCAAAAAGCAATTTTCCTGCACACATAATAATCAGTTAAAAAATCCCAGTAAATACATATTTTAGGGTTGAATATAAAATTTATAAGCAACAGCAGTGAATTTCACCTTTTTTGTTGTAGTTTTTGTGGGTTTTTTTCTTTTTCTTCTTGCCTTTTTTTTTTTTTTGCCTTTTTTACTACTGATCTAGGCTGTGGAATAAGCTTTAGTCTCTCAAACACCTTTTGCCTGGGAATCTTAAGTAGATTCAACTTTGTAATAGCTTCTGAGGCAAGGAAAACACTGCTTCTGCTGCCTGACTGGAGAGTAAAGAGACTGAAATATCAGCTAGCCTTTAAACTAGATGCTTGCAGTAGAAAGAAAAGAAATCCTTGTTTTCCCAGCAATACAGGATGTTCATTGTAAGAATAAATGTTCAAAGGAGTCATATATGCTTGCAGAAGAGTTACAGATAGTGCATTGAATTACCAGTGTAGTAAATAAATTACTTTGACTTGTGTAACACAACAGGAATAAGAGGTCTCTACTTTTAGTTCAATGTGATGGGCTGCTTCCAGGCAAAAAGAAAGATATGGTGGTAAAGCATCAAACTTCTACCATCATAAGAGAAAAGTTAGATTATCCAAGGGCATTTATTTGACAATGTGCTACTAGACCCATCTACAGATAAAATAATTCACTTCAGGTAAATGCAAATGGATTTCAATCCCACTATGGTGTGAATTTCCATTACTGTAAAGAAGCTCATATTGCAAGGTTAAATTTCTCAAGTAGAAAATACTGCATCTATAAAGTACGTCATTTCAGAGATCATGGAATGGTTTGGTTTGGAAGGGGCCTTTAAAGGTCATCTAGTTCCAAAGCCCTCCCCACGGGCAAGAACACCTTCCACTAGACCAGGTTACTCAGAGTCCCATCCAACCTGACCTTGAAAATTCTGGGGATGGGGCACCTACAACTTTTCTGGTGAACCTGTCCCAGTGCCTCAACACCCTCACAGTGTCTAATCCTAATGTCTAATCTAAACCTACCACCTTTCAGTTTGAAGCCATTGCTCATCATCCTATAACTACTTGCCCTTTTTAAAAGTCCCCTTCCAGCTACTGGAAGGTGCCCAAAGGTTTCTCCAGAGCCTTCTCCAGGCTGAACGATCCCATCTCTCTCAGCCCATCTGCACAGGAGAGGTGCTCCAGCACTCTGATTATCTTTGTGGCCTCTCTGGACTCATTCTAACAGGTCCAAGTCTTTCCCACGTTGGAGGTCCCAGAACCACAAGCCTTATCTTTCAACCACCAGAAGATAATACTTCACCTTCTGGGTGCTGGGGCATCCCAGCAATTTCAATTTCAAAATCAGTTTGATTTAAAAGCTTAAACAGCTACATTCTCACTGGAGCTGAACACCCTCAACCTCCCCATTCTCAGTGGCTACACAGAGTGCTCATCACTGACCTTAAGCAGTTTCTCAGACTCTAAAACCCCCCCAGGCATCCCTCCCTCACACACACATGGAGGCAGACTCTGCACTGGGGCGAGGCTCACGCAGACCTGCAGTGTTAAGAAACCTCAAGCTCTGGTTGCCTTTGACAACCCTCCTGTGTGCCTGACGTTTCTTATGAAAGCCCTGCCCTCTAGCCCAGGGTTCCCGTGTTGATGAGCAGTGCTGAGTTCACCAGGTGCTATTTTTCACAGGGCTTTGCATGAGCTGTCTATCAGCCTGCAGCATCCAAACCCTGCACAGCCAACAGAGCCATTTCCTCTCGGACTTCGGGGGTTGCAGTAGCTTTATCCTTTCCAAAGATTAATGAATTCCCCTTTGCAGTGCCCTGTGACATTTTACTACCCATTTACCCACAGAAGAAGGATTGCACGTCTGCTCCTAGTACATACTCATGCTTTATAATTAAGCCAGATTGTTTCTGTAACATCAATACATGCAGTTCATCCTTTAACTTAAATCAATATGGATCAAAACAGGTTATGACTTCTATGGGAAAAAAAAAGGTTTGAGACAGTCTGTGAACAGCTGTATGGATTTTGTTGAGCCTAAAGGATGGCTTTGCTGAAAGCATGGAAAGTTGCACATTTTCAAGTAGTCAGAAAAGGATGGAAATGTCATCAGCTAGTGTCAGTGCAAGTGCACCTCTCAGGAATGCCAGAAACTAAGTAGGGTTGGCGAAATGATTAAAGCATACTGCAATGCAACCCTCACACAGACACTCCAACCCATACTCTGTTATATATGTAAGAATTTAGGGAGAAACCATCGAACTATACCATGATCTGTCTTCTTGTAAGAAAGGTGTTTGTCTTTTTTCTAGGCAGCTCTTTAGGAAGAGCCAGATATGAGGAAGAAAAAGCAGTTGGAAGCAAAGGGTTTCTTGAGAATAAGAATTCTATTTTTGAGAGATCTTAAAAACATCCAAAAGAAATAAAACTGTAGGTGCATTGACTTTTTTTTTTTTTTGTAATGAGAACCAGCCCTTGAAAATAAAATAATTTAAAAAATAGTCTCCAAAAATCTTTGCATGCTAGGCCAGTAGAAATTTTCCTTAAGCCTTAGGAAAACTGAGACTGAGCATAGCTATTACTCAAGAAAATGTGGCTTCTGAAATGTCTGGTTTACCAGTTTGATACATTTACATTGAAGAATGTTAAAAGCCCTGTGCAGTGGAACAGAAACATAAGAGACATGAGTCAGCAATAGGACAGGATCATCTTTCTTTTGATTTAAAAGAGCTTGAAGAAACTCTGAAACATAGAAGCATTCAGATGTAAGCAATTTGAGGAAGATTATAATTTTTTCAATCTACACAGTGGGGACTGACCGGACAGAATTAATGGGTCTTTTGCAAAAGCCCTGCAGTCATAGTAAGATGATTCATGCTACATTGTCCTTATACAGCATATGTGTATGGAAATCTGTATATCATATTTAAATGCTACAATATATTCACATTGTATGCAAGATTTCATGGGACCAGAGCAAGAAAGCTTTCCCACATTGAAAAAGCATCATTTGTGTTCTATTTTAATGCAGTTGATACCAAGCAAAGAAAAATCTGACATGCCTGTACTGCGTAAAGCCACCCTCACCCTGAAGAGAAGGAACTGTCAGCTTTCAAACAGGTACCTGCTGTAACTCTGCACTATGGGGATGAAACATCTAATGGGGACTTCATTCAATGAGATGGCTAATGGGGATTTCATTCAAAATAGGCAGTGAGACAGCACCGAGCTCCAGTAAGGAGCTACTTCTACTGATGGTGACAGGATAATGGAAGAATATCCTGGACAGATAATTTTTTTGAGAAAAACCTTTCAGTTAATTTTATTTTTAAATCACATAATATGGAAAAACTGTACTCAGCTCATTTCAGATGGTACAAAAAGGCCAGATTTCTGAGACTGGCCACACAGAACCACAGGTTTCCTCAGTCTCTGGACTTGTTCCATCACCAGTGGCATTCATAAAATCATACAATCATAGAATAGTTTGGGTTGGAAGTGGCCTTTTAAGGTCATCTAGTCAGACCCTCCTGCAGTGAGCAGGGAAATCTTCAACTAGATCAGGGTGCTTAGAGACCTATCCAATCTGACCTTGAATTTTTCCAGGGATGGGGTGTCTGCCATCTCTCTGGGAAACTTACGCTAGTGCCTCACCACCCTCATTGTCAAAAATTTCTTCCTTATATCTAGTCTGAATCTACCTTCTTTTAGTTTAAAACTCTCAGCACATGTCCTGTTGCTACAGGTCCTACTAAAAATCTGCCCTTATCTTATAAACTTCTATTCAGATTCTTCTGTTCTTCTTTTTAGGAATTCATAGTGGGAACATCTCTGTGAAGCATCACAACATGCTAAAAGAAAATTGTAAGGTAGGCATGGAACAGAAGCCAAGCTTCTTAAGCCAGAATGAAATTAAATGTCTGACAAAATGGCTGAAGCGAGGTACCTAGTCCTCAACATATCAAGATGGCAACTTGATTGCTTGGTGCATTAGAATTACATTTTTAGAAGTCAGTTTAATCCCTTACAGATGTCTTTTCTTTGTTTTGGTTTTCCCGCTAGACTGAAATCAGTTATCTCATACATTTTTAATTATTTTGTCCAAAACAGAACTTATTCTCCATTAGTTCAATCACCCTTTACAATGAAAATTTTGAAGATCATTTTGCCCTAGCTTCACGTCTTTTATTCTGTGGGAAGGATGGGGAAGCTGAAAAGGGACTTATAAACCTGCTGTCAGCAGAGCAGGGTCTCCTCTGGTGACAGTGCTGTGACAGAAGCTACAGGTTCCCTTCCTGCACGGCCACTTGCATTAAGAAAACTACTCTGGACACAAAACTGTGAAGGACACAATGCTGCTACAGGTGGTACAAGGCCTGGGAGGTTTCCTGACACAGATAGGATGATAGGTTTGCTAAATTTCATTGTGGGCCTTTCCTGCCCTTGAAATGGCCAATTTAGGAGCGGCCAAGTCCCCAGTTACATCCTTCAGAGGTGGAAGTTCTTAGCTTCATAGCTTCACTGAAGTTACTGGAATTGTTTAAAGAGGAAAGCAATTATCCAATAACTGAAACCCCTGCTTTCAGCAGCAAGAATAAAACTATACAAAAATCTATCATTGAGGGAAAGAAAAAATAAAAGAGTAATTTTGGAAGATATTCAACGCTTATCTCACTTCACAGCTTAGCACCGTCATACTTCTCTTACAGTTTCTCTGAAATAAGTTTCACAATATTTCTGTGATCACAAATATAAACATTACAAAATACCTTTAAAGCTTTTGTTGAAGTAAATTCCACAGCAAGCTGGAATTGGGAGGCCAAGTGCTGCAAGCAGCTGTAGTTAGAGCCATGCTGGAGTTCTTAGGACACCTGAGACACAGCACTTAAAGGATTAAGTTCCCTACAAGTCACTAGCATGCCTGTTGAAGTGCTACATACCTTTATAGCTTTTAAAGGGAAAAAAAAAAAAGGTTTTGTGACAAATTAAAAGATTAAAAATTTCAAGTATCTGACAGCATCTTACAGAGATATTCAAAAGTTGCCTCCATGCAGTTATTATTCTGCCTTTATTCACTGACCCACATAACTTCCTTGCTGTGCTGGATTTTAAAGCCAATGAGAGCACATTCACATTTTGCTCAGTCTGAATCTTCAAATGTCCCTATTTTAACATTCAAGATAAGTAAAAAAGTCCTACTGAATAGTACTGCACAAATGAGCACTTCTGCTACCTATTGGATTAATCTTTAATTTGTCTTCCCCATCGGAGGGATGCTTTAAAGCATCAGTGTAGGCTCAGACCTGCAGTGCCAACCTGCTACAAATTCAATACACTACAGTTCAGTGCAAGTGTGCAGCCCAAGCCTGCATTTTTGAGAGATGTAACTCTAGGGGGTGAGAAGTATTCAGGACCTCACCTATCCCATTACCATTCTGTCCTGCCTTTAAAATCCTATCAAAGCTGGTGAGGAAGGCAAGTGTGTGCACACGAGTGCTGTTCTGGGTCTCTCTTCCCATTCTAGAAAGGAGCTCTTTTGAGGTTTGCTGGTCCAAAGTGTAGATGCAGATGTTCAAAATTGGACTGGTTTCCTTAGAGTTTTTAAAAGTGCAGACATGGGGGGGGGTTTGTTTGGTTTTGGGGCTTTTTTGGGGGGGAGGGTTAGTATCTCTGGAAATCAGGTCCAAAAGCAAAATCCAGCACTAGAGAGGCATATGGATTTATTATGGGCTTATGGTTCAGAATCCAAAAGACCATATGAAAACACTTCTCACAGATACACATTGGATTTCCTATGAAGTAGATAAAGTCTTATTCCACTACTGTTCTGGTGACTCACGAGAATACAAGGCCAATTTTTTTCATTTCAATGCTTTGGCATTTAAGCAGGTAAAAGGTACTGCTAGGCTCAATAAACTGGGAAATACAGGCCTTATTGCTCATCTTTATGAGATGAGCAGAAAGGGTACAGCTTTTTAAACTTTTTTTATAACTGCATTTGTTTAATTGCTGCTGGAAAAAAACCTTCCAGTGTTTAAACTAGCAGATGTTTTTTGCATGATTTGTCCTCAATTCACAGATAAGATACAAGAAATGCTTCAGGAAAAAAAAAAACCACCAAAAAACCAAAACAACAAAAGCAGCTAGTACAGAGCAAAGTGAGGGGACATCACAATTGAAACAATAAGATTATGCCTTGCGTGCATGACCCTTGTGTAAAAATACTTCATTTGCTTCTGCACGATGCTACCCCATAAAAAGGTCAGATCTACTGTATTACCAACCTATAAATAATTCAGGGGTATAAAGCTTCTTATCTGATGTTGAAAATGCAGAGGGCACACAAGAGTGCTTTTTGAACAAAGTCTTCATAAACCTTGCAGACCAGAGAATATTAAACTGCCTTTACCCCAGCCCTGTAGAATGATGCACTGTTCCCTTAGCCTACAAGAGGGCAGGTCCCTGGCATGGCTTGCAGAAGGTCCCAGTGAAGATCCACTGCAAAGCAGCTCAGCCAGCCCAGCTCCCAGCTGCCAGCCTGAGTGCACAGCCTAGGCTGAGCTCAAGAGAGAGAGAAACCTTGGATTTGCATGGGTCTTTCACACCAGACTTTGTGCCAGCACAAAAGAAGAGCCCATGTTTTCCACAAGGAGCTTTCATCTAAATGCTTGGGAGAGGAAGATTCACTTTCTACCATCACAGTACAGACACAGGTATTTATCAGAACTCAGGGTAATATTAACTCCATATGTCCATACTCTAAACCCAGACACTGCTGCACCTGAAACATGAACACATTCTGCTGACAGCTCTGATGCCACTATCCATATATTGCAATTATCATGTAATGTTGCCACTTGCTTTCACTAGTTCCCTTCATACGGAAATTTTAAAGAGTAGCATCAGAATTTTTGTTTTCACAACTATTCCAAATATTTCAGCAAATGGCTTTTCATTTTGTTGAAGCAGACATGATGTTAAACATCAAAAGGCTAGCCATTTTAGAGTATTTGTCATCTTCTGAGAATTGATAACAAGAATTAAACCCTCTTTCTTTTTTTTCCTTACTTGTGACTAAGAAAATTCATTCTGATTCATTCTGATTCTTCTCCTTCATTCCTTGTATAAAACAAGGAAGGAGATGGTTTGAAAATGACTAGACTTTACTAGCTAAATCAGAGCTAACTGCTTTTCTTTCTTGATGATGCTTTAAAATATTTGCAATAAAGCAAAAATACACCCTTAATCTGTTTGAACCATTTTTCCTCTTTATATATTTTCCCACTGTTTTTATGGATTAGAAAAATGCGTCAAGATGAAACATCTGTTTGACCTTAAAGCATATAATCTGACCATTGTCTCCTATGGAAAACAAATTATATTGGTTTTCCAGGTTTTTTTCCTTCTCTGCAATGAAAAACTGAAAATTACTTCAGCATGCCTAAACCTTAGCCTAGACATGAAGGGCCCAGCTGGTAATTCTGTAGGCCACTTTGATTCTTTGGGATTTTTTCTACCTGTGCAACTCTCTTTTCCCCAGAAGAGACTGGGAACAGCTGCAGGGGATGACTGCTTAGCACTGACAAGGTGACTGTGTCTGTTCTCACGCCCCAAACTACAGCCACACATCCACTTTGGTGGCAGGAGTGGGGTTATGAAGCCCCTGAGAGGCAGTGCAGCACCAAAGAACACATCAGTGGAAATATGGGGGGAGATGGAGGGGGGGCAAGATCCATCTCTCACAGCTCATGGGGAGGGATCTGCAATACTTTTATCTGAATATGCCACTATCGTGACTGACTGTTTAAATATCTGCTGTGTGCTCCACAGGCATGTGAAGAGAAAAATCCTTCATTTAAAAGAAGGTGTGCTGTCCTGTGCTGTACAGCTAGCACACAGAGGCAGCCTGAACTGAATTGCCTCCTCACATCTTTGTGCACATGTGTAGAGAAATGAACTACCTGCCTACCTGACCAGGGGCAAAACATGAGGGAGCCAGTCCCTGCCTCCTATTCTGATGAACCACCCACTCAACACAACGGGGGAAAAACTCCACTAGTCAGGTCAAGTAACAAACACAATGCTTCTCCTGGAGGCTGCAAATTACAATTTTCTCAGAACAAAGTGGAGAAGTGATAATTTTTTTGGATGGCAAATCCTTTCTAAGGTGCTGTGAGGAGCAGCACAGCTACATACTGCAATTTATAGAAAGATGATGAACTGTGACCAAAGCCCATACTCCCCAGGTTAAATCACTGCTTCTACAGGTCTGAATTCAACCAGAGACCTACCTCAATCAAACACATTCTCATAGAATTAGAACCCCAGAACATACAGTGGCAGAGCAACATCTCAAATGGGAAGAGGAAAAGGAAGAAAGCCTACAAGCAGCAATTGTCATGACTTTCATTTTCTCAGTATCATGCTTTCTTTTCACTTGTTTATCTTGTTCCAAATTTCTTATTTCTCATACAAAACAGGAAAGTGGGTCCCAAATGCATTATATAAGTGCCTCAATAACACAGTCTTAAAAATTTAAAAGGAGTGCTTACAATGTTGTTTTCATTTTATTTTGGTGAGAGAAATAATTAATATTAATGCAGGGAACACGGTATCATTTTACATTCATTTTGTTAGCTGTTAAATTGCTGCACATTCCCCACTCACTCTTATTACTCATCGCTGTTTTCCTGCTCCTGTGGTAGCCGTAGGAGTGAACTCTTGGCTGCTGTCTGTCCACAGCACATAGCTGTCTCTCAGTCAGCTTCAGAGCGTTTGCAGTCATGCTCTGATAAATCTACCACGGTAGGAACAGGATTTGGACTTATGTTACTTTAGCAGGATCAGAATTAAAGGTTGAATCCTCACGTATCTTACACACGCACACACACAAACACACACACAGACACAGACGTGCCAGAAAGCA
Source organism: Phainopepla nitens (assembly GCA_013400175.1). NCBI lineage: Eukaryota > Metazoa > Chordata > Aves > Passeriformes > Bombycillidae > Phainopepla > Phainopepla nitens. The sequence goes on along the minus strand of VXBQ01005426.1, from coordinate 156,655 downwards.
AAATACCTTCAGTGCTTCCAGAGCCCTGTAGCACCTCAGCTTTGCACTATTTGTTATAAAGACAATTAGGCAATTCCCTGGACAGGACTCCTGCGTTGTGTGAGTCATGGAGCAGGGATGGACACGGAGTTCAAATAAGTGGGACAAAGGAGTCCCACCATGGCGCCACGGCAGAGCCAGGGACAGCGTGTCTGCCCAGGGAAGGCACAGCAAGGGATGCTGAGCACAAAGCACCCTGGCAACAGCCTGACCTGTCTCCTCAGCTGCTGCCACGTACCCCAGACTGGCTAAAGCAAAGGTGATTGCAATGGCCAGCATGCAGCTAAAGAGAACCGACCCCTGTGAAGAGTTCTGCAGGTGGCAGCTGTGGCAACAGCATAGACTGGTCCTGGGCTGCATGAAGGCCTGAGGCTTTCCAGGAGGCTTTCTCCTCACAGTCCCTGGGCTGAATGCCTGCCCTGGCAGCCCTGGCCAAGCCTCCTTCCAGGTGCATGGGAGAGGAGCACAAAGGGACTCATCCTGCCTCAAAGCCCTTGTGTGTATATCCCATAACCCATGATTTGGGGAACAGGAAAGCTTCCGATGTTCACCATAGCCCACGTGTTAATTAGTTTTGCCTTAGAGAGCAAATAATCTCACTTATCCAGCTGCAAAGACATGGCCCCTTCCACACACTATAGAAATGGTGTGAGAGCAAACAGTATGTTCTTGAGATCCCACAGCACAGGACAACATTTGCCTTGAGGACTTCTATTCAAGTGTCCTGTCATCAGTCTCCAAAGACTGTGGCTTCGTGTCAGCACAGACAACTGAGACCCACAGCTCGGGCAGAACTGCAATTACAGCATGAAATCACAAGTGACTGGCTGTACCTACAGGTATCTCTTACTCTACAAAAGCAGAGTTATACAGAGATAAATTATCACAGCAATATATAAAATAGAAAAGCCATTTGCATTTTGTGCAAAACACACAGCAACGGAAGGATGTAATGGGCACACATACTGCTTTGTTTTCAAAGGAAATTAAATTTTTTGACATATTAAAGTACTTCAGAAGACAAAGGTAAATCCTCTGTCACCTCTAATCAGATGCAGATGCAACTACAGAATGAACAATGAATATACAATCTAGAGTCGTTAACTGCTTAGCTGAGTGGACAGTCCACATTTGGGAATCATACTTTTTTTTCAAACCTAGCTGGTAACAGGCACATAGGCACACAGCAAGATACTTGAGAGAGACTCCTTTTGGCCTTGTATGTTTGGTTAAGCTACTCAGTTAATAATAATAATTATGCAGTGACTTGTGAAACTTAAGATATCTGAACAGTCAAACTTCGCTGCAACATTAGGTATTGGGAATTTACTGTTTCCTCATGATAAGGAAAAGTATTACTAATGCATTTGCTAAAAAAAATGGAATCAACAGATGGAAGTAGTTATTGCAACCACTACTTAACATTTTGCCCTAATTTGTCTTGGTCTCAAACCCCTCATTTATAAGAAAAGAGGGAATGCTCTTAGATGGCACACCCCAGGCACACAGCTGGCTTGGGGGCACATGCTCTCCCACAGGCAGTACCTGACCTCTGTTTTTTCTATTAAACCCTAAAACTGCCATGCAACTAAACCAGATATAAGCAGCAAATGCCTGATGATCCACTTGCAGTTACACTTTGCATATTAAGGGAATTATTAAAGAAAAAGAAACAGTTGGAAAGGGGCAGTTTTAGAGCAGATTAAATGAAACTTTTAAGGTTTCCTTTCCCTCCCAAAAAAGCTATTTCTGGCCTTGCTTTAAAACTGGCTGAAAGATGTCAGACATGCAAATTCCCTCCCCCAGCATCAGCTTCAAGAGGAGCAGAGCTGCAGCAAAAAGAGGAGCAGAGACCAAAGCTGAGCATCTGCTGCGTTAAGTGGGAGCTCTGCAGCCTCCACAGCTCTCCTCACTCCTTCCAACCCCCTCTGCCCTGCACCACCCACCTCTGCTGTGAACCACTGCTGTAAAACATGGGCCCTCATCCTTTTTAATCCTTCCAGTCCTACAGCAGCTTTCCTGGAGCAGAGTCAACTCCTCTGCTGGAAGGTGTACTGCTCTTCTGAATTAGGAGCACCCATCTCCCACATGGTTGTCAGACAAAGCCTGAAATATTCCAGGTACTCTTCTCAGTAAGAAAACACGGAGCAGTTGGCTATCCACTGCTACAGCAGAAACTGCTTTTGGATTGGGGAACCATCTTGGGAAACCTCAAAGGGTCAGCAGAAAAAGGGCAAGCAGAAAAGAGAAGCTCAGCTCAATCTCATTTGTAAAGCCCTGGGCGGAGTATTGCTGTATTTGCTGGGTTCTTTTGGGATCTGTGCATGTGAAAGTCTATGATGTATAGGTACATTTTTCCAGAAGGCACCTTTTCAGGGAAAATGCTCATGGAGCTCCAAGTTAAGAAACTGTGACTTCCATCACTGTCCCAAACAACATTCATTAAAATGTTTCTGTGGTTTGTCCTGAACATCCCCTCCCACCTCTTCAGAAAGCAGGAAAGGCTCATTCTGGTTCTCAGGGAAGAGGCATCCATGTTTGAATTCAACAGCAAACAATACTCATTCCTGTAGAAAAGCAGAGGCAAATCTCATGTGCCACCTATGTAAGCATGCAACATCTACCTAATCATGAGGCAATCCACTTCCTTCAGTGGGTCCCCTCAAAAAACCTGAAACATGTCCCTGCTTTCTAGCAAACCAACCTGCAGGCTCTGGTGAGATGCTTCCCAGCCTTCTCACTTTTTTTTCAGCTCAGTGGCAGGATTTTAGAGCATGAAAAGGCTTTAGACACTGCTTTGAACAACAGAAAGGACCACCAGTGTATTCCACAGGCTGTCTTCTCAAATATACGCTATAGAGATGTTCTCAACAACTAAGGACTGATGTATTTCACTTCAAAAAAGGAAAGAAAAATTCTGATGAAAATTTGTTTCTGCTTCTCACAAGAGGCATTTTCAGAACTATTGCACTAGTATGGCACAGCTGCCCACAGTGAGCTTGCAACAGAAGGGTAAAACAACAGGAAAGAGGATGTTAGTGGAAAAAACCCACAGTACGTAACCTTACAAAATAGGCAACATCCATTTGTATGAGAAATTGTAGCTATCTCTTTAGTGCAGGCCTCAAGGAAGACAAGAACTAGTCTGGCTGGAGAAAATTGAGTACCTCTATCTGCAAGGTCTAGAGGAAACATCCACAAACACATACCTCAGCTCAGAGTCAGTACCTGCCACTGAGATTTCATTCAAGTAATTTGATAAATAACTGTATATACGTCACTTCTGTTGCATTAGTCAAACTGACAGCTCTTGCTTATAAAATATAAATAGGATAGATAACAACAGGATTAGTTCAGTTTCATCTAACTCAGCACTGTTAATATCTTTTCATAAAAATGCACTCAGGAGTCTGCCTTGCAATCATCCAGGCATAACTTTGTTATCATGAACTAATTATTATAGACAGTTTGCAATGGCTACACATTTCTGTCTCTAGTAAACAGATTAAATCACTGAAAGACGTCTACAGCAATAATCATGCAAGACTGTTACGGTGAAAACTCCATTTGCTAATCTTTTTCCTTAATGCTCTGAATATCACAAGCAACTGATTCACTGGTGAGGCTACCTGTAGGACTACCTAGGAATGTCATAGGGGAAAATGCTGACATCTTTTGTGGAAGAATGGGATAAATATAGCCTCAATTTTGCAATTTTTACCTCACCACAAGAAGACACAGCAAGTTAAAGAAAGTTCATTGTCTACCAATACAGATGTGATCAAAAACCACAAATATGAGCTGACATACAGGACAAAAGAGAGTGGACAGCCCACAGTAACATTGCAACAGCATTGCCAGTGACCAATATACCAATGTGCCGTGATGTAAATGAAAAACCCCATTCTCACTGATGGGTAATTTTCTACCTGGGCCTCACTGCCCTCCTAAAAATTCTTTCCTGGAATTTACTGGAGTTGATAACCGCCCAAGAGGCAGAAAGCAGGCACACCACCCCTGCAAACCTTTTCCAAAGCAATTCTTTGCTTCTGGTGTTTTGGCAGCTCCAACAGAGTGACAATAAATCACAGCTGTTGGCTGAGTCAAGTGTTGCTTTAAATGCCATTGTCTGTAAAAACTCATACCAATTTACTGGTGCTATGCTCTGATGAATGGAAGACAGCAGTATTGAAATCCATTTTAGAGTGACACCTTTACTGTCAGTATTTTGTAAACAACGTAGAGGCTGATCTGGGTATCAAAGAGGAGCATGTAAATATTTTGTTACAGCATTTGTTGATGGCATTTTATAGACAAATAAGTAAATTATATGAATGCACATACATAGAAATTGTAATTAAAAGTCTTGGTTGATTTTGTTCAAACCCTTTGTTATTTGAAGTAAAATTTAGTCTTGTAGAAACCTCACAGTATTGTGAGCATTTAATTGGAAATGGTTATTTTCCACCATTTATTTTTGATTATCTCTCACAGGAGCTTTGTTTTTCTCCTGGTGACAAAATAAACTTGGTGCGAAGTTCCAGACATTAGCGACACATATCTGCAGAGCCTGAATTATAGATTTTTCCAATATTCAAAAAGAAAAAAGCAGAAGTTGGTTGTGTACACAATGAACAGCTCTCAACCTTGGTATTAACCTGAGGCTTGAAACGAGACTGGCTCGATAATCTAAGAGTTTCCTAGAGCCACTTTTATGGAGAGGACAAAAAAAAATGAACTCAACTGAGTATAATGGAACTTGGTTTTTATCACTCAATTGTCTAGAAATTACCAGGTACATTCACACTGTTGGAAAACCATTATCATTAACAACCATATCGATTCCCACTTACAAAAAAGTCTTTGAAAAAGATAATTGCCCTCTCTGACTAGACAATTCCCTTTTAACCATACAGAGAAATATGCGGCATTGCAAACCCCCTACACAACAGCGTGTTCTCTACCATTGCTGTGAGTGAAGAGCAGTCAAGAAGCACTCTGTTCTTTTGTGATCTATGGTATAATTCATGTCATGGCACTGCTTTCTCCCTTACTGCCCTTCCAGTGAGACTTAACACACACTTAAAAGAATGGTATGTGGTATTTGTGTCTGCTCAAGCTTTGTGTCAACAAATCACATCCACCAAGTGTCTCTGTCTTAAACTGACAACCAACTAATGGCTCTTGCTTTGGGATGTACACTTCCCCTAAAAAATGGGCTCTTGCTACTGTTCTGCAGGTCCTTTAAAAGAGGAGACTGTGATCGCTGGGGTGCTTTGCTGAAGGGAACACTTTGTGTTACTTAGGAGTCTTGCTCAGATTTCATCAAAAGCTTGGAACAAATGGCATGGTTCTGCCAGGAGCCTGGTTGCACGGAGGAGCAATCATCAGAGAGGAGTGTAGTGGGTCAGAGGTGCTGAGCACCCACACAAAAAGGCAGAATCTGTTGCTAATTTTGATCTTGTTGCTGGTCTTGTGCCTACTGCCTATTCCTCAGATCAGTCTGTTCTGAACCACTCGAGGGAGGAAGAACAGCTATCAGGCCAACACTTGACCCCACCTACACGAAATCAGCAGACAGTATATGTTCTTCCCAAAGCAAGTTTTAAAGAAATTACAGATCTCCCTGTGACTATCTCCTTTCTGTAAATAAAATTTTTGAGCTATACATGTAAAGGCATAGACCAGTAACAGTGTCACCATCTTCAACAAGGATAATTTGCCAGCAAATCCTAGACTCTAGTCTAAGAAGGAAATAACATATTTAAATTATACTGCAGGTTCAACAGTTCATAACAGATTCCTCTCAATTTCTATGAGAAAAAGCTTTTCTCTTAGTTCTTTTATAATGCTTATTTGCCTTTTAACTAGTTTTCCTGGAGGCATATACTATAAATCCATAAAAGTGGATTTTAATACTGCCATATCTTAAAAGTTGTGTGTCTGCAGCTACCTTAATGTTATTCTTTATTGAAGTTAGCACCATCAAATTTATCCTTTCATCATTCGTAACCCTCATATAGCTGATACAACTACATGAAGATCCAAACACATTTATTTTCAATGCATCTACATTTAAACCATTTATTTTGCTTGGCTGCTGACAGTCCTTCCCAGTAATAGAAAACATTTTTGATTAGCTGAAATAAAGCACCCTTTTAGCAAATGAAGTCTTGATGAGGGTATCATTTTCTATCATTGACTGAATTTGTTGAAGTTCTCAATATTTAAAGTTGTTTAGACTGGTTGTTCATTTGGGCTGAAATTTTAATCTTTTTACCTATTTGTACTAGAGTTTGTAAATTACTTTAAATCCTGAATGGAACATCTAGAATGAGGTAACAGAAATATTTCAGTTGTTGTAGATTCAAATGTTTACAGTGTCTGCTTCTGTGTGCAATATGGAGCCAGAAAGATTTTACCCATTAGAGTTTCTGGGATTACATTTTTTACTGTTTTAAACCAAGATCTTGGCTTCTGCTCTTCCTCTGTATAACATTTCCTACTCACCCTCCTATCCATTAGAACCACTCAAAACTTATAGTTACTACCCTCACCATCACCTCTGTTGAACCTCTCTGGTGATGTGACACAAACCAAACACTCTTCCCTTCTTTTCTCCGCGCTAAACATCCCCAGCTCCCTCAGGTGCTCCTCATAGGACTTACTCTCCCGACCCTTCACCAGCTTTCCTAAAGACTACACAGAGAATCAATAAAAATCTAAAAAATGGATTGCCTAAATAATTCTATAAAGGTTCTCTTTCTGTTCAAAAATGCAGTTTCAGCTAAATAAACCCTACATATGTTGGGCCTTACCCTTTTATAACAACTCAGCACTGAGATCTGCACTGTCATCAGCCTGTGCTGCATCCTTTACACTACCTCCTTACTGTGCACTGGAACCGACTGTCCAGAGAGGAGAGGTTGTGGAGTCCCCCTCACCGGGGATATTCAGGAATCTTCTGGATGTATTTCCATGCGCTCTAGGATGACCCTGCTTGTGACCCTGCAGGTCAATTGGAACAGGAATGCACTTCTCCCCTTCCCTCAGAGGAAAAGGAACAAACACAAATGTTTGAAAAAACAAAGCAGCAGAGAACTTTCAAAATCTCCCTGAAAAACTCATGGCCTCTCCCGAGTTCTGTTCGTCTTTCATACTCTCCCTGGCAAATACCATCAGTGAGCCCAAAGAAGAGGGATCACGTGCTTGCTGGGATGCTGATGCGTGGTCCCCAGCTGAGGTTCCTGAACAGTGGCCCAGCTTAGGGAAGGAACAATGGAAGGAGAGATGACATTTATGATTATGGCATATTTCAGTTTCCCTTGACATTTTATTATTCACAATCATCTTTACTCGATCCTGAATGCTATTCTGAGCATCAGCTCCTTGTTGCATTAAATGCCTCTGCACTCCCAGCACCAGCAAGCTCCTGCACTGAAAGTACAGGTTCTGTAAACTGAATGGAAACCAAGAGCAGATTTGGTGTGCAGGGATGGAGGAGGGAATAGGTAGAGGTGTTCCCTGGCAAACAGCTCTCTCCTTTTCTATCTATAACATGACAGCCATGCTTTGAGGAGCACTAACAAGACCACTGCTAAAAATGGATCAGGAACAACATCACTCTTCTTTGCTGGGTCATGCTTTAAATATGGTGAATAAAAGTCAATTCATTTTGTAATCAATGGAGAGTTAAATCACAAAACATCTTTTTATCATCTCTTCATCAGGAATACTTCTGCACTGACAAAGCATTAAAGCATACACTCAAAGTTAGCAAACAAAACCTGCCACTTTTAATGAATGTTGTGCTAAGATTGATTTTTAGCAGGGCATAATCACCAAGATAAAGACAGTTACTGGAAGCCACAGTATAAAGCTGAAATTCTTTTAACATTGACTTTTCCAGTCATGGATAAGTGACAAAAAAATCATTTAAACTTTTAAATGTTGACTTTCTTAAAATCCAAACTGTAGTAATTTTCTTCTCTGGAACATATTTGAATGCCAATGCAATAAAGCCACGTTTAAAATTAGCTAGCAACACAACTTTTCCATAGAATCATAAAATCATGGAATGGTTTGGGTTGGAAGGGACCTTTAAGATCATCACGTTCCAACCCCCCTGCCATGGGCAGGGACATCTTCCACTAGACCAGGATGCTCCAAGCAACCTGCCCTTGAACACTTGCAGGGATGGGGCAGCCAAAACTTCTCTGGGCAGCCTGTTCCAGTGCCTCACCACCCTCACAGTAAAAGTTTTTTTCCTTAATATCTAATCCAAGCATATTAACTCTTCTTTCTCAAGAGGAGATAGAATAAATTCCCACTTTGCACTACTACAGCCTTAGCAACAAAGCTAATTTTTACTAAGCTGTTACTTTTACTGTTTGAAATCCATTCATACCACCATTTTAAAACAAGATACCCTATTTTTGCATTTTAATATGCTGCTTTAAGGAAATTATTAGGTTACTATCAAATAAGAATCTAGCCCAGACTATAGAATAAACTTGAAAAGCAAAATGGCACAGACTCAAAACACAGTGATTTAACTTCCTATTCTGTAAGAGAAAGATTTCACTTAATTAATTATGTTAAGTGAAAACACAAAAAAATCCCTTAGCTTATTCTCTTGTGGTAAGGAATTACATTAAAAGTAGATACAGTGTTCCCCTCTCACTCTGTTTTCAATGTCCAGGCTAGACAGTCCATTGGCAAGAGGCAGATTTAGCACAGGGGGTGATTCCAGTGACTCACAGACACGTCACTATTGTATAATCATGCAGAAGAAGATGCAGAGGCTTCTGCACAAATTGCTTATTTGTGGAAGCAATTTCAACTAAGAGCAGAATGAGAAAGTCGGTAGATACATTTATGCAATTATTCAGGGGTGATGGATGCAAAAACACAGGCAGGACATTTGCTGTGTAAGTCACTTGAGTTGGTGTCTCAAGACTGACAAAACAAGGAATGAGACATAAACAGTAGAAAGCAATTCTGGAATAAACACTGAAAGCAGAGGAAGATCTCAAGCCAAAGACTTGCACAACTGTGTGTGTAAACGTTTGTACACTCAGACCTGTCTGTGTAATAATAGCAAGATTCGAGAGGGCAAAAAGAAAGGGGAGTGAAGAAGGGAAATGCCAGACATAGTTTTTGGTCCCTTCTGGTTCTGCCAGCGCCTCTGGCTGGGAAATACTGTGAAACACAGAACTGACTCAGCAGGTTTCAGACTCTGCACCTCAAGCATAAATACCCTCACGCAGGCACGATCCTAAGTGCCCATGTGATTCCCCCAGCAACATGGAATAAACAGAGTTACAAAACAATTCTTGACAGCAGGACAGGGAACATAGGCTTGGAAGGCAATGACACCTCCTCCAAGTCCAACTGTGTGCTGTCACAGACTGCAGCCTCTTCATTGGCTGAACGAGTTCTGTCTTTGACCTAATTTGACTTTTACTGATAGTTAAAAGCCAGTTTCAACATCTCATCCTTTCCATAATAAGAAACCTGATTTTGAATTCCATCTAAATTTATCCATGATCAATGTAGATCTATTTGGCATAAGCCTCACTCCTTTTTTAGTAAGTAGTGGTCATTAAGTCCCATTTAATTTCCTCTTGGAATTCACCACTACAATATTTTCTATCAAAAATAAGACTATGCCGTTCTCTGCTTTCAAATTAAAGAAAATATATTGTCAGAAAAACTATTTGACCACCAACTCTAAAAGAGTTGGAAGAACAGTATGTCTTAAAAGTCCAGCACATGAGAAACAATGATTAATGACAGACGCCATATTGACCTTGTTGCAGCCCATGCAGCATTCATTGTGGCCAGGAAAATGTTTCCAAAAAGCCAAATTTGGCAGCAAAGGCAGCCTTCCAATTGGCTGGGAGGTTGCTGTGTACCTGTTATGAAAAAGTATACTGTTTCCTATTATTTGGAAATTGTTGGGAATTCTCCACAGTTTCTCCATGTAGCTTTTGGTGGTTTTTTTTGATTTTATACTATTCTTACTTATTAATTATAAAAGAAGGATCATATTCCTAAAACCAACTTGTCACAATGTGTTTGTTTGTTATTCAAGTAAATACGGTAGGTGGAATTTAAAAAAAAAAAGGTTTAAGGCCTTTGACTGAATATTAACGTATCAGTAAGTGGAATTTCTACTTACTGCTGTAATCAGACCTACAAAAGTTCACTGCACATGCATAAATATATATATATTTACATATATAAAATACATAAAACATACTTCTTCTATATGAATGTATGCCTACATCTTTAGAATACAACAACAAAATACATTTCTGTGAAAACCTCCTCATATCCAAAATCTTTAATGAAAGTCCTGTGTCTTGTGACTACATTCTTTTTCTTGTCCTTTGTTCTATAATGAAATAGCTATTTTATAAATATTATAGCAAACAAATATATTTTCACCATTATTTTAGTGTTTTTAAATTAAAACCTAATTTAAATAAAAATAAAGTTGATGATTTAAATTATATTGGTTATATACACAACAGATGATCAATATAAGACCATGAAAAGTAATGCTAAGATGGGTATAAAATAATCTTGCTGCTTTTTTCCTCTTCAAAACAGGGAAGAGACTATGTTATCAACACTAGTATTGCTTATCATGCAAATGGTTTGGAATTCACAAGATTAGGAACCAAAAATACTCTGCTTTTTAGGTTTTGTATTACACATTTCCAAGTATTTATAACTGTGAGATTCCTAAATGTATGAGTTGTGTTCCTTGCATAGATGCTTGTATCCAGGAATTGTGCCATCAGGGGAAAAAAGCACCAAATGGAGATCTTCTCGTGAAATTACAAGAGCTGGCAAGCGCTGCGACTCTTGCTATTTTATTGTGAATCTTAAAATATAAAGTGGGGGGTTTTGTAATAGCCTAGTTGTCAGAACCAAAGAGTGTCTGCAAATGAAAATACTTTCAGTAAGCAAAAAGAAGGAACTTGCTGTTGGTCTGTAGCAGGAGGTTGGCTGGCACTCCGAAGTGTTACTTTAAATTAAAAAAATTCTTCACCATTGTGTGAAATGAGATTTCTGGCACATCCTGACCCCTTCATCTTATACCATCTGCTCTACCTCTCCTTTCTTCTGAAGGCAGCTCTATCCCCACCTTCAACCTCGGAGAGGCAGAAGAGGTTTGTGCTGCTGAACACTGGGCCAGGGCACTTTTTTCTTCTCCAACTCTTCCATATCATCAATATGACTTGTTTTCCTAACACTATAGTAAAGGAAGCAAACCAGTCACAGGCAAGTCATTCATCATCTGGACAGAAAGAGTGCTGGAAAATTAAGGGACAAAAAAAGAATACATGAGATTTTTTTTTTTTTAACAGAGGCAAAAAATAAAATTCCATCCGAAAACAGGAAAATCATTGAGAATTTTCGCAGCTTCAGAATCTGAGAAATTCAAAGCAACCAAAGGGCAAAAAGGAAATAATTTGGAGAGTATGTAGATTCATCATACCTAATTTAAGCTACTAACGCAGCCTCAGGTGGGTTTAGGAAGGGGAAGTTAAAGGCTGCACCTTGAAGTTAAAGGTTGTTCAGAGCAAAATGCAGTTCTGCATTAGGATTAGATTCCATGCAGCATTCCCAGCTGAGCAGAACCTGGAGGCAAAACAGTGGCAGGCAAGAGAAACAAATGGAAGAGGAAGAGCAATAAATGAGGAAGAGCTTTATGCCATGTTGCTGGAGTGCTGCTATCAGTCTCTGCCTCACCATTTATTTGGCAGATCTCAACTAGGGACAGACTTTTCTAGAATTCCAAGTATATTTTACCTTTCCTTCAAATTAAAATTTTAAAGCCCATGCCAATAAGCAAACAATTTATATTGTAATATTTTCATTTTACTCTCTCTAGTTTGGGAGGTTCTCAGTACCAAGGCTTTTAAAGCAATATCAGAGACATTACAACGATGTAATGAAAATCATGGGCTTTACTTTAGAAAAATGAAGTCAATGACCTGAATGCTGAGATATTGAACTGCAAAATGAATGGAACCAGAATAAAAAGCAGGTTGCTTTTGAATAGCATGATGAGGTACATTTGGAAAATCAACAAATTAACATTACTATTAACATCAATGACTTAGTTTCAGAGGAATTACTCAGACCAGTTGCTTATCCCCATTCCCCAAGATTAATCAGTATCTAACTTATCTAGAGGGCACCATGGAGAATCTTATTTAGAAGACAGATGTGCAAGGAGGGAAGAGGTGTTGGGAATGGAGGAGCCAGTACTGGAATTGCTGTCACCTTGAGAGAAGGAGGCAGAGCAGGGTCAGGCCACAGTGAGCTATGAAGGGTCACTGGCCCTGGATAAAAGGCACATCAATCTGAATAAAGAGTGTATTCCAATGATGCTGTGGGGGAAAGAGTAAAGCACTTCTCAGTCAAAGTCTTGCAACCAGCTCTCCCCTGTCACTTCTGGCTGTACAGCAAAGTGTTAACAAGCCTGTACCCCACACAGCTCTCTGTGGCCTGGGACCTGACCATTTTCTATCACAAAAACCTATTTACTCAGACTATTCTCCAAAAAGGCTTGAAGCAGCTTGTTCCTTTCATCTCACCCCCTCCCTGTGTTCAGCAGCTCCCCAGAGCTCCTGGTTTAACAGCAGCAAGAAACAGTCCAGGTCGCTGCTCATTTTGTACCATTTCTCTCAGTATTGTTAGCAAAATAACTCTGATGATAATGTTACTGATTGCAACCAAATGCAATGAATTCATTACAGATTTATTTCATAAATAACTATTTTGCTCTTGCATTCTTAGATGCTTTCAGAAGTAAGAAATCAATTAATAAACACAGTGTCTTCTTTTTCAGTGCTGACAAGGTACAAATTTTGTTAATTGTAAATGTCAAAGTCTGTCATTAAACTAGTAGGCATACTCTGCATAATAAATACCAAACAATCACCCTTAATTCTAATTTAATTTCTGCACTATGACACTGCATTTACATTTGGAGAAGAAAAAAAGAAGTGAAAATTATGCCTGCTGCGACTAGTTATCCTGAAAGAAATGAGAGGGAAAAAACACAACTTGTTATCAGATTGTTTAAATTTCATTATCTATGTTTTAATAATTCCACTTTTTCTGAACAAAGCTTTGTTTCTCTCTGGAATGTTCTGATTGGAAATCACAGAACATATAAATTGGTCACAAAACTGTAAGCAAATTAGATAACATTGGTAAGAACAGCAACAAATAGGCAATTTAATTAGAATGCCTGCATAACTATGAAACAACTGTGTTGTTTTATTCTGTCTAGAAGCGTTGATTTGCAAACACTGGGGCAAGTAATATGGTTTTAGAAGGATGTTTGTGTCTCATAGCAAAACAGATATTCACACTGTAGCAACATAAAATATTTTTTCTTTGGTATCAGAGGTAGAAAAACTGTAACCTAAGCACTAGAAACTGGAGGGAAAATAACCAGATTTTGCCTTTTTAAACGTAAGCCCAGAAGACTTGAAAAAGGTCGTGCTGGGAGGAAAGTGCAAAATGGCACCATCATATTATATTGAAATACTCACATTGGAGCCCCTTGTTCCATACATCTGTTTCCAGATATGTTTCAGAAAATATTTTCATATTCTCAAAGAGCTGAGGTTGAACTTGGCTTTTAAACTTATTCCTCTATACTGAAGAAAACGTTTCCTTATTAAAGACTTCTAAGAATCACCTCAAAAAATTTGACACTCAGCTGCAGCATGATTACCTTCCCAGCACAAAGTAATATAGACAGAAATCTGATCTGATGCTTTTGCTTCTGAAACACTCAATGGCATAACTCAAATGCAACCAAGAGAAAGATGGGAAATGAATTTGTCCATCACAAATATTTTATGATCATCTGAATTTTGTGCCACTTTACAGGCCATGTACTTTTCAAAACTGAACAAATTAAATCTGTCAGATATGTTAAAAATATTGTTAAAATTTAATTAGTCCAGAATTAATTTGGGGAAGTAAGGAGATAATTTTCTTCATTTAGAAGTCATAAAAATAACGAGTATGTTTGGGAAAAATATCCTGTAACTTCAAATGTTTTTGTAGTTTTGGAAGTTGTTTCTTGTCAGTACTTTCCTTCAAAATTTCTGCCATGCTTATCATAAGATTTACAAAGGGAATCTGGATTGGTGGGGTTTTAGGACAAAAGGAAGATTAATGTACATAGCACTGTCTTGCACTTCTAAATGCTAACTTTGGTAGTAAGATTTAAGTTGCTTTTCCAAATTGGCTTGCTCCCTAATTTTACTGACTGAAAAACTATGGAAAGCGGGGGAAGGACACCTCTTTTTCCTCCTTCCAAGTTATTTTTATTTCAGTATCTCTTTTGTTTATTTTCTATAACAAGATAATTCTCCAAAGTAAACTTCTAAAGAGATAGCAACCTTTTCTGTCATTTGCAGTATTGAATCTCTGAAGGAAATGGGAGGTTACAGCTACAACTCCTCTCACAGCTCAGACCACGTCTGATTTCCGATATCTGCTGATAAAGCACTGACTCCCCAGAAGAGACCACTGCTTAGCACCACGCTCTTGGTCATCTCACACATTCTCAAAGTGCTGATTGAGCTTTCAATTTAATTAATGATTACATTTAATTAATAAATGAATGGAGGCAGAGCATCTATACACGTAAGTTCTTCAGTGTATGCTCTTCAACATAAGTTATTCAAAAAGGATAAAGCTGCCCAAAGTAAAATCATGTGGAATCACAAATGAAGGTCACTGCAATGGCAGCTGAGCTTTCTTGTCTCTCCATCCAGGAGCAGTGCAGGTCCACTGCAAGGAGGAGAGGGGTTGGCTCAGGTTCTGCCAGTAGGAAGCACATGGAATGATCTGGGGGAAGCGTTTTCCACTGCTACCATTATGGATGAGCTGCCTCGAGGACACACAGCTCCTCTACATGCAGTAAGCAGAGTCAAAGGGCTGCTAAACATGACCGCCATTGGCCATATATTTGTGCCAAAAGCACACGACAGCCAAACTTGAAATGCAGGTAACTGTATTCACTAAGAATAAGATTAACCAGCAGCAAGGAAACAAATATTTTATGTACATTGACCGTCTCACAGGTTTCGTCACCATGGTGTGGCAACTGAGGTTCATATCTTCATTATAATTTTAGTTCTCTGCAAATACAGCTCTGGTACAGAGCTGTGATATTCCCCCCTCAGCCTTCACATATACAAAATGAGTCGCATTGGCTGCCATCATGATGTTAAAAATGGAAAAGGAGAGAACTGCCCAACCACCTATTCCACTTCTGAGCCAAGGAAACCTTTTTGTTTACTTAATTTGGGTTGTTTGGGGTTTTTTTTACAGTATATACTTCAATGATCTGCCAAGAATAGATGGGAAATGTGATTTACATTTCTTTTGTCATACTTTTTAATGAACTAATTAATTCTAGCAGTAATGACCTAGATAGTGCTTGAAATCCTTCTTGCTACTGGAAATAATTTGCATAAAATAATAAAACAAGAGAATTTTTTTCTTGTTGGACCTGCTCTGAAATATGGCCCACAGAAAATCTTAGCATCTACCATGTTGCAGAGGAACATCTATTCATCTAGGAAATAATTCAGACCCCACAAAGTAACAAGCAAAAATGCTTGTCCCTTGCCACTATTGCTATTTGTGAAAAAGCAAACTGGGAGAGACCCAATAGTTGCAATCTGCTGGCTTTGAACTACCCACTCATTGCTATTCACACAATTACCAGCCAATATGTGCATTTCTATTTCTCATTTCTTCTTGGAACTAATCTCTGAGCTGAATCATAACCACATGAAAGATGACTTTTCCAAGACAGCAGCATTTTAAAATGCAGTGTGTGCATCAAATATGGCTTGCTTATTTTGATCACATTGCTTTTACTGAACACTCTCTGAATTACTGCAAAAAACACCCCACCCTCTGCTGTTCCTATAGTCAGTGGACTCTCTGCAGACCACTTCATAATGAAAAAAAGTAGAAAGGTTTTGGTAAAAAGGTTCTTTTTGGGAAGTCTGTCAGCCTTCCTCAGCTATAACAAAACAGACCTGATTCCCTACATTCTTTTCACAGGCGAAATGAGCCACTTAGTCTCAACCATATGATGAAGAAGATACTAGTTATGAAGTTTTCAGGCAACAGTGAAAATGCTTTTTAATTGAAAAATCAGTTCCAGTATCTTAAAAGAAACAAGATCCAAATGTTCCAGAAAGATAGAAAAACTGAAAGTTCTTATGAAATATAAAGCAAGGTCTCCTCTTGACATACCTGCACACACATCTCACCCAGACACTTCAATCTCCTATTGAGAGATAGGAAACCAGTGACTGAAGGTCAGTCAGGCATAATCCAAAACCAGATTACGATATCCCTCTGTGTTCCCAGCCTTTTAAAGATGCCAGGCACTACTCTAGAGTATTATTAGGCCTACAGTTGTACTATCCATGTTTTGAGTTTAAAAACAAGAAGTAAATTAATAAAAAACATAAATCTGAAAACAACAGTGGGTTCCAAAATCATTCACTGCTATCCTGCTGGCACAGAGATTATTTGTTTTTAATTTCCACTCAGTGAGCTGAAAGCCCTACGCTCTTCCAGAATTTCTTACATGCACATCCAGCATTCAGCAGTTCACTCCTCTGAGTGACTTTGCATTGCCATCTCTTGTTTTTCAAAATGCCTCTGCTGTGTGAAAAATAAATAGCTTGCCTCCTCCACAGCACTATTCACTTAACATTGTGGTGTTAAATAAATATTAATATAAGACTAGGCTCACACTGTTTTATTATGAGTAAGTGGTACCTTACTCTGCAAATATTTCCATTCTCTTCAGCAGAGCAAGGTATTCCTCTGCAGAAGTAAAGGAGGCAGAACCTAGCTCAGCCCAGCAGCACCATTTACTCCTCTGGCCCTCAGCTCAGCTTGGCCCACTGGTGCAAACACAGAAACCTGCTGCCTGTGGGCAGGGCAGCAGGGAAAGGCAGCCCTGCAGGACACCACACCCAGCTCAGAGCACCATGACACCCGAGCTCATCAACCCCTTTCACCACACCACAGCACCATGCAGAACCCTCCTGTGCCTCTGAGCAAGGCCAGGGGACAGCAGGCTGGGCCAGAGATTCCCAAATTCAGCTGGCATCTAAGCTGGACCCACTTAACACTCAGGCACAGAACAGTGTGGCACGAATATTGTGGCAAATTTATTGTACCTTTTCTTTCTCTTGGGTTACAAAAAGAAATCTAACTCTCCTGCTTTTTGAGAAGGGGACAAAATACAGTATGCAGTCATCTCGGCTTATAGGCACTTACCCACCTAACCAGTTCACCTTGCTCATATTGTCAATTTGTAAAATATTCCCCTTGCTTCAAAGACTCATCTACTCTCTCCAGTTTTACTCTGTGGTACTTACAATAAAATACCAAACATTAGGCTACTCTGTGACATTCTCCACAGTAAAAAACTTCAAAGCTGCAGCTTCTATTGCTCTCGTTTTCTGCTGCTTGACTTTTGTATTCCTTCTTAACTCCTTTTTAACTTGTATTTTAATGCATACTGTATTGAAAGAAACTGTTCAAAGATATTTAATCATTTGCCACATTCCATCTAATTCATACACTGAATTTCTATTGAGCTTCCTTCAGTTTGTCTTCCTACATTGTTCTAGTAAAAACAACATGCTAGCAACTAAAAGTAATAGTTCGGTTCAAGCTATACACAAGTTACATATAAAAAAACTGCACATAATTAAGAGTAAGTTTCAAAAGCCCATAATTTTCACTTCTGTATCCCCCCTTTAGTGCTATTTTCAGATTTTCTTCCCATTTTTATGACATTAACTTATCTAGAAGCTGCTGATCACATATTTTTCTTCTTTTAAACAGGGATCTCTGAGGTGACACTTTAAGTTCTTTTATATGCCTGTGCTGCTTTGGGCTGGGATTGAGTTAATTTTCTTCCCGTTAGGTAGTGTGGGGCTGTGTTTTGGATTTGTGCTTAACACAGGGTTGATAACAACATTTCCACAGTGATCTCTGCTTCAACCATTTTAGACTTCTGACTTGAGACAGGCATAGATATGTTCCAGTTTCTCTGAAAACAAGGTCCAAAATATTCCAATGAGACAATCAAAGACTTGGCCACCCAAAAATCAGAATTATCAGGCCATGAATGTTCAAGCAATCTTTAGGAGCACCTCAGACTTTGTAGCTAGGAGCCAAATAATGTATTCAACTGCACAATATTTCAGATTTATTGAGAAGCGTCAGACACAACAATTAATTCTGCAGAGTAATAGAGAAGGTTTTATGATTCTACAGGTTAGCTATAAACACAGATTAAAGCTAGGGGAATATACTTGGAGTTTCTGAAGTGGACAGTTTGGATGTAAGAAGATTAAAATTATCTTGTGTACATATTTGTCTGGAGTTTTGTAGTATTAACATAAAAATAAAAACTGAAAAAAAAGAGAAAATATTTAAGCTGAGGGTTCTTTGTGCTTTATTTTTGACTTTCAAGTAAGGAGTCAGGCTGAAACTTTCAGAATTAAACTGATGATTAGATCACAGTCAGATGTTAAAACAGTCAGAAGAGGGATGGCTACAAACCAGAAAACAGCAAAACCAAAAACCTCTTGTGCCAATATCTGCATGAAGGCTGCAGGGAGACCAACTCCTTCATACTGACACCTGGTTCTGTACAGACCCTGTGCATCCTGGATTTTGGTTAGAAGGTGGTGTCCCACAGCTGGGGTGGAGCCAGCCAGTGCTGCCAGTTCGACCTGGCTCCCACTGTGGAACAGGCGGAGGTCTGAGAGCTGAAAGGCTGCAAGGCAGCACAAGGACTGAGAGAGACAATTCAGTTCTTCAAAAGAGAAAAGAAAATCCCTGTTGTCTGCTATGTACACTCAAAAAAGGCTGTTTTATCATGCAAGTAAGCTCCTGAAAACATCCTCAAAAGATGTACTTTGAGGCAAGAAAAATGCTTCATTTTCTTCTCAAGGCTTTTTCCCCTAATTATATTGTTTTGTGTTTTAATGTGTTTTGTGGTTTAATTTAATCATTATGAAATGAACAGCTGACTTTGCAAATGTGAAAACAATTTTACATCATCATTTTTTCTCATCACGCTTTATTAGTCAAATTCAACATGAAGCTGTGAATGACAATTAGTCTCACACCTACCTTGTGTGAGAGGAGAGGAAGAGAAGAGAAGGGGGAAGAAGAAGAAGGAAAACATGGAGATGTCTACAGAGAGTGTAGTTTCTTAGTGTCACATTGGAGGATGGGGAAATGCTGCTGACTCTCTCTTCTGATAACAAATTAAGTGGTATTGAATGGCATTAGCAGGTTCAAAACAAGAAAGGCAGATTTTCTCACACAGCTGACTAACCTTTAGATCTCCCTGCCATGGACCTTAGGAATTTTTAAGTCTTAGTTTTAAGAGGACTCAAAAGGTACCAGGACAAAGTCACAGAAGAAAAATACACAAAGGATTACTAAATACAAATAGACTGCTTCTGATCCTCTCCCCTAATCAGCTGGGTGCCAGCAGATTATTCCAAACAGCACTGTGACATTTTCCTCCCGTACTTGTGCTGTCCCCTAGGCAGTACTGCTGGACAGTATCTCACACCAGACATCCAGTTAGATCTGGGGACCTCTGAGAGGAGCAATCTCTCTATGCTTGCATCTCTGCTCCTATGCACCTATGCCAGTTGAGTAAATATTTGTTTTAAGACACAAACATAGTCTGAGCCCTGTAACTGTGTGTTACTATCCTGGACTGTGCTTGTTTTCCCCTGTTTTACATAACTGAGAGAAAAGCATAAATTCCACTGGCTTTGCAAAACTGCATTCCCCCCAGATGAAGGTTTAGAAACCACAGCATGCAAATACATTCTCAAAAGATGTGCTAGCAAAAATGCAAGCACAAGCACTCTCATTTATCAGGACAAACTGAACGACTGCATGCACAGTTCTGGAGCAAGAATGCACCAAGGCCATGCATGGTAGTGCTTGAAGGCAGAAAGGACTCTGGAGTAACCCTGGAGCTACCTCCACCACCAAGTGCAGATTACAGCATTGTACATCAGCTATTCACGAGGCTAAATTTGTGTATCTTTAGATGTTTTAGGGCTAACAGTTATTTGAACTTACTGTGTTCAGGCACCATTACTCTGCATAACTGACAATATTCTTTGGACTTAGTAACAAAGAGTGCATATTTCCTAAGTACATGATGCAAGCTTTTACTAAGGTAGCTAACACAAAACCCACGACATCAGTTTCAGCAACAATGTAAATTAAAAATTCCAAAAAGTCACAAAAAGGAAGGAAAGAATTGTAATCCGGGGATTTATACTTAACAGACTTTATCTTGACATGCAAAATGGCTTCTATTATGTTGCTTGGTAATCTTGAAAATCTAATACAACAATACAAATCCTAGACAAAAGTTGGAAATGGACAGCATATGTCCCTTGAAGCTCTTTGGACTTTACTCCAGACCTATTCCTTCTGTGCAGAAGCCAGAAAGAGAGGTAATTTATTTCTAACAGTTTACAGATCTTTTAATTTTTACTAAGCAAACATGTTACTGAAAAACTACATGCAGCCTGCTAACCTTTATCAAAATTCTTCCTTACTTCAGTGCTTGTAGGCAAGACCCTGCCATCATACAAAGATCTGAAGAAAAGCAGAAAGATGCTTGTGAGAGGCATCAGATTTATATGAGCGATTGTTATTTGCACTACAAAAAAAGAGGCTCCACAAAACAATGACAGATTACAGGAGCATCCCATTGTGATTTTTTGATAGAATAAGAATTACTTAGTATTCAATCAGACATCTTTACTGTAATGTGATAGAAGAATGTAACAAAGGCACAGAATCCTCCACTATTCAGGCTGATGCACAAGGCTAGAAAGAAAATCAACATTTCTATTTTTGGTGTCTGTGACGTTGACTACATGAGGTGCACGTAAGCCTAACAACTACCGTTTACTGATTGAAAACATTTAGCAGGCATGCTGACAAACTCTTCACTGTCGCTCTGCAGAGACAATGCCATGAAGGAGATTTAGCGTGAGAAGGAAAAGCTGGAACTGAGAAAAGAATCGCCAAGGTACAAAGGATGTTAGCACATTCCCATATGCTGTATCTGAGCCTGCTATCATAGGTGCAGCTGAAGGTCCCTTCACACCCCAGAAGGGTGGTGAGTGGAAGCTGAGCATGGGGAAAACCCATCCAGCCCTTACTGTGCTCCTGAGGGGCCCTATGGGAAGCAGCCGGGTACAGCACCAACCAGACTGTCCTTGGAGGTTCACAGGTTGGACACTCCTCCTCCAGGCAATCGATTTTCAATCTCACAGCAAGAATTTAACAAAAAAAAAAAGAAAAAAAAGGATTTTAATTTAGTGGCTGCACTGGAGACAGCAATACTGTGTTGCTTGGAGTTCTCTTAGGGCGACAAAACTCTGCCTCACTGTCTGAGCTGTACCCAAAAGCTGGCAGGAGACTCTAGCTCCAGCCAGCTCATAGAGAAAACTCTAAAGGACACAGTGCCCCACTACATCTTGGGGCCAAAATCAAACCACCACAACAGCACAAGGCACAGGTGAAATTAAATTGCAGTCCCTCACTCTCTGAAACGTTACCATCAGATAAATGACATCACCACAAATTAGTCACTATGAATCTTATAATTAAGCCAAGGTCAATCGTCTCTACATTGGGTTGTCTAGCTAAGCACAGGATTGTGATTAAAGTAAGACTCAGAGATTTCTATAATTCAATATCTCAAATGGTAGTTTTTAGTGACGTGTCATTAAAAGACACACTAATACTGTGCAAAAATGGCTACAAATGCAGGTCTACTTTGTAGGTTTCTAGTCTAAGAGGCATTATGACTTTCCAGAACTGCCACTTGACCTACAGTCTCTTTTTCAGGACCTAGCTTACAGAAGAGCCACCCCAGAAAGTGCCTAACAACCTGGAATGGGCATCTGCATCTGGGTTTAGTACCTGAGTCTGTCAGAGATTTCCTGGGTGAACCTTGGCAGGTCATTTAATGACAAGGGACGAACAATAAGAAATATGTAGAGCAAAACTATTAATAAGGTTAAATCACTTTTATGGGCAACTGGACTCTGATAGGCTTAGGAGATCCCACAAGGTACTGAACTCTTTTGTAACCTCCATCTCTTCAGAGAGAGAGATTTATTCCCCATCACTGCAACAGGAATCATGCATCCTCTGCCTTAAGCACTCTTGCTTCAGAGCAATATCTTTGACATGCTGACTGCAATAGGCAAGTCTGAGGGTCTCAATTTGTTAAGGACATTTTTCTGTTACTGACCTGAAATAATGAAATACCACCATCACAACCACTGTCCTCAGCCCTCAGTGAGGGCACAGGTCAGCAGGAACTCCTCAGCACCTTGCAGTAACATCACTGCCCAAACCCAACTTTTAAAAATGAAATCTGGAGTCAGGATAGTATCAGACAAGTAAAATAGCCATCACTGGCATATTTTGTGTTCTAGGACAGATCTCTTCAAGCTGAAAAACAAAGTAAGTCTGTGGTGGTTGGCATAGCAAAGTCAATTCATCTGCTCAGGAGGAGTCTGTGAGCAACACTACTTTGACCATCTCAGCTGTCTAACAGATTCTGTCCTTTTCTCTTTGTTGCTCAGCTTGTTAACTCATCTCAGTTCATTCTTAATTAGACTACACACTGACACAATTTCTAATTATTGTAGACCACCAATGCAAATCCTCATACCATGGTCTTTTGTGATAAACACATATATAATCTCAGCTTCTCACTGAATTCTGAAGGAATGTAAAGCTTTGCTCAGTTTCCCATTTTCTCCCCAGCTCCATAACTTCCAGGGGTATGTTAAAAGCACGTCAGTTCTAGAGGAAAACACTTATAAAGTCTTGTGCTCATTGGTATGGAATTACTTTGTACTGTAAAGGCAAACTCAACTCTCCCTCAAGGGAGAAGAGAGGAGGCACGTTGGGCACATGTCCAGATGGCCTAGACAGGAGGCAGACCCTGCACTAAAAACAACGCAAGAAGCTGCCCAGAACCTGAGAAAGGAAGAGAGAGAGGAACCGCAGCATGACCCACAGCTCACTGCAAGACTCCACAGAGCTGGCAGACCAGAGAGGGGGAAAAGGCAGCAAGATGTAACAAACCTTTTTTTTTTTTTCCATAGGGAAAATTACTGCAACAGTTGAATCTATCAGGCTGTTGCTGCCAGAAAGGGGGTAACCCCACTAACCTTTCCACTCCAGCAGCTTCCTCATGCCTGCTTCCAGCCACCTCTTGTCCCTTGCTGATACCCAGTGGTGCTCATCAAACTGGCAATTCCCATGACCCATCCCCTCTCTTTCTGCCATGTCAGTGAAGTGAATGTGGCTGCAGACAGGGTCTGAAGAGTGTTGGAGTTGCTGGACACAGAAGAAGTGGTAGAAGTATGCACCAGAAACAGGGAGGAGGAGACAGCAGGGATTCCTTGCTATCAGCCACTGAGATCTACCAGATTCAATCAAGTCACCTCATGTGATTTTAAATTACTTGGAACTACTCAAGCTTTTAGAATATAAATTGTCTTTCAAAGAAAGAACAACCTGAGAAGGCCTCTGTGTAACTTTTTGCGTGGGTGGTATGTTCCAGAATCACACAGAAAATAATGCATTTTCAGAAGATTACAGCACTGCTGGAGTGCAGAAAAACTACCCCTCTGAAAAAGAATACAGAAAATCTCCCTACAGTCCTGAAATGTAATCTATTTGTCATTGTTCAGTGGAGATGCAAAGTTGTTTTTATCATGAATTACTAAGATCTTTATTTTTATATATACAGAAAAACTCCATTTTTCTCAATACTCACAAAAACTCCTCAGGTATGAGATTTCATAGAAGGAATTGTATGAATGGCTCCTTACCTTTCCCAGAAAAGTGGAATGCCTAACAAGGCCATAAGAATGATAATAGGTCTCAAGCACTGAAGAAATGATCACAGCTAATGAAGAAGAACTGTTCTAGGAGAGGAAGGCAATTCAGAGTAGGCTTCAAAGTGACTTCCTGCAGTTCCCAATACTATTAAGGGACGATAAAAAAGAAACTTGAGCAAAGATAAGACAGATGAAACAAAGAGGGGGAAGATTAAAGAGCTACTAGGAATGGGAAGGACAGGAGCTATAAGCAAAAAGAAAAGAGATTTTCTAGCTTTCTTAATGCACAAAGTACCGGGACGTGTATTAAAGGAGATGACGTTTAAAAGAAGTCGTTCCAAGAGACATCACCACTGCTGTGCTTGCGCAAGAACCCAGCTCATTAGGAGATGGAATTAGCATTAGGAAGAGGATGGAGGAAGCGCCCTGAGGCTTTTCCCTGCTCGGCTCGGCCAGTAGGTGTCACAGCAGTCAATGCTATCGGTGCACAGCAGCTCCAGGCCACAGGGGTGTCTAGTTTGGAGAACGCTAAATTACTGTTCTTAAAATAAATCGGCTTTAATTAAAATTAAAGAAAAAAAAAAAGAAGAAGTCATTAGTCATTTCTATGACTTTCTATCAGATATTTCAAGTATCCTTAAAGAGTTTGGAAAGAACGCAAACAGATTGCCAAACATGTCAGCAAATACCACAGCTCTTACACCTGCACTTAGGGCTTTAGTGAGGCATTAGACACTCCGTGCTGGCACAGGTTAAAAGAACAGAGATGCTTGCTGCCCCCTCTCCAATTCTGTTAGCCAGCCTAACCAGCACACAGGGCCGAGGTTTGTTCCCAGACATGCCTGGTCTGAGAACTACAGCTAGAAAACATGAGGCTGTCACATCACCAACATAAAGCCAAAGCAGTACGAGTTGCAGAAGCAAGAGAATTTTAAACAATTTTTAAAAATTTTCTACTTCAAAGGAAACTGAGAACAAACATATCTAGGAGAGCTCCTTGGGTTTAGGTTCTTTTTTTCCTGGTGCGAATGCTCCAGCAGCAAAACTTCAGGCTGAGTGTTTTCCTACCCTTTCCCAGCACCAAGGGAAGCAGATGGGCTCTAATCATGCTCTGATACAGCACAGAGAAGAAAAGCATATGATGGCATTCCCCATCATGAGTCTGCCTTAATGCTTGCCAGTCAGCTGTGCACATATAAAGCAATCATGACTTTGTTTGGCATTTCCTCTGGAACATATGGTGATTTACTGTGCAGTTTCCAGCATGTATTGACACTGTTTTGAATCGCACTTAAATCCTTCCCTACTACACACAAAAACGTAAATACATGTGGTTTATGGTTAGGGTCATGTCTACCTGGTAGCAGAAGGGTCCCACCAACATCTGTAGAGCAGCTGCTCGCAGCACCCTGTCCCCAGTGACCAGAGATTTCAGTGTGAGGAAATGGCTTTGTTTTTGGGGGGGGGAGACTGTGACAACTTTCTACCAAGCAAGACAGCTTTAAACAGACCACCTGTGCCCAGAGGATCCCCACTGCCTGGCTGAGCACACCAAGTGGTTTCTGTTTATCAGCATCCAGTCCTGCCCTATCCTTTCTGCCTAGTCCCCACTGAGTGGTGGGTTGCATAATGATCTAAAAATAGATCACTAAAATATGAAAATTATTAGGCATACTTAATAATAATCCCTGCAGCTAAATTTTTCATGGCAGGCAATTGGCTGGCAGGTTACACAATACAACATCCAAGATGTGAGTCAGAGCAAAAAAGAGAGAAGCTGTAAGAACATCAGTTAAAAAAGCCCCACAGATTTAGGCAGTGCTCTCAGTTCATTACCAAAATACATCAACTGTGGCAACTGGATCTTCAAACCCTGTGCAATTTTGAAACAAGTAACAGTTTTCTTTTCTCAACAGTAGTTGAAGAGACCATCCAATAATTAATATTCTCATGAGAGGAAACATACTTTTTTTCTTCAGTAGCACTGGTATGAAGAACATAAGTGAGATTTAACGGAGTCACTCAAATTTTGTAAAATCAAGAGAAACACAAAATAAAATGCCTTATGAAACATCAAGATTGAAATACTTTTTTAGTGTATGTTTTTTCTAAAAAAAAAAAAGTAAATCCATTGGATTTCCACAATGTCTGCTGATCTTTACACGTCATGTTTGTAACACTCTTGAAACACTCGAAAGAGGAAATATAGTCTTTTAAAAGACAGAAGCAATTCCAGTGAACAACTCTTTAGCCCTTTGCTCCTAGGGAAAATAACCATACTGCCCACAAGATACATCTCATCAAGAAAATGTAATTAGGTATAATTACTTGACTTTGCTTTTAAGAAGCTATTACCATTTGCTGTTCTTGGGTTCTTGGTGCATAGGCTCCACCTTCTTTAACATACATGTACTAAAAATCCTGACCAAAGTAAACCAGGATACTTAATATACATTTACTTCTCCAAGGAAAAGAGATGAGAAAGAAAAAACTCCATAAGGCAGATATTCAGATGTTAGTGGGTCTGCTTTGTGCTTCACCAAAAGACACTAGGAGAACACAGTGATAAAGGCACTGAGAGCCTTCATAAACCTGGACAGAACTAGAAAAAGAATAAAAAAAAATCCCAAATATTTTAGTGTATAAGAACTGAAACTAAACAGGTGAAAACAGGTTATTTATAGCATTTTTAGAGTCTGAAAAAGTGTCATGCAAGCAAGAAACCTGCCTTTAAGTGTTTCATCTTGGATTGCACTAAGTAAGCCAGATAAGAAGCACTCATGATTGCTTAAGGCACTTGGGTGAGTGGCTCGCTCACCTGAAGCCCCCACCCTTCTGCAAAAAGCTGCTGACTGCTGGCTCCCAGCTCTGAGAAGACTTATTTGGGCCCAACAATGACGTGAACGAGAGTGCTTCACAGTATCACACTCAGCCATCAAAACCTCGGTTTCAACAATGCCCTTATCAAAACAGGTTTATCAGTTAAAATTAGGCTATTGTTGTTTTCCAAAGCCCCTGCTCCAGTCTCACCTGGTGCTGCACGCCTGCAGATCCCCACCTAAAGGGGTAAGAAAAAGCTTTGGTGTTCTGCATTCAGTTACAAGCTTTAAATTACAAGCTTTGTAGAGCCCTGTAACTCAGTCCCTCACGATGTAACTCACGCCAGGTTATAGAGGGGAGATGTTCTCTGTAAAGCACAGGTTTCAAGGGAAATCAAATGGGAGCTTCTGCCTGGGTGGCAGCACTAGAATTGTAATCAAGGAAATAAAAGGAGCTTGATGGCACCCTAACAAGCATGAGTCAATGTATTTCATGCCTGTC
Organism: Phainopepla nitens; assembly: GCA_013400175.1. Classification (NCBI taxonomy): domain Eukaryota; kingdom Metazoa; phylum Chordata; class Aves; order Passeriformes; family Bombycillidae; genus Phainopepla; species Phainopepla nitens. The sequence goes on along the minus strand of VXBQ01005426.1, from coordinate 129,281 downwards.
TGCCATCAGGAAAAGCAGAGAAGCTTTACCAGTGCCCAATAAAGAGAGTAGTTTAATTTCCAATGTCTAGCAAGCAGCTTGTTCCAAATCTGTTGTTTGCTTCATTGGAGTATAAAACAAAATCAAAATTAAATCATTTGTCTGTTTTTCTAAATCACTTAGGATGTCTAAAGGCAATTGAAGCTTTTTAACTGGAAACAAAGAATATTTATATTGCAAAACAATCTTAAACAACTAGTATTATGCTATTGAAGTGTTACTCTTTTTCTGCATTTAATGCAAGTTGCTATATCAATACTCTAAACAAAAAAAAATAAAATAAATAAAATGGGAAGCTTCCTAATACAATCATGATTAGTGTGTCCTAAGATAAGCATGTGGGAACTAAACAGTCAGGGATCCAGGAACAGCCAAATAATGACTAACATCTGCTTCCTTTACATTACAAAGGTAGTTTGTTTAGCTTGTCATTACTATTATAATTATTGCTGTTGCATCTTCACACCCTACACCAATCTGCTCAGTCTTGCCTTACTAACCATTCAGAATTCATATTCAGCATTTACAAAATAAAAAGACTAGAAACCTCTGGTTAAAGAAGGATCAGGAATGTCTTCAGTAGAAGTGCTCACCACTGGTGTCAGATACATTTCAGGAGGCTCCCAGACATAAGAGCTACTCCTATTTGTTTTGGATTTTTTTTACTGCACAGCTCCATAAACTATGGAATACCCTGCACTGAACTGTGCTAAATTTCAAAGCAAGAGTTTTTGCTTTGAACAGTTTGTGCTAGAAACCTCCACACAGCTCAGAAGAACAGTAATCCTTCGTAGAAATCTTATTTTCTTCCAGATCAACCAGCTTTGATGCTTCTATGGTAATATCACCAATATTCACTGTCAAGCTGCTCTTCCAGAAGGTTCCTGAGCACTGCATATGCCAGATGGCCTCAGGCTAGAGCAGGAATGTTGTCTTCTTTACTGCTACCCAGCCTGGTGTCTCCAGCAGGCTCTACCTGGTCCTCACTGCATCCCTGAGAAGGGACCCACTGCCACAGACCCCACCATCCCTTGGCAGCTAAGGCAATCTAGTCTGTATTAACAGACTGGTTGTCCACACCACTCCCAAAGTACAAGGCAGTCCTACGGAAGGGATCCTGCCTAGCTCTGCTACCTGCCAGCATCTCTTCAGGCAAGGTGAGGGAAATGGAGAAAAACATCAGAAGCAGGAGAAATCCAGATCTCTGAGAGGTCAGCCTTCCTTACCTGACTCCCTAGCTCATCAAGGACTGTACATGAAAAGCCAACCACCACTGATCTCTAGCTGCTTGTTCCAGCAGACCTGTTTGCTCATATGGAGCAGAACCACCCTTTTTCCTGCTTCCTCACACTCTTGGTTCCAGCAGTGCCTCCTGAGAAGGTGGTCCCACAACTCAGAATATGACACGGCTCATGGAGCATGAGATGTCCCATCTGCCTGAGGGGACACTGCTGACCCAGGTGACCTTCAAAGGCTGCTCAGAAGGTGTGGGGCTCAGCTTCTGGGGGGCACAGCAAATCACACATGCAGAGTAAATCTCAAAGGAAAACATGACCTGGCATTGTGCTCAGGCAGGGGTAGGCAGTGGGCATGGTGTGACAGGCCAGTCTTATATCCCAAGCACACACAGTTGCTAAGCGAGTCTGGGGAGCCTGAGCAACCCACAGCTGGCACTCACCCAGCAACCTTGGAGCAGCAGCTTGATCACACATTGTTTCTCTAAGGTGGGAGGGCTGGAGGATGCAAGTGTTATATCTAGTCTGGTCCTTAAAGCAGCTTTGTCGCTCATGTTCCTACAGGAGGAGCAGGAACATCAGGGTCAATCATGCACCATTTGGGTACCATGTGGCAATACCAATTAAGATTGCTTTTGATGACCACTGTGGCAGAGGCCCAGCAGCACAACCTGTCCAGTGGGACACATGGGCCTCATACCCCTGCCACACAGCTTTTGAAGCAGCATTTTTTACAACAAGTGTGGTAAATCATGGGAACAGATGCCCCATTGCTGAAAACATTCAAGGTTAATTGAATGGGACTCTGGACAACCTGATCTAGTTGAAGAGCTCCCTGCTCACTGCAGTGCAATCAGACTAGATGACTTTTTAGGATCCCTCTCTCTATTCTATGATTCTCTGTTGGGATCCTGGCTTAAGGATGTGCTATGGTAGCCATAAGACTTAATGCAGTGGGTACCACCATGGTCTCATGTCAGACTTTCTAGAAGGCACTGTACTGTGTTGGTAGGTTGAGTGTTGGGTACTAGAGCAACTTTGGATACAGACAGCTGAAAAAGGACCTCAAGTGCAGTAATGTCACCAGACTTCTTCGTCTTCTTCTTCTGGCTGTTTTAACAATATTCCTTGGGGATCATGAGAGTGTAGATGTTGCTCTATTGCAACTTCTGTTGTCAGGAAGGAGTGGCAGACAGGCTGTCAAATAGTGCAGGCTGAAGGGTTTCTTTGGGGGCTAGATAGGGGAAAAGTTGGTGAGATAATTTGGGTTGCTCTTTATTGTTGTTATTGTGTCCACCTGGTGTAGTAAAGCTCTGAAACACTGAGCTGTCTCTATCCCCAGTCACCAACTGCTGTCCTATAGCTTTGTGGATCACAGAGCATCAGCTGCTCCATTCATCCAGATTTTTTTCACCCGCCTCCATGGAGAGATACCAGATGCTTCATTTGTCTCCTGCCTCTCTGCCTCTTTCTCTGTTTAACTAGCTTCTCTACTGAGAGGCTCTCTTGGTACATGCAGCATTCAACAAGGGGAAGAAGGACATGCCTGTGTTTCAAGTACCATTTTTCTGGCCTCTCCTGACAATCTTGTCCATGGTTTTTGCTCACTCAGATACTTTCTTTAGCACACTTGTATGTATGCACACTATTAAATACTTACAGGCTGGGTTTTGTTTCAAAGCAGACACAAGGCCCTTTGCAAGACTGCAGCACAAAACTAGAGTCTGCCCTTCCACTACACAAAGCATAATTCAACATCCTATGCCACGTGCTGCAGATCTTCAAAGGTCTTCTACACAGAGTATGACTAGAAAATCCTGGTTCCATTCCTCGTTGTCACTGAGGATCACTGTACAAGAAAGCAAGTCATTTAATCCTCTACATTTCAGTTTCCTTTCACACAAGGACAATAAATCATTCAACATCTTATAAAAAAGAAATAAAGAAATATAGTCCCATATGAGCCCTTTGGATGAAGTACTCCATCTATATACCTTAAAATGTCCAGCAAAGAAATTCCAACATGTAATAAAATGAGAATACTATCAAAGCTAATTTGGTAGGGGCCTTATAATTCTACAAAGCATGCTTTTCTGAACAGCTCTCTGAAGAGCATCATGGGGTTTGGAAAATCCCACTGATTGGAAAATGTGGGGAAACAAGCAATATTCAATATTTAATGAGAGATTCTCAGAGAGCATACGAAGAACCACCCCCTCAGTATTTTTGAAGCTATGCCTTTACATCACTAACAAATACGCTACATATAAAAATAACAAAGCAATTGCAAATTTAGACGAACTTTTAAAAATTTTGGGAATATATTACAAAACAGAAGACACAAGTTTTCCAGACTCTGTTCATGGCTGCATCTCTGTTACAGAATGGTTTGGGTATGAATGCTGAAGGTCATTTATGAAGTATTTTCACTATCAAACACAAATGACTGTTTTCAAGGTTGCTGAAAAAGACCACTGTAATGCTTTTATGTTACAGGATATAACTGATCCCATATGACATTCCAAATAAAAGCTTTTCATTATTTCTTCTTCCATTCGCTCCCATGAATTTGTCATTGGACTAAATATGAATCTCCTCTTTCAGAAAGGGTACAGGATAATTACCGAGAACATGTAACCCACTGAAACTTTTATTCCTACAAGACTTGCTGCTTGAGCAATTTGAAAAATGCAGGCAAGGAAAACCAAAGGTTAATATTTCTAGACTACACTAAATTTCTAATGGCAAAGCCAATATCCATTTGTTAGAGCTAACGCTATTTTCTCCCTCTGTTATTGCTTTGCATCTTAGCATGACCAAATGTTACAGCATCCTCATATTTCCACTCTAGACAACCATCTGATCAAGTATATGATGGAAATCAACAGCAATTTTGTTTTCATTAATCAAGATAATAACTGGCCATAAATAACATCTTTGCAGTTACTGTGAAGTAACAGTGAAACCTTGAAAAACAACAAATTGCACATCTCCCTACTTAGAGGAAGACTGCAACGTGCCTCACTTCTGCAGCACTACAAAGAATGCTGGAATTTTAATGACATTTAAATTTTATACTAAATCCAAGCATCAACTTTGAAGATGGGAGACACAGGTATATATATTCCAGTTGACCTGTGTATAATATTAGTTCCTTTTTAAGTATTTTGTTTGGGTTTGGTTTTTGGTGGGTTTTTTAAAGAATCAAAGTAAAAAATAAGGTTCCAAAAGGTGAACATAATTCTGCATTTTCACACAAAGACAATGCTTACAAAAGTAAGCCATCTAATGTATGACAAACTTATTGTGGCAGAAATTTTCTTGGATTCTCTGATGGCAGCTGTGTAAATGAATAATGAAAAAATTTTGTTTTGCAGTATATTTATTACACAGCATATAGGAGAAACGACCAACAATGAAGTATGTCAGAATGGTGGAAGCACATCCTCCATTAAGATGGAGGAACAGTATGCTTAGATGAATTGCAAGGCAAAGCCAGGTTGGGGAATACTGGGGAAATGTTGTAGATGTGGTTTGCCAAGTCACAAAAGACTTGAAACAGTGCATGTGTGGAGTGTTTGCTTTCTGTGTTTGGAAAAGACTTCAGAAGATGGTGACACAAAGAATAACTACAAAGATATATGGTAGTAAAAGCACAAAGTATTAAAGTCCAAACACTTCTTCAAGTGGGTATTGGGTTTGCACATTCATAATGCTGTACTAATTAAAAATTGATTTAGCAGACTTAGCTCCTGATAAAAATCTGGTCAAAACATTACCCACTCTCACAGCTGCATAGAGAGACAATGGATTTGGACCTGTGGTTGATTATTATCCCTTCATGTCCAGCTGCATGGCTGTTTGTGGACAGCGAAAATCCCATTCCAAGTCCTATAAGGACAGCATTTTGGGACACTGAGTATACTCAGAGTAGCCTACCACTGTATGCTCCTCCTTCAGTTGAGGGAGGTATTACTGAACACACTACAAACATATAAATATATATACATATATATATGTGTGTCTGTGTGTCTCTTTACATTTTTATATATACACATATATAAACACACAAGATGCTGAAGTTCACATCCATTTTGTAATGCAAAAAGCTAAAGAGAAAATTAATGGGAGCAACCAAAAAAAAAGCCATTAAAAGAGGGAGAATATTAATATTTTCAAGCAGATCTAAGACTCCTCTGCAGTCTGCTAATTTAGAAAAAATTACTCAAAAAAAACACTTAGTACATTCACTTGTATAGGAATTTTACATCCTACATCAGTGTCAGGTATCACATTTCTGTTTGAAAATCTGAATTCAAACAGGTGTTTGACATAGCACATAACAAAGTGCACTTCCTTTTGAGGAAGAAATCATTCACAGTTTGAACAAAAACCCTGTTGCTGGCTGCAAAATTAATACCAAATAAGAGGGAATGACTTGTGATCCTACTCTCAATGTATTTCTCAAAGTTCTTATACTGAGCCACAGCCCAACACACTCCTTAACACTTGACTTTAGCTGAAGGAATAGTTGGTAGCTAGTTATAGCAGATGACTGGCAAGCTGCCCTATCAAGTTTTGTTTGCAATTGGTTCATTCCCATGATGGCAAAGCGTGCTGGATTTCAAATTCAGAAACTCTCACAAGTTTACTCACTACTCCACTTCAGATCCAGCAATCAAACACTCCAAAGTCACGCTGGAATGGGCAGCAGCCTGTAGAGCAGGTTGACATCAGACACCGCGTTACCTGCGTGACTTCTCGCGGCAGACCTGAGGCTAAGGAATGTGGCATGCTCCTGGCTACTCTGCTCATTCGGAGCCAACTCAAAGGCTGAATCTCAAGGATGGATACAGGAAAAACATCAGCTGTCTACACCCATAGGTTAGTTTGACCTCTCAGTGTTTACTTGAAGATGTTCATCTTTTTGCAGATCAAGCTGGGAAACTGCTTTGGTTCACACAAACTTAACAGGATTTGTTGCATTTAAGGTGAGCTACTTCTTTTATGCCCATCATGTGGCATAGCAAATAGAGCCCTCAGAGGAACTATGGAGGCCTGGCTGAGGCACAGAGAGAGGGAAGGAACCTCCTTTGTCTCGCTGTCCAAGAGTTCATAGTTATGATAAAAGTCTCAACATTTCAGCAAGAAAACAGAGGACCTGGAGGAAGGGTTTGGTCTGGAGCCAGGATCACAAATTCTCTACACAACACTAGCTGCAACCTCCAGAACTTAGCTTCTTCTACTTTTTTTTTGCTTGTTTTCCCATGGTGGGCAGTTATTTCAGCTTTCATTGCAGTGCCAAAAAAGGATCAACTGGACCACTTAGAGGATAAAGTTTGATTGCTCAAGGAGGTAGGTTGGCCAACGTAACTCAGCTTTCATATTGCACAGTTATCTGCATTTTCTCTCCTTCATGGAGTACCTTGAACAGGTTGTGTTTCGATCTGCATTTGTATGAGTTCAGCCCTTAGTGACCCTAGAGAAGACCAGAAGGTCAAAGCTGTTATGCCAGGAAATCATTTCCTTTTAATAAGTTTGTCTTGGACCCAGCTGCTTCCCAGACCAGAAAGATCATTTTTAGAAATAAATAATACAGGAAGGTACCAAGTCACTGTTCTGTCTTTTGCTTGGTCAGTAGTGCTCCACAGTGAAGCACCAGGTTACACCAAAATATAAAACCACCAGGCCACAGAGGTTACCATGGCATTGACATAACTAGTGCAATTATAATACATGACAGAATGTGGCACACACATACAAAAAAGTCTGGGTAGCAGCATGAATATATCAGAAAGAATGTGTGACGTTGGAATTACTGGGGAGCTTCAGAAGCAAGTCAGTCACTGTACACATATATAAATACACACACACATACAGACAGAGATGGCAGGCACCAAAAAAAACCACACCTGATTTTTTTATTTGGAAATACAGAAAAATTTTCAAACTCTGGCCACTCAGTCATGGTAAGCAGAAGACTGCTTTGGAGAAAGGGTAGGAATTCTTTGAATTCCCCTGGAATGTCCCCTCTTTCCAAGAGGGGAGGATTGGAGGAGGATTGAACTAAGGCACCTCATTACACTTGACTGTGAGCAGCTGGTGGAGTGCCACACACACGCTGAACACACCACGCAGACAGACTCCACACATTACACTTCTATTTCTCTAAATCAACACATTAGTAAGAAAAAGCATGAGTTTAAATTTGGGATTAATCCTTCCCACTGTAAAAAGACTAGCAAGAATTTCACTGTTTTCACAAGGAAGACTACATTCCCAGACTGTGTAAGAGCAGCTACACTGTCTTTTGGATTATTGTCTTCTGTCCCTGGTGGTGGGTCAACAATTAGAACTTGTTTCTAGGAAATGCATTTTCTATCTTAAAAAGGGAGCTATTCCGAGGAATCCTCACTCACTCTGAATAACTTTTCTTTGTATTAAAATTATTTCTACGCTTTAGTCTACGTGGGTGGAGCAGAGTAAATATCAAAGGAATGCATTTTTTTCTGTTGGGATAAACAAGTTGGTGTGGGTGTGTGTCTCATGTTAAAATGAGACAAAACCTTTTTTTAATGTCAACTTTGTATTACTCATCTGAAAATAGCTTCACAAAAGCCAAATGTGTCTTTTTTTAAGGATTAAAAGAATATGAAAATGAATTTTATTTTAATTCACCATCAACCTTGTTCGGGGCATTTTTCATCTACTCAAAACAGCTTTCCCATATATGAAAGACTTGATAAACACTCTACAGATTTCAAAAAAGTCGGATTTTTTTTCTTTTAGATTTAAAGCTGAGTATTTTATGGGTCACTGAGGGGAAAAAAACCCTTTCAAAAACAATTCAAGCAGGTCCCCTCCAAACGTGATAAAAACAAACAAAGCACCAGTTCAGTTTCCGGACTGATGAATGAAGTGTTTAACCCCAATTTCTGGTTGACCAGAATTCACTCCATTTACTGCATTTTTCTTCCAAGTAGTGACATAGAATTGAAATGTCTTAATTGACATAGCATTGACACAGTCTTCCATGCTTAGAAAACATATTGTGAAATAGCCAAAATTCTGGGTTTACAAATTTAGTCTGCACAAATTTAATTCCTAATTCATTGATCAAAATTCAAATGATAGGTAAGAATTTAGTGGCCAGCATGGGAAAACATATAAATCTATGATAGCACAGAAAAGGAAATATTCTCTTTAGTGAAGATACTTACAGGCAGTTATGATTTTAGCATCAGCTTCATAAAAGGATCATATTCTTCCATTTTAAGGTGATTTGGAATTTGAATTTCACCCATACCAGCTCTTCCATTAATTTTATTGATGATTATTGATACCTATTGATGGCTGCATTACTTGTAATGGGATTTGCTAGTAAATGGCCTATCAGGACTTCAACAACTTAATATTCCTATTAAGAAATACACAGCTTGCTTTGTATGGCATACGAAGTTACTTCTTTATAGCAACTGTACAGACATTATACTACAGCACCGAAATGTACGAAAATTACTCATTATTCATAGAACCAGAAGGCATCTCAAACATGTGATGAATTCATTAAATCAGTTTAGAAGGGATTAGTCATTTAAGAGCATTCTAAAGAAGCATTTTGCTACTTACCCACAGAGCTTTATCTAAGTCACAGCTAAAATTTACATGACAACATATCATGTAGTGAGTGACAGCAACAGAACAGTTTTGTTGTCTGTTTTGGGTTTATGTGGTGAGGGTTTGATAGCAGACAGGCAGCAGAGGTGGCTTCTGTGAGAAGGTACCAGAACCTGTCCCCGTGTAGGACAGAGCAAGTCGTGGTTTGCTCCAAGATGGGCCCAGCACAGGGAGAGCTGAGCCCATCAGGGATGTCAGTAGCACCTCCGTGGTTACATATTTAGGAAAGAGTAAAAAACATTGCACTACAGCAGCTGAGAGAGAGAAGTAAGAATATGAAACTCTGCAGATACCATGGCCAGAGAAGAAGGAGGGGGAGGAGGAACTCCAGGGGCTAGAGCAGAGATTTTCCTGCAGCTCATGGTGATGACCATGGTGGAGACTGTGGAGCTGCAGGTTATCCCCTCTAGCCCATGGAAGCCCATGGAGCAGATCACTGCAGGTCACTGAGGGGACCTAGGAAGGAGTAGGTCTTCTGGCCAGGACCTGTAGTGCCCCAAGGCATGCGTGCTGGAGCAGTCTGCTCCTGAAGGACTGCCTGCTGTGGAAAGGACCTGCACTGGGGCACTTCCTGAAGAACTGCTGCCTCTGGGAGGGACACACACTGGACAAGTTTGTGAGGGACTGTCTCCTGTGAGAGGGACTTTATGCTGGAGCAGGCGAAGCGTGTGAAGAGATAGGGAATGGTCGAGAACAAGCGTTATGAACCCACCACAACTCCCATTCCCCACCTCCCTGTACTGCTCAGGGGAAGAAGACTTGGGACTTTTTGTGCTTGGGAAGAAGGAAAGGAACGGGCAGAAAGTGGGGTTTTTTTACATTTTTTTCCTTATCTGTTATTATTCCACTCTGATTAATTAGTAACAAATTAAATTAATTTCCATCAGTCAAATCTGTTTTGCCCATGATGGTGATTGGTAAGTGATCTCCTTGTCCTTATCTCAACTCATAAGCTTTTCATCTTATTTTTCTCTCCCTGTCCTGTCGAGAAGGGGGAAGTGATAGAGAGGCTTAGTGGGCACCTGGTAACCAGCCAAGGTCAACCCACCATAGTGTTTTAGAACTTGCTAGTTAATTATGTTTTCTATTGTACACACACATCCCCACTGTGTAAACCATATGTCTGTAGCCAGATCTTCCTCTCTGTAGGGCTCCAGGCCATAAGCATTAAATAGAACAGACATAAATTTAGCATTTGGAACTTTTGGAAAATAGATAGTGGAGTTACTTTGGCTTGAACACAATCACATATGTCAACAATCACTGTAGGTGTATGAATGTTAAAGGCTTGCAGCTCATCAAATCTTCTCCAAGGGTAAGTGTTAAGGCTTTACCTGGAGGAGTCTAACAAACTACAGAGGAGGAGAAGGAAAAAATCCAAGGGTGTGTTGTCCTGAGAGCATGAGGATTCAACTCAGCAACAGACATAGCATTAAAATCATCCACAGAAGATGTGCAAACTTGATGACACAGTGCCTCAGAGCACTTCCAGTACAGACTGTCAAGTCTATTTGACCAAAAATTTGTGGGCTAGCTAAACAATTCTCTGTTAGAGACAGACAGAAGTTAAGATGTCCAAGGCTGGAGAAAAGATGCAAAAATGCAATATGGACTCTACCAATGATGAAGCAGAATAAAATGTGTTTTGTTTAGATTGACACAGAGAAACCATAAATACAAGAGCATCCAACTCCCTGAACAGCTCTTAAAAAGCATCACGGGAAAGAACATAGTGCTTATTTACATTTGGACAGTTTTTTTGGAAATTGACAACTTTGCCTCCTTGGGAATTTGGCATAATTCCCAAGCCAGAGGCCCTTTCAGACATCTCAGTCATGTCCAATGTCCTCGGTTTTCAGTGCTGTAAGATGCATGCCAGTCAAACATCAAAATCCTCCTCCCACAGGACTTGTGGGATTGTTTTGGTGAGTACAAACATAGGAGAAAGGAGCAGGCTGTCAGTTTGACCATTATGAAATCCCTCATCAAATGGGACAATACTCTAAAGTTAAAACCTTTCTCTTCGCAGTGTAAGAAAGCTTTGATGAAACCTTCCAGTGATTCTGGCTTTTGTGTACCAGAAAGAATTCTGGGATACTGTTTTGAACCTCTATCATGGAAAAAGAATTCTAAAATTCGTCATGTAGAAAGGCAGACTATAAGGCCATGGACTGCCCCTCTGAAAACAAACTGCTGCCAACGCCCTCTGAGATTTAAAATCAGGGCTTGAGGCACTCCTAGCTGAAATGTATGATTTGAGAGAGGTTCTCTCTCTAGTTAGAGCTTACACTAGCAAAAGAAGAAAGATTAATCTAACGCTGAAGAGAAAAGCACAATTACATTTTAAAATTGCTTTTTGAAAGAGATGCTGGGAGTCCTGTCCACTGGCACAGTTGGACTACCACAGAATAAGCCCACCACTACACGTACAAAAGCAAATAATCTTACACTGCCAAGGAGAGAGACTATTCTGTTACAATCACTGCTCGCTCAAGTATGTTCTGACTAGGAGCTTTGGCTCTAACTCACTAAATCATATTTGATTTGTAAAAATGCAGAACATTCTTTGCCACTTCGTTCACTCCAACAAAATCCCGGTAACATACCTAGATCCTACTGCCTTCCTTCTTTTATATCAGGATACAAATTTCAGCTTCTGGGAAAGCTACTTGTGCTTTCTATCATGACACTCCAAAGTATTCAGAATTAGTCATTTAATCTCTATCCAGGCTAAAATGGCTTACTAGAGAAATCTCAGCTTAATAAATTATGTATAAGAGTTCTCCTTTTTATGTAGTGTGAGCAGACATTTGAGCTATAACATCATTTATGGATGCAGCAGAATGAAATGAGCAAATACAGAGTGGTACAATCCAGTGGAAGTTAATATTGGTCACAAAGCTCATACACATGGAAAGAAGCAACTGCCAAAGCCAGAACATTTGCCAAAGGCCTTTCTCATTCCTAAAGACAGCAAACTTGCACTCCATCACAAGCCAAAAATAATGACAGGTAGCTATGAAGCAAGCTTTTCTCTTCTTATGCTTCTACCAACCTGGAGCTATGATGTCCAATTTGGAAACCCAGAAGTGTTTAAATATTTGGTGGGAAAAACCAGACCTCCTCCAACCAACCTGTGAATCCTGCTGCCCTCTCAGCCTTCAGTATTCCTTTTGCCCAGCACACCCTTCATGAGGATGAGTTTGTCACTCGACTATCCCACAATACCCTTAATGTCTACACTCTGGTTGCCCTCAAAGATTCCAAAAATTGGGAGAAACATCAAGTTAACCTGCTTTTATTTCAGAACATTGTTACAGCAAGTATTGCTCTGAAAAACTTCTACCAGCTTCCTTTCAGCTGCAAAGTCTTCAAGTCCAACGCACAGCACCTGCAGGCACAGACTGAAACAGTTTCAGTTTCTTGGGATGGTGAAAAGAGAGATGCAGAAGATGATTATCCCCCTGTTCCCACTTAGATGAAAATTTCAGTGACTGGCAGCAGAAGGAGTTAATTAAAGGTCTGCTTTCTCTTTTCCTTTAGGAAAAATAAAAAGTTTTCTAAGTCTGAGCTCCACTCTGAGGTAACTAGACAGCTAATAACTTCAGGAGGGATTTCAGTCACTTGAGGAAACTGCTCAGGGAGTCACCTGACAGCAAGCTGACACTTTTAGAAAAGAGAGTATTTCACTGGCATTTGTTGAGAAAGTGAAGTGAAAGGAAACTGCTTTCACAGCACAGACAGGGACAATAATGACATGCCAGGCACAGAGCACTGGAAACCTTTCCCTTGGCCACCAAGTCTTTAAGTACCACAGGCAGTAACATTTTATATGTGCAGGCCTGTTCTAGGGAAGGCATAAAGGGGATACACACACCAGAAGTGTCCTGCCCTCCCAGCTCAGCTCAAACCACATTCAAGACAAGTAGGAAGAACAGCACAAGGCATGTTGCCTTTTACTTTGCTTAAATCCAACTCTAGGTTTAGCTGAGGTCAAGACCAATGGACCAGTTTGGGTACCTTCCAATGTACCTGCATGTCTGCCTGTTCCCATCACAGTCATCAGCACGTGGATCCAGACCCAGCAGTGGGGGGACATCCCTTCACTGGCACCAAAGGGCCTGGGACAGGGAGCCCCAACTCCACCAGGGATCACTAGAGGAGACCCAGCACCCAAGGAATACGTGAATATGGCAGAAAAATGGACCAGTGCTGGAGCTCCCTGAAGCTGAGTGAAACTTGGCTAAAAAGCACCTAGCACTGCATAGTGGGACTCAGTGCCACAGCCAGCTAAAGGCATATGTACCCTGAAGATGGGGACACCTTAGAGGAATAACCAAGTCTAAAAATATGAGATTTTTATGAAAAAAAATCCCCAAAGCTGCTTTTTCATCATGTATTTGGAATCTGTGTGAATATATTCGGAAGGAATATACAGTATCTACATTTCAACTAGTTGAACACCTTTGGAGCCAGAGATGGAACTGTTTACTGGAAAAAAAAGTGTAATTCTGGTGTTTATACTCCAAAGGGTATGCAATGCATCAAAAATGTAACTAACAGAAGGTACTAGTTCAGCTTAATTCTACAAAATTCCATTTGCAGAAATAGACCACAGAAGTGTTAGAAGTGACAGGCTGGGGAGCTATTTCTACATTAAAAAAAAAATCACAGATATTTAAACCAGAATAAATTCTGAATTCTAAAAAATTGCCTTTTAATGTGCATCACCTCAAATCTCTAAAGATTCGTACCTTCCACGCATTTCCAAGAGCATATATTATTCACATTATTTAACATTTGCATTCTGATTGCAATCAGCCTTCTTTTAATAAAATAAATAGTGTTACAGTCTGTTAACCTAGAACCATCAAACTCTCACTTCCATTATCAATCAATGCCACTTTTCTGCTGACTGCAAGTCAATTAAAATCCAATTATTTGAATAACTGGATGGAAATTGGTACAATAAGATGTACATTTTTATTAGGAACATTTTGTTTAGAACACTGACAGCACAGGAGATATGACTCTATGGTTAAAAAATATTTTGTAATCTGAACTGGGGAAAGCAATGCCATTAAATATGGAGGGACAGTGTCACTTCTGGAGTAAGTATTTGATCCTAAATTTGGGCCTTTTGGCTCAGAGCAAGTCCAAAATGATGTGAATTCTGGTAGCATTACTATGAGTTTTGAAAAAGTTAGCCCTTTTAAACCTCAAAGCTTGCTATTTCTACAGATTTAAGAAAGAAAAAAGTAGTTATATATTCTGAGAGCATCTTACCATATTACCCATTGAGTTGATTAAAAAATATGTCAGTCAGTGATACTTATTCTCGAGGTGATAGCAATGTCAAATTCTTTCATTTATTTTATTTCTTACATTAACTAAGACCAGGTAAAGAGTTGTTTATTAACAGGACATCTCTCTTACTATGCTTGCAGCTGTGTAACTTCACTTGAAAAAAATGTCTTAGGAGGAAATCCCCAAGTATAAATTAGCTTCTTAGTTTTTAATCACATCAATTTTCTACCAGAGCTCTGATTTATTTCTCCAAAATGTGGACCACACATTCTTCTTTCATTCAACACTAAAAAGCTGAGTTCTTTTATACTGATAACATATGCAGATAAAAAAAATCATCACCCTACTTTACTTTCAGTATGCCAACTCTACATATTAAAAAAAAAATCTTTAAAAATGTCTAGTTGTAAAGTGTAAATTTACAAAATAGATTTAAAACGTTAAAAGATTTATCTTTTTTTCATGTCTAATTATCTAGGACTCACCTGGCACCTGGAAATTACTATGGAGAATCATTTTTAGGAAGAAAAAAGTCTCCTTTCAAACATATTTCTTGAGCTGATCTCAAATACCCTTAGAAAGCAAGTGCAGGCTCTCTAATGTATTTCTTTTCAATGTAATATTATTTTCTTCTACCTTGCATCATAAAATCATATCATCTGAATTATACCTACTACAGTTTTAATAAACTTCTGCAGAGGTTGTTCACTGAAGATTACACAGAGGATTTAAACTGGGCTATTAGATTATGATTACTTGCATTTGACAAAATAACTTGAAATGGCACACAGCAAGGTATGAAAACAGCCCAAAAAATCAAGGATAAGAAAATGGAAATAATATAAATAAGCAAAATAATTCCAAAATGTGACTTATAATAAAAGAAACCACGCTTGATATAATGTCATGTTCATATTATTTTTCTATTGTGATTACTGTACTTGACTTTTTTTCCACATGTTAGATTGTATACTATTCCTATAATTTTCCTTGTGATTTCAGGCAACACCCCTAAAATAATTTTAGCTGCTTTACAAAGAGAAGTTGCACTAAGTAGTGAACACTGTTTATCACAAGTGCATGATGGTTTTCATATATGCTGGAACCCGTCTACTTCCTAGAAATGTGTAATACTTTCACATACACCACCTGAAGCTAGCACTGGAATAAATACTCAGCCTTTTGACTCTACATGTTAGCAGGGTCTCTTGGGTAAACTCTGAAAAGTTGTCTTATAAAAGGGTCCATGAAAAATGCCAGAATTCAAGCCATTCCATTTTTTCAAGCAGACAGTAATTAAAAGTGAGATATTTTACATGATGTATATCAAAAATCACAGCTACTTACCCTTTTTCTCAAGTTGTAGGTCAAAATGAGATTTCTGGAGAAGGAGTGTGAAAAGGCTGTGTAGAACTCCAGCACTTTCTGCAAGGCATCCCTTTTAATCACATGAAGATCACAGTAAGTCAAAGCCCTTACATTAGCACAGGACTGGGCGAGAGTCGACTCCTTCCAGAACACATCACCAAAAACGTCTCCTTTGCCTACAGAAAACCAACAGCATTTCTTTCAGTAACAGCACTATTTCCATCAAAAATGTAAAAGAACAGGCATCTCATTCATGCAGTCAAGTTTCTTCTATTTTTGCACTCAGGGAAAAAAACTCTCTGAAAAAAAAATCTTTGAAATATTTAATTGATAACTTTTTCCATTATCTTTTTCTTAATTACAACAGCCTAACAAAACTTCATAAGAATAAATCATACTTTAAAAGCGTTCTATGTGACAAGTTTCCTTAAATATCAATAAAGGTTTTTCATTAAAAATCAAGAAAAGTGGTTCATTCTTGGTTCATGTTCTCTTCTGATCCCTTTCAAAGAAATTAATTAAGAGGAAATGGTTTTTCCCTTCCTCCTTTTAACTGTCACACAAAGGATCTGTTTCTTACACCTTTGTTGTTGATTTTTCTTAATCTGGCTAACATTTACCCCCTGTTGTGTCAATAAAATCAACCTGTATCACACATCAGTGCAGTTACAGGGTGCAGCTAAACAGAGTCCAAACCAAGAAGAGCACAATTAGCTATCCCCAGCATAACAATGACCAGGCATGAAAGTTTAGCTGTTTCACACTGGAAGGAAGAAAACAGCCATTTCCTCACACCCTTCCTGCGTGCATGTCTCTATGAGCTCGAGGCAACCAGTGAAATCCCTGCTGTGGAATACTGCAAGGATGGCATTGCACCAGTCTGGGCACTACAATGCAGGGCATGTACACCAAAAGGTAGCCGAGGAGCAGCCCCCAGTCAGGATTTCACTGGTTACACCCCAGCTTGGGCTGGGCACAAAAGGGAATGTGTAGGAGAAAGTTACAAGTTCACTTACAAGAGTAATGGTCTTTTTTCCCCTTTGTTTTCCAATACATAATGCTAACAAAAAAGGAATATTCACTTGTTACCTTGATAATGAAAAGCTATACTGTTCTTGTTTAGAAATGTGTTTTCCTGTCTAACTTCTGTGTGCTGTATCATCACTGCCCATCTCTCTTAAGACCAATGACATGGAAATAAAGTCATATCTATCAAGTTGTGGTAGGAATGGTCCCTTGTCTTATAAGTAATACCTTGCCCATAGCAATTCTTAAATCCAAAGCATCAAAATATGTATTAGTTTACTAACTTCGTCCAGGTTCTTTTAGATTTCCTTCTTTAAATAAACTGTTATTTTTGAAAGCCTATATGAAGTCAAGAGAACTATCATGAGTAAAGAGCTCAAGAAAACTTCTAAATCAAACTCAGAATTCCCATCTCAGCCCTTCAATTGTACTTCCACCCTTACCTAATCTCTTCCATTAGATGATAAGCATTTTTTCTTTGAGAAAAAGCTATCAACTTGATGGTAAACTACCCTGAATTGCAATAAATTGTCATTAATTCTAATGTGTTTCCAGTCTTCCACAGAAGACCTACACCATCCGCCTCACATGGATCAGTTTAGCTCCTGACCACTTTGGACTTTATTTTAATTTTAAATGTGTATATACACTGAACCACCTATTCTGTTAGCACATTTTTCACAAAACTAGGCAAAGACACCATAAAGATAACCTTTCTTCCACCTCTAGTCTCTTGCATAGGACAATGCCAACATCTGGAAATAGTACAAAAGCTTCATATCACCAAGCATGGTGGTAGTCCCACAGCCCAGTACAGTAAACAACTTTTCTTTTTAATAGCAATAACTTTTCACATTTTCAATTATTTGTATGGTTTTTGTTAGCAGATACATTAGAAATGGCTAAAGAAAAAAAAAGCTTCCATGCACTCAAAACAGATAATCTAAAGGGCTTTTAGGCAAATACACAATATATTCAAAATTGAAATGAAACAATTTTTATGCACCATAAAAACTGATATGCTTCACTGGGTAAAAATGGATTGTTTGCCTTTGGAATAAATATGCTTTTATTCACAATCTTCCAGGCAATTAGCTAAACAACTGTTTTAATTAACGCTCTGGAATCTATCAAGCATTGAATTGTGCCATCACTGATGAGCAACAGCTAGAGCTGGTAGTCCAAGCACAAGGGAGAGGAATTCTAACTCATTTCTAACTGTATTGCTTAACATCTCCAGACAAGTTTCCCTGCCTTAAAATGACAACCATTCTGTTACTGTCCCACAGTAACATGATGAATAATTAGTACAATTCAAGCACAGACAGCATGGTGCTGCTGTGCCTACCTCTGAAGTGAGGTACAACAGAAGTTAGTTATGTCTCACTCTTTTTGAAATCTGATTCTGTTTTTCCCGTAACAAAGGAAGACACAACTTTTTCCTTCACTTGTGGCAGCAACTACAGTTTCCCTTCACTATTTGTAACTCTTCCCTCTGAAAAAATCTCCCTCCTGCAGTGTCCTGCCACCGCCCATTAGTGGCAAGAACAGTACAGGAAGGAGATGGGTCTGCTGGGTACCCACTGACTCAAGCCAGAGAAAAGCAACATGAGTGATAAACAATCAGATCACAGAAGTCCCTGTTTTTAAGAAACAAACAAAAAAAAATCCAAAGAAGTTGTACTCTTTTCTTTCATTAAAAAACTCCTTGAGGTTAACAGCCAGTGATCTAGCTGAAAATGAATCCTACACTGTATTTCAGTTTCCAAAGCAAGGCACATGCAAGGACCTCATTGCTTTATTTCTGTCAAATCCATTTTCTAAATGATGCATACCAAAAGTATTAACTTTGTCTGTCATATTCTAAAGAAAAAAAATAAAATGTTTGATATTTATAGAAAAATGAGGGGGGAAGGAGCAATAGAAATCTATATAGCAAGAAGGACTTAAAATTCCACCCAGGATTACCTGCACTGCATTAGAACAATTGGCCTCTTATACATGATAAGGAACTGCATATCATTTCCCTTTGTCTATATGCTCTCTACGAAGTAAGATCAATCACTGTGGAAAAAGGAATCAAAAAAAAAAAAAAGAGGGGGCAGACTAAGTGGGTGTTTTATCAAAACCATCTGTAGTTGGAAAGCAAGAGGGGTATGGTGATACCTCTGAGTCAGAAGGTGGTTAGCAAAGTCCAAGGGCTGCATTAGGGAACCTGAGCCAAAAGCCTTTTTTTATATAGAACTCTAGGCTTTATATATTTCACCTCACCTCTGAAGAAAGATTTAAAAAGCTAGAGAAATGCAGATGGTTGTTTGTTTGTCAGTACTTTACATCTCTCATTCCCAGCTTGCTGAATTCCAGATGTTTGCCAGGAACATTATCTGTCAATCACACTTAAAGTGGATGATCTAAGCTTTTACCATCAGTCATTTATATTCCCTGCTGGATTTGTGGGCTGAGGACCATCTTCACCATCAGCTCAGCAGGCATTGGAAAGCCAAACAGTTTTCTGCCTTTTATGTTTCCTTGTTTGTTTTAATTATAATAACGAGTCCCCAAACCCTGATATATTTAAACTGTGAAGAAATATTTTATAAAACCGTCTGTTTCCATATTTGTTCTTTCCCAGTTTCTTCTCCACATCAAATTTGCTGTTTATCTTATAAGTGAAAAGATGATTTCTCTGTTACCACTGCCAATTCAGCCTGAGTCAGGCATAAGGTCAAGCCACATCCATTCTGTCTTCTGAAAGCAGCACCAGTGACGAAGATCTGATTATTGCAGATTAGTCAGGTGTTCTGCTGATTCTGAGGAAAGAACCACACTCTCACATTACACCTGCACTGCCTTGATACCACAACAACCCTTGGCCTTTTCACTCTTACAAGAGGAAAGATTGAAGAGCTCTTCTCTCAGACAGAAGATATTCCACTCTACTCCAAAAAAATATGGACTCGTGGAATATGTGTTTGTCTGATAACCTACCCAGTCCACTTTTGGTTTCTAGGTGTCTGGAAGTCCTGGTGCAGTTTTAGTGTGATAGCCTGGGGAGAAGATAAGGCTATGGATTCATGTGTTGCAGGTCTTCCAATTCAGCATGGATTTTGAAGGCATTCACATGAATCCATGGATTTTCAGTATATCAGACAAAATATTAATGCTCTAATCATTCTCAAAGCGATAGTAATTGTTGTTACATTGCTCAGCCATGAGCAATGAATGACCAAACATTGCCCACCTCAGTGGCAATGCAGCACTAAGCATATCCTGGCAATCAGGTGTTTAGCAAATAGATTATCTGTGGGTTGATCCACAGGGCTGCCACAATGACTTTCCTAGCACAGCTCCCTGGAGCCCCCACACTGGCCTGCATCCTCAGGACTTGTTCTCCACCTCCAAGCAGTGGGTACATCAACTGCTATAAAAGCAAACACACAGGTTTTCTGGGGTCAAACTCCCTCTGTGATCACCACATGATTATTTGGCTTCAACTAAAAATCCTTCCCTTCTCCTCTCTTCCTTCATTTCCTCCAAATCTAAGTAAGACATGCAATTTAAACTTTCCCACTTTCCAGGGAGGAGAAAGATTCAAGGAAAGTAAAGACACTAGAGCAAAAATAATTTTTCCTCTCGGTGCATCAATGCAACAAAAACTGTCAGCCAGAAAAAAACAGAGCTACCATTTGGCATTGAGGTGGAGTATTCAGTATCTGTCCCACAGACAAACTGCACAACTTGACAGCCACTGAACAGCCTTAGTTTGGTTCTCCGACACAGCACAGCTGGCAGAAGATGATGCATGGAAGTGGTCTGCTGCTTTGGATTTTCTTAAGATTTCTGAAGTGCAAACTGAGACTCAAAATGAAAAGTGAGTGACCAACTGCGCTGCAGAGAATGCACTGTTTTTCATTAACCAGAGGTTTTAACTACTCTTCCTCTAATTAGACCTACAAAAAGCCTGAGTATCTTTGCCACAGAAACCAAAGTAAGTGTTACAGGGATAACAAACCGAAGTTGCTCTTTCAGTGATTTGCCTGGCGCACAAATAGAAACACAGTATATCTGCTCATGTTGTAAACCACAGCCTGGCAACATTTTGCAGACAGTTTACTACGCAACTGCATCAATTTTCTTTGTTGAAACACATTACTGTACAGACAAAATAAAAACATTTATTTTAGAGATGCATAGCAACAACATGATTTAGTTACAGCTAAAATTTCTATTATTGTTGCTATAATTAGGGTGTTTATTTGTCTCTCAGAATACAGCATGGATTATATTTCTCTACTTGAGGTACTGTGATGAAGAGTTTTAAACATCAGCTGGGCCCTACCAGGTTTGTTCACAAAAAAAGCCAGGAGGCTTCACCAGAATCTGCATCATTTATCTTTATTTGCATTTTAATGGTTACTATAAAAATGTTATAAATATGTGGCCAGTTGGTACAAATTCAGAGGACGTGGAGCAGCTCAGGTAACTGGAGTAATAAATATATTTGAATGTATTTGCACTGGTTAAGTAATAGGAAAACCACAGCTCAATCTGTGTTGTCATTGCATGGGCAGTGTTAATTCTCTGACAAAAAACCCCAACCAAATAAAAAACCAACCAAACCAAACAACAACAACAACAACCACCACAAAAACCAACCAAACAAAAAACAAAACCAAAAAAACCCAACATCTATACAAGAGGCTCAAATTGCATTATCTTCTTAGTTACTTCCCTGATTACTTAGGGACAGGCTTTACATTCTAGATACTGCTTGAAACATACATTAAACCCCAAAATTTTATTATTTCATTTCAGACAGAGAGGATTCAGAAGAGTTTAAATAGTAAGTTTTGTGTTCTGAAATATAGAAAGTATTTTGAAAACCTCACAAAATTTCCATCTATCTTGTATTTCATTTTATTTAATATTTCTAGTAACTCCTTCAGTATAAATTTAACAATGTTACAGAAATATATATCTGAAAAAAAGTATTAATTTGAAATTTGGAGAAAACAGAGAAAAACTAGTGTTGCATGATTTTTTTTTCAATCATTTTTTAACCTGTCTCTTTAGTGAAAAAAGAATTATTCTTCCTCCTCCAAAATTCTGAAACAGGAACAAAACCCTACCCAAAAACCCAAAAAACAACAAACAAAAATAGTTCAGATCCCAGAAAACAGGGTCTTTATAGAAACCTTACTTCCTTGCTAAATTATAATTTCCACCTCTTCACAGCTCTTGTTGCAGCATGTACAAAAATATGATGTGCAAGCCTTCCTAACACAGATATCCAGAGATATCAAGGGACATGCTGGAACAGAAAGCCTCATCCCCATCACGTCTCAATTTCAGCTGCCAGTGTCATGGATCACTGTTGCCAGTGTCCTGCCAGACACTGCCAGCTCCCAAGGGGTCTTCTTCCACATGAAATGCTGTTGGACTACTTAAGAGCACATTATGCAAAGGTGTATAAATTCACAGCAATAAAACATGAAATGTGCCCAGAAGTTCCCTGCTGAGGCCTCTGTGCACAGGGAATACTCCTCCTCCTCAGTTACTCCAGCAAGTCATTGAATGTTTTAAAAATCTGTTTTTCCAATATCCTGTGCAGTCTTAAGCCATCCACAAACAGCAGTGGACAGGAGCTTTGGCAATTCATGCTTTTAATGTCTGTCAGAAATTAGAAATAGAATTAGAATAGAATTAGAGATAAAAAGCCTCAAAAATTGCAAGTTCTGATATCAACCCACCCCATATGTTTGGAGGACAGGAGTAAGGAATACCCTCTGTCCGAAACCACCAGGTGAAATAAACCTATATTTCTCAATAAGAGCTTTAGTGCTGCTTCTGTATCCACCATGCAATTCAAATTCTATACTAAGGTAGACCTCTTTATGCCATGGCCTTTTAAAAAGTTTAGCTGGATCTCCATCCGTAACGCTTTTGCTAAGTGTGCCTGGATGCTCATTGAGCAAATGAGACTCTGAAAATTGTTCCTTCAGTTGATGTTTATTGAATCACTTCACAGAAACATGCAACTTGTCCAGCCTGCCTATATAAATCAATCTGAAAAAAAACCACCTTTCAACTATAAATAGGAAAAGCACAATAGAACTACTGAGGATAAAGACGGATTTTAATTTCAATCATTCCTATGTCAAAGTACCGTTGGTCATGTTTCAGTCTTTTTCAATAGCACAAACAATGCTGTGATGTTAGATACTGTCAGAAAACTCTCAGTGCCATCCATAATCCTGCAACCATTTCTTAAGCCTGAGAGCTCAGGAGCTTGGCATCTTTAACACAGAGAGGTACACCTAAATTTAAAATTCAGGTGAAAAATGAAGCAGAGAAATGAGGGACATCTTCAAAGGCTTGGAATTAAATAATAGGTTCTAAAATAACAGAATAAATTGTTGAAAATGGGATAGTAGACAGAGCAGTTTAGTTCAGGGAAATCTGAGTTAGGTCAGGTACTAGGGACAGTCTAAAGATAGCAGACTGGGCTCAGTTAACTTATCTGCCATTTCCAAGTCTGCTGAGAAGCAGTTTTCACATGACTGTGTAGAAGTTGCAATGTTTTCCATGGAGAGGGTCTAAGACAGACAATACTTCTGAACTGTTACTGTCCCTCCTCTAAAACAGACTACCCTTGTGGCATAGTTGCCCTTGCAGCTGGCACTGTCGTATCTGGATGCAAATCTGTCCCAGCAAAATCTGAATCAATCCTCTGGTGTCTACATCTGAATGAAATGCTTACGGCTAAATGAGTAAGCTAAAGCAATTGTAAAGAAAACAAACAATTATTCTTATAACATTTCTTTAAGACTGCAATTAGATCAAATTAAATCAGCAGGAATTTCTCCACACAAAGCAAATGGAGCATTTAATATCCTGCTGAAATAAAACACGGCACACCAAGGTCCCCTACACATTGTGTTGAAACCACAGTCTCCAATCTTGTCAACTCTGTAGCTTTGTAAATAACAATAAAAGGTCTGTATTTCAGGGTCATGCAAATGTCACTTCCTCAGCTCCTGTGTGATCTTTATTGTAAATCTATGTACATCCTTTGCACATGCCCTGCCCTCTCTCAAAAAATCCCATTCTTGACATTGTGTTACTGTACACTTGCATACCTACATAATATCTCCATTCTGTTATTGCCTTTCAGCTTTGATAACAGCAACAACAAACTGACCTGTTGGAGAGTAATTGTATTTCTTACTCACAATAAATTCCTGCCTTGACTTCCCTTCCTGTCTCATTCACTTTACTTGCCCTTTGTGGAGCCACGAGCTGGACTCAACAATTCTCACAGGTCCCTTTCAACTCAGGATTTTCTGTGATGCTAAACCAACAGCCAAGAAAAACATTTATTCTTTTCAAAGTTTTAAGCTCAAATAAAGATAGCAAGAACATAAATGGAGAACAGCTGGGATGCAACACTTGGAACAAACTGTTTGGTGGGAGGGTGTTGTTTTTTCTTTTTAGCTAAATCTTCCAGGTAATGCTATTTTCTCATCCAGTGCTCAGCTCTGAAGACAACAGTGGTTTTCAGGGCTTTGGATTTTAGTTGTTAAATAAAAGCTTAAAGCTCTCTGTCTCTAATCAAGTCCACAAAACTAACCTCCAGTCTGACCTTCCATACATAGAGGGCCCACTTGCAGGAAGTATCAAGACCATTTCAGCAGCTTTGAATATCTCATATAAGTAAAGATCTGCTTCTCAGTCAGGCCCTCTAGGAGCCAACTGACAAATTTTGCAGCAGTCTGAAAATTTAAGTACAAGACACTGCTTTCCCCACCTGCTATCTAGAAAAAAGAGTTTGTCACCCTAATTTTTTCAAGGGTCTTCTCCTTCCTCTCTCTACTTTTTTACTGGAATGTTTTCAAAAATTACCCCAATTTCAGGCAGAAAGACTTTGAACCAACTTGGGTACTAAAAAGGTCTCCTATCCAGCCCCTCCATGTATTTCCAGAAAATAGGTACAAAAAGTTAATTTTGCTGCCATGACATCCTTTTCTGTAATTTTCATTAAATTATCTAAGCACACACACAGCTGGAGACATAGGACAGGAATTAGCACTTCTTCAAGCAATGGTGAGGAGAGATTGAAAATGTTCAGACTAAATAGCTGGAGGGCAGCAAGGTGCCTTTGTCCCTGCACATTCCAAAGAAAGCTGCAGTCAGACCTTATGGAACACAGTTAATTCAGGAGGACTATTTTTAAGAAGTTATTTGATAAATTAAAATGTAGCCAATCTCCTGAGCATGAGTAGGTTTTAACTTTTGGAAGACCTGCAGTAAAGTCAGGTTTTCAGATGATCAGTGTCTTAGCCTGAAAGATCTGCTCCAAAACTAGGGCTGCCAAATGAAGTGCACATAAACACTTGATTGTTTTTAACAGAGGAAACAAACCCTCAAATTTTTTCTAACCACATCAGGATAAATGGCTAAGTCTTTAAGTGAGAGTAGTTCAAAGAGATACTGTCAGTCTCAGGTGGATAAAGCAGCATCAGGCCAAGTGTGAGGGCTTAGGAAAGTTAAAAGCAAAGCCAAGTTGAAAACATTCTCTTAATGGAAGTCCTGCATGACCTGTGCTTTGCTCAGATCTCTTCAGGGCAGGGACTGTGTGATTTGTCTCAGTCTTCCTCAAAGTGCTGAGTGTACGTCAGCGCTTCATCCTACGCAGTAACAGCAGTGTCAGTGGAAGAACAGCAAACTACCAAAACCAGAATTGTGTCTCATCCAGGCAGCTTCCCACTAGCTAAACTTCCCTTCTATATAATCCCACCCTCATACTTACACTTTAACATAGAAAACATAGTAATAGAGTGGCTTTTCTTGCTAAGTCTTCTCTTTCTGACTCATTTGTATTGGAATGAATCACAAATAAATCAATCACCTGGCTGAGAGGTCATTTTCTACATTTTTGTTTCTGTTCCTTTGACAGACCAAATCCAAAGATTGTGTGGCATGAACATCAGTAATTTCTGTATTTTAGCATAAATTTTGCACAGAATTCAAAACATGTATCTTTCATCCCAACAAATCAAACTTTATGCAAAGTTCACCAATTTCTTTAAATTTTTACTAAAACCTGCAAAGGTTTTTTTTTTTTTTTTTAATTTGCATATTTTTGGGTTTGCATCTTAATTTAAATTAATGAGAAAGGCAATCTTAGGGGACACACAAAAACAGTACCTTTTTTCACTGCTGGCCTATGTGCAATTTCTTCCAACTCAGTTCTCGTATTAATCCAAGTCAATCAAAGTCAGTGCTTTGTTCTAAGAACGTAAGCCTGAATTGAGAATATACCTGTCTCTGGGGTATTACATGGGACTGATTTGGAAGGATATTATGCAAGTGTACACAGTACACTCCAGGGCTACACAATGCACTCTTAAACACCAGTCTGCAAGGTTAAATGATTTCAGCACTTGAAAATGTTTCCTATGAATTGGATCCTTTAAGGATTAAGTGCAGTTTGCCTTTGGTTTATGTAATGCTGCATAGCAGTCCCACAGACTGATTTGGAGTTACAATTCATTTCTCCTTTGTAAGGAAGATACGAGCTTCATTGCAAGCTGCAAAGGCTGCTTTATTATGTGACAGCCAGAGCTGAGCAAATAATTCACCTTGAATAATTTGTGTGCTTATTTTTTTCATTTTCATTTCCAGAATGCCTGAAAGAAGATTACAGTCTCTGTAACATACCTGTCAACTAAAATTACCCTATGGAATTCCTCACATGGTTTGCTGTTACATGCCTGATGTTCACAGCTATGCTTGGTTGGGATTGGCAAACAAAATTTATGGCATAGGTTGCTCTGGCAGAGTGATCAGCAAAAATCATGTTTCTTGTACAATGCACTTTTTCCCCTCCTTGTAGTACTTTGTTTTCTCTGGTATACATTCATCATGAACTTGGCCAGTTTAGCTAACTATGAAATTAAAGCAAAAATGACAAAAAAACCCACCCCAAAACACTAATTTTTACAGATAAGAAAAAACTGGGAGTACAAAGAAGTTAGAGAGGGAACCCTGATCCATCTCCTGGCACATCCTTCAGTAGTAGTGTGATGATTAAATTACACAATGCTGAAGGAAAAAAAGTTCAACTCATTTAGAATAGTTAAAAACTTAGTTAAATACAGAACTTCTTTTCAGGATAGTAATCTTCAGCAGAAGTCTTCACAGCCTGGGGGAGGAAGATACATACATGTATGGAAGGAAAGGGATTCCTTAGTCCAGAAACTGAAACACAAAAATTGATGCACATCCAAAATAAAATCCAAAACAGATCCCACTTCATTTTACTTTCCCCTCCACTTACAATATTCACAAAGAAAATGTGAATAAAACTCACCAACTTTAGTGAGAGCCAGGGAACTGACTCCAAATTTTAAAAAGAAAAAGAAAGAAAAACAAGAAAATAAAAAGTTGTGGAGGGAAGAGGATCAATAGTTACATCCCAGGAGAAGAGCAGCAACAAAATACTTCTATTCATCCAGACACCAAGTGAACAGCCTCATTTATCCATAGCTATCACTCTGCAGCAGCAGAGATTAGGAGTTAGGTTTCCTTAACACTGATTCCTCGAGCAATATTGGCTGGAGGTTTTCTAAAGTGAGTACTATGATAAAATGCAGGAGTTACCAGTAAAAATGAGGGGAAAGTTGTTATCTTTAAAGAACATTTTAAAGAAATTTGATCTCAGTGCTTTTTTACCTATACTCAAATAGAGCAGCAAGATGTTTTGAGGTTTTCTTCTCATGCTAAACCTGAGTGGTGGCATAAAGGCACACAAACTGAGGGGTCTTAGTTTGTGTTCTACATCTGTCATGTTAATTCATGAGTTCAACATGGCTAAAGGTAGCAAGTTCTTGATGTGCATAGACAAGCAGAAGCTACAGGTATCACATAGCACTGAGCAGCACAGATGATCCCAGAACCAAAGAGAATCAGTTTTCCTCCAACTTCTCACCTTCTTATCTACTCGTGTGCAACAAAGTATTATCAACTTGATTCCCCACAACTCTAAATTTACCCTATGCTATACATGCAATCCTGTTCAAAAGTAGAGAAAAATGGACCTCAGCATATTTATTGGCATCCTCATTTTTCAACAGACATTCCTCTTAGGAGAGTTGAGCATGTGTTCAGAAAAAAGTGAGATTACCAAGATGTTTTTTTCTCTTTTTCCAGGCTGCTATGAGTGACAGTTACAGGATTAAGCCACCATGAGAATTTACCTTATCACAAAAGGGCTTGACAGAATCAAACGATAAGCATCACCTCCTCAATGCTCCAGCCACCCCCATGATTCATCTACATCTATTGGATTGTCCCACTCTTTTCTGTTAACTTTGCCCCCCCAGAATGCTGTTCACACCCCTAGTTTCTTTTCTATGCCTCCAACCCATAGCTGCCAATCCAAGTTAACACAAATCAGCTCTAAATGTTTTCAATTACTTTGACTTTAAAATAGATAAATATTATTTCAAGATGACATCTTAAATAAATCTAACTGGAAAAATTCCAGCGAAAGTGGACTATTTTGGGGGCTGAGAGTGAGGCAGGGAAGTCAGGCACTTCAAAAACAAGTTTTCTGAAGTTCTAAATGGAATTTCTAATTAAAAGGGATGTGTCAAGATAGGGAAAATCCCAAGAAGACCAGGACCCCATGCTAAAGTAAAGTTTCCACTGACCAAATGAAACAGGGTTGAAGCAATCTGGATATTAGATGGTTTCTCTTTAAACCTCTCCAGGCTGTGGTAAAACAAACCTAACTGAAGCTTTTTAAAGAATGAGTAGAAGAGGCTATAAATTGCCGTACATATTTGTATTTACACAAATGCATATCACCAGCTCTGAAACTCACCTAATATAGCGACGACTTCATCATCCTGGATCACTTCCAAGGAGCCCGAGACCACGAAGCACAGGCTGTCGACGCTCTCCCCAGCGTGGTAGATCAGGTCTCCCGGAGCACAGTGCACTGTCTGAAATTCCATGGCGAGGGCCCGAAGGCACCCGTCGCTCGCCAGCCTGAAGGCGGGGTGCTCCTTGAAAACCTTGCGGTTCAGGTGCACACAGATATCTGCTCTCATGTCCTTAGGGCATATCTGCAAAACCTGAGAAGGAAACCAGGCAATCAGTTCCTGTGCACGGCTGCTACCTGCCTGCTGTGGCTAGTTTACCACGCAAGGTTTAAGAACTATGTTCCTCCTTCTTATAAAATTTCTAATCTCAGACTGTGGGTTTATTTTTATACTATTTATCCACATAAGCCACAATACTAACTTTTTAACATCTACTTTATAAAATCTGAAGGAAAACACTGTTTTCATCTCAGTAACATGCTCTGTTGGATATTGAATCACCAGAAGGCCTCAGGTTTTTAAGAAAATAAAACAGAGCACAGCAGCACAGAAAGTGTTGAAGAAAATCTTCATGAAGAATTGTTTCCAGAGGGTAGGTCACCTTTTTTCATAGGCAGATTCCATGAAAAGCCAGCACAAGTTAGATGCTTTAATAACTAAAACAAATTATTTAAACTTTAATTAACTCTTAACATTGAGGATTGCAGGTATTCAAATTTATCCCTCAGCAGCACTAACAAGTTTTTTGTTTACACAGGAAAGGGACTTCAAGGTACGATGCTGTTTTGGGCAGGTTTTCATCTTCCAAATGCAATGGTCCTCAGGGCAATTCATGATGTGTGCTCCTAAGAGAACACGAGCTGATGCTCAGCACAGCAGGTACCAGCCAGGGCCATTTCTGAAGGGTTTTTATACAACACGGACAGCCGAGTGGAAAGAATACAAAATCACTGCTGCATGTACAGATTTGAAGTGGAAAGAAGTAACATGAACAAGGTTTGGGGATAACAAAATCCTTGGGGGATGGTCTATGATGAAGCACATCTAGGACATATTATTTGAGAAAAACACTGAGTAGTCTCAGTCTGCTCCTTTTTTTATTTTTTTTTTACTATCTTCTTAGTAATAACTATTCCATCCAATTAAGGAACTCTATGGTTGAGCTTCAGAGTTACTCCCACATATTTTCCTTGATGGAAATAGAAGACTGTCTCACTGCAAATACTCCTGAAAAACATAAAGGTAACACAGGAAGCACTATGGCTATGCCTACACTGTGAAGTGGGGTTCTGTGCAAGATCTGAGCAGAGAACCAAGCTCTTAATTCTGTGCATGGCACAGATATCTTGCCTGGTACTCCACAGGCAAATAACTCCACCACCAATATCATCATCTTTGGCCCATCTCCA
This sequence comes from Phainopepla nitens, assembly GCA_013400175.1. Lineage (NCBI taxonomy): Eukaryota > Metazoa > Chordata > Aves > Passeriformes > Bombycillidae > Phainopepla > Phainopepla nitens. The sequence continues at coordinate 99,332 of VXBQ01005426.1, read as the reverse complement.
AAGAGACATTTTATTACAGATATTACTTCTAAAAAGATATATATTTCTATAGTGCTTAGGTGTAGAGCACTCATGGAAGATTTTTCTTGGCTGTCCACTACAGAAGAACTGCCAAATCTGCCAGTTCTCAGTTTTTCAGGCACATAGAAATGGGCTGGGGCAGCAAGACCAGCATTTAACATGGAACATAGGCAGCAGCCATATCTGTCTTTTCCATTATCTCATTTACTCTGGCAACAAAAATATTCTCTAGTGGCATATTCTTGCCAAATTTTACTACTGGAATTACACACACACGCAGTTACCTGAATATCACACACAAAAAGGGTTGTTGTAATAGAAATAGTAGCAAAAAGCCCTGAATATACAAGAGAATATTTAAAATTATGCTGTTACCCAAAAACTTTCTGGTACAGCAGTCTTAGAAGAAGTTAACAATTTTCCTTTCTCTATTTAAAGAAGTTGTCTCCAGACTTCACAGAAATGAAAGGGATTAAAGACATTTGAGAGTTGCAGACAAAGAGAAGACTCCCATTTTTATGGGAGGTAAGAAATATATCTTCATGCATCAATTTTAGAACCTTTCACTAGCTTTTGGTTAAATTTTGCTGTACTGGCATTTTCTAGACCAATAACTTAGCGTGTCTGCAGTGAACACTGAAGTGACAAATCTGTGGCCTACAAAATAGTGATAGCACCAGTTCTGAGCTCAGTTCCTATTTAAGACTCTGCCTCATCCGTAGGAAGCTGTGCTGCTTTTCAGAGGAGCACAGCTACCACTGCTCTGTCTCATGAGCAATAACATGTTTTATTCATGACAAGACATCCCAGAAGTTATACACAGGCATCAAAACAACAGAGCTCAGACCTGGGAGTTTATGGATTGGCACAGCCAACCATAGCTTTTGCTGTGCAGATGAAAGCTGAGTTCCTGGCTTAGCAGTCATGGCCAGTGGCTGTTCAGCTACAAACACCACTTACTGAAAACAGCATGGTTTGTGAATAAGCTCTTTGGTAGTCCTGAAAATTGGAGACTTTTTTCCTGTTTGCTAAGATAATTCTCAAAGGCTACACTGGGAATTGTTGTGCTTGGTTTGGTTATTCTGCTGTCTCCAAGTGCATCCTTAGAGCATTTCTCTCCTATCAAAGGAAGCCAAGAATGAACTTTGAAGATAAGCTAAAAAAAAAAAACAACAAAAAAAACCCTACCATGTTTTACATAGCATTTTTTTCTTGTTGTTTTGTCAAAATGATGACAGGAGTTTGTAATGGGGGCTGAATGAAAGCACCAGCACTCATTACACTGTGTATCCTCAGATGTCTCTCCACCTTCCCCAAATGCACCTACCTCAAATCACAACCCCACACAAAGACAGATTGTGAGAAAACATGCAGAACAGCTTCTAACCAGTGTTATCCAGCACTAAAATACCATTTCTTTCTGAAAGCTAGCGTGGCAGACTGCTTACAGAATCATGTCTGGGATCTAAAAATGGCTGATATGCTGAAAATCATTTAGGAAAGCAAACAGTGCCCTGTGTGGCACTCAGTCTCCAGGCAGCTCAGTGCAAGGCCACATCTGTTCTACTCCTTCACAAGGATGCTTTAACAGCTGTACAGAAATTACACTGTTTGCTCTCTAACTGCACCATCCACAGTTCAGAATACTAAATTAAGCTGCCAACCAGAAGGCTGGTGACCAGAGCGTTGGTATGATCTCCTGAATGATCCACCCCACAAATCACATCTCTTTACAAGCAGAAGAAAAACTGTCTATCTCCACAAAAGTCGGCAACTAATATGAAAGTGACAAGGAGTTACTTTTGTGCATTTGTTCTGGTGAAAGGCCATCTGTTATTTTAAAAGACACAATGGGAATTTATTTGTAAATTCACTGAATCAGAATGATAAGGTTTGCCTTACACAAGGTAGACTTCAAGCAATACATTATTAAATACTTCCAGTTTTCATTAATATCTTTAACCTGCACACAGATTACTACATTCAAATTCTCCAATGACAAAAAAAAAATTAACTTGTTTTAGGCCCACAGAGCTGAAAGCAACCTCACAAGAAATACTGCAAAAAAAAAAAAAATCCCATTTGGAAAAACTGTGAGGTTGTGTTACAAAGCAGAACATGTTATTTACTTATCACCTTTATTTGTTGTAAATTGAGCTTTTTCCTTTATTTTTTTATACTATTTCATGCCATTTCACTAGCAAAACATGCATACTTTTACCACTATCATATGTCAGTACAATAGAATAGCTGAAATACTGTATTTGAAAGTTTAAAATTAAGGGAAGTTGCTGCTTAGAACTATTTAAAGAATATTTGTCTCCTTTACTAAGACAGTACCTCCTGTTTATTTTAATGGACTACTCTCAGGATGTGACTTCTTTCCTTGCAGTTTAATTTACTTACCTTTTCAGTATCTATTCCTCTGGACATTGACCAGGTGGAAACGATGTAATCCATCACACGTTCACTCAGTCCTTTCGGGACCTGGTAGAGCTTTAAAAAGTCCCGGACACTGTTCAGCATTTCATGGTATCTGTTTGTGTTAGCGTACATCTGCTGAAATATGGTTGTCACATTACCAAAAATGGTGGCATACAGAAGGGCTGTGAAAAAGAAGAAAAACCACAGGGAAAATACACGATAAGATGGGGTGATCAGTCTGTGTTCCACTGGGCTTTAAGATTGGAAATGCTAGGTCATAAAAATGCATGCAAATATCAGTTCTTTATTAAGGAGCCCTGATGAGCACAAATATTTTATAGGTCACCTTCAGCACTGCAAACTGAGGACCATCACTTGCTTTTGTGAGAGCACGTTCTGTATCACAGAGCTCCTAAACCACGACTGTTTGTCCATCAAACAATTCAGTAGTATCCAAAACCTTATAAAACCTTACAACAGAAGAATTTTAATAGAAATAGCTTGACAGCAAATACTTTAATTTTTCATCTCAGGTTTATAGCACCTGTGTTGAAACACCATCAGTGACAGATTTCCAGGCTTTAAGTGCATTACCATGGTAGTAAGATGAGTCATCGTTACCCATCTCGGTGTGACAACAACAATGCATCAAAGCAGAAGATGGAATATGTAATAAACAGCTACCATGGGTCAGTAATTTATATACATTAGTTTAATAATACATAAAAACTCGCAAAACATTTTATATTCTTCAGGCAAAAGAACAGCAAGGCCTGAAGCAAGAGCTAGAGCCCTCAGAGGCAGACCTTTGCACAGCCCTCCACACTTCACACAACATAGTTATGAAGCCAGCTAGTTCATCAAGATGGTTTTAAGAATAAACTTTAGGAAGAAAAAAAAGACAGTGTTTCCAAGTGTGGAGAGAAGCAGATGAAAACACACAGGACTTGACAAGATCCATCTGCTGAAGCCCAAGACAGAACAGCAGGCTGGTGGCAGCCTCAGCAGCCAGGTTTGATAGCTTGCAGAGGCTGGGGCTGAGGCTCTTCCAGCCAATCCAGCCCTGAATGAAATGGAGAGACAGGAAGCCTCAAGGGGAGCTTTCCTATGCTGTGACTCAGGTCAGTGATATGTAACAGGTTGGCTGTAGAGGGAGAGATACTGCAGATGTGATGATAACCACCCATAAGTGCTCTGGCTTGCTGAGTAAGTTCTTCCTCTTAATCATTTCCTGTCCCCCAAAACAAGCACTAAATTGTGAGTATCATATCTCTTCCACTAGAGATAAAAATAAATCAATCAGAAGCCATATTTATAAAAAATATGTTTTGCGTTACTGAAGTACCCCTTTTTGCTATTTATTTACTCTCTCACCAGCTACTAAAAACAAAATTTTCATCCCACTCCTTCCTTTGAGAATGCAGCTATTTATTCAGGTGAGTGTTGTAGGCAGATATTCTTAAGCCAACTAAGGTGCTCCAGGGTTCTATGACCAATAAAAACCTTTGATACTGTGCAAAAGAAACTTATGGGACTTTGCCCTGATCATCAAGAGATGTAATTTAAGTTTAGGTTTGCTCAAGGCCTTTACACTGCTGATTTTCTGTAGAATTCCTTCTTGATGCTGCATGACTTCTTTTCCTTTTATGAGTTTCTGTAGAGTACAGCTCTCCCTTTTTCCATCTACTCCTCTGTACAAACAGGTATAAAAATGTGCAGAAAAATATGCACACTCACTTTAAAGAAAAGTGGAGAGCATTAAGAGTGACCAGAAACATATATTTTCCCTGCTTAACCTTAACTTGTGCCTGAGCAAAACCAAACTGGGCAATCCAATGAGTTGTGAAGAATGATAAAATGCTTTACAAAACAGATTTACCATACCAGCTCCTTAATCCATGAGTATTTTTGTATTAGAACAGCATTACCTATCTCTAAGTAAGTCCTGGTTTGCTCACTGTTAGGCAGATGCAAACGACCCCACCAGAGACTGCAGCAGCACAAGGCAGCCAGCACAGCACTGAAATAAGTGACAAATTAGAGAGAGGGTGCCAAGCAGATTTTTATCTGTAGATTTCTTGACAACAATCCTTGTGTCCATACAACTCTCTTTGCTCTCTGGCAAACAATGAGACCTGGGCATTCAGTACCTTGGCATGTACAGCTCCATGCCAGCAAAGGTAAAATGGAGTCCCCACTATGTCTCATTAATGTCCAGCTACATGAAGCTTAAAGAAAAAACAGAAATTTGATCGCATATTTTGATTATTATGAAGCAAGTGATTTCCACAGCAAATTGCAGCTCCAGAATGACAATTATCCTGGCAAGAAAAATTATTCCTGTCTAGATTAATTTTTTAAATTCACACACTTAGAGTCCTTAATTTATCATTAGCTAACAATTTTATTACTATTAAAGACACATTAAAGCCAAGGATTTTTGCAGCCTAATATTGGGTAGATACATTAGCATATTAAACCTTGAACTCTTCTGCACAGAAGTAGCTGGCTGTGTGCCTTTCCTTCCTTTCAAAGGAATAATGAAATTAACCCACTGCAGTAGACTGCAGCCCCAGAATGATTTCAGAAACACACACTCTACTAAAGGAAGAAAGTTGGGCTATTTATGATAGAGCAAAATCTTCAGCATTTCCTCTCCAGAAACGTCAAGATCCCTCAGAAATTATATAGCCCTCACCCCCTGACGTTAATATTCTTTTCTGACAATAAAGAAAAACATGTTGTCCCCAGCAATGTGGCTGCTCATTTACACAGCAGTCTGTGACACTCCATTTAAATCAGAGTTTAAATAACATCACAGATAGGGCCATGGTAATTGCAGTAGCAAATTACCCACAAGTGAATCATGAAGGTCAGATACAGGTTGCAAAAGTCATCAAATCATCTGCTACTTTTAGCGATGCAACAAGTAAGAATAGAGAAATGAATACAAGCAGCGTAGGTCTCAGCTACCATAGTAAAAAATCTGGGGTCTGATTTTAGAATTATAAGAGGAAGAATTTCTATCTGTAAGAATGAGACGTTTACAATTACCCCAATTACAGATGTAAGTGCTGCATTCAGTTCCTGAGATGAATCAACAAATTGATGATGATTTGCTCAAAACACACTCATCCAATGGCCTCACACACAAAATGTGTGCAGAAGAACTACACAGCAACAAGTGAGACCAACATAAACTAGTGAACAAGCTTTTATCTTGTCCCCAAGATTTGCAGTGCTTTCTGAAAACGAACTGCCTTCATTTTTGCTGTCTGGAAAGCTGATTGAGAAAGTCTGTCTATCTGCATGTAAATTCCACTTCACAACTAAAAAACCAAAATAAACCCTTTTTACATACTGCACTAACCTAAGTACTATTCAAAGAGCAAGCACCTGCTTTTGCAAATAGTAGATGGTTTATATGTATAATTGCACTTCTGTTTCACCAACAAGTTTCTTGTATACAACGAATTATTCAGTTCATAGAAAGCTGAAAGCACAGCCTTGAAAATCTGTTGCATTGTATCACTTCTTACTGAATATGAAACAAACTGTAAATTAACCACAAAAACTGCATGTCTCAAAGGCATTTTTCAGATAACACATTGTAGGTCACACAAAATTAACATTGATCAGATAAAAAGAAAAGCAGAAATTAATTGTATGGATCATCTCATAATTATAAGAGAAAATGACATTATTTTCAAATGTGCAATTAGAACAATGTAAGAGCTTATAATTGCTTGAGATTAGGGGTCTTGATTAGTGGTAATTATGCCTACTTATGGGTAGAAATCACGCAGTTAAAAGAAAAACACTGTTAAATACAATATGCAGGCAAATACCAAACTGAACAGGTATCATAAAGAATAGTTTACAGAACTAGTTTTGATAGAATTGTTATTTGTAGCCTTGCAATTTGATATCAAAGCTTCTAAAGCAAAATGTACTTATCAAGTATCTACACAATCTTCTCTAACAGTACAGACAGACCCAGAGCTGCTTAATTTGCTACTTCTTAGGAAGCTTTGTGTATTATAAAGTTTCCTATTTGTAATTTTTTATCTATCTTCTGGTTTTTTACTCACACAATGTATAAAGATACAATTCCACTTAGCTAGTAAAGAATAAATGTAAACAACTTAGCCAAAATCTAATAGGTCGATTAATTTTCTGCACTTCATGACTTTTCACAATATATATCCAGAACAGTTTCACCTGTTATAAAACAAATTACAATTGCTACTCTTAGCATATACATCACTTCCTGAATTTCACAACCTGGGGAAAAGACTTTTTTTTTTTAAGTGAAAGTGAAGTCCCAGAGGAGCTCTCCCCCATGCTGTCCCAGTAACTGTTACATCCTGCTCTTCCCACAGCTCTTTGTTCTCCTGGACTGAAACAATACACTGCTCAACCTCCCTCTTTCTTGCCACCAGCTTCTAATTTGCACTTACGAAGCAAGGCAGTAGCAATGGCAAAGATCAGAGAACTGGCACACTACTGAGCAAGTCTGAAAACCAACTTAATGGCAAAGAGCAAAGCAGAAAGGCTGAATGGGCTGTGAGGGACATGCACATCAAGCCATGTTGTGCAAGCACTTGACTTCTAGAACGAAAGATGAGAGACCACAGGCAAATTTTATTAAACTCTTAGTTGAATCCTACTATAAATCTTCTCACTGTCATCATCACATTTGGTGAAGTCACCCTGCTGGCAGCAAAACTGGGACAGAGAAGGACAACAGTGGGGTCCAGCTACAAAGGAAATGTCTCCCCTGCAGAAGGGGTAGGACACCAGTGAGGACACAATTGATAAAGACTAAACAACAGAGCATCAGCACATGGAGTTTTTTTTCATCTTCCCACCACCAAAAAAACACAAGAACTGCAATGAAATGAACGTCAGAGACATAAACAAGGGAACAGCTGCTCTAAGAAGCCACTTAAGCAACTACCAAGGACTAGAGTAGTAGAAATATCTGTGCACCTTAAAATAGGCTGTCTGCAGTGTGTAGGGGCAGAAAGGGAAGTTAAGAACAGCTATGGAACAAACACCACAAGCAACTCCCGCTGCTTCTCTCCTCACACCCTTTCCTAACTTTACAAAATAAAAGCAGCCTGCTACTACAGTAGCACAGCCATATAACCTCCCGGTATTTCATCAATTTGCAATGCCTTATATTTTGTCAGTTTAAAACTTAATATGGAAGAATAGAGGCAAGTGTTGATAAACTACCAAACCTTCCAAAGATGCTGAACTCCAGTATCCCTTAGGATGCTTCAAAGCTTTTGGGTTTTTTTCTAAATTTTCATCTGGAAGCACCCACACAGCTGATAGCAGCAATCACAGGTGTTTTGGCTCGCAAGCATCATGCACAGCACAACTCTCTAACAGGTTTTGCTTTTGCCTTCAGCATGGTTGGGCTAAGATAAACAGCATGGAAAAACACACAGAGCAAAAGTGATCAGAGGAGTGATTGGAGCCAGAGCAAGTACCAGCCAGAGAACAAACTTCAGCATCAGCCCTGTAAGAAAGCTCTCCAAAACAAACAGCTCTCTCCAAACTGACAGTGAAGGATCAACACCACCCTGCTCTCTATGAAAGGCTGCATCTCGGATGCAAGAGCCTGCTTATGAAAAGAGAGGATGAAGCCTCCTGCCCATCGCTACAAAGGAAGAGTGGTGGCTGTTACCTCCCTGGCCAAGGCTCCTACTTGTGCAGAGCAGCACCTGACTAAATTAACACAGTCCCACTAATTAACACTGTAAAATCTGGATTCTGGCAAATTGAGAAGTGTCCAAACAAGTAAAATGGCAAGAATCCTGATTCACAAAACTCATCACTCATTTGTTTTGACAGCTACAGTTTAGTATCGTATTTACCCTGAAAGGTGCCAACAGTCACCAGAGGGGGATTCAATGGCAGCCATAGATTCCACTGCAGCCAATATGCTTGCAGAAAAGCAGAGTACTAAAGTAATCAGATGCACAACAAGTCAGAAATAGCCTGTGAGGTCTTAGATGTGTTCTTGGGTGCGAAATAAAGGAGTAAGAATCTGGTCATACACTACCTTTCTGCTGTAAAGTGACACCAACAGACAACAACAGAAGCACAATGCTGAAAGGAATTTAAGAGAAGAGCATCCTGGATACACTGAGACTTCAAGCTAATAGACTTTGAAATCCCTAACCACGAGCATCTCTCACTTTCAGGGAAACAGGGATGCACATTCTTATTCTATAAAAAAACATCACATGCAGACTGATGAGTTCACCTGACTCTTCTCACCTAAATTACCTGAAGGCATGCATTTCTCTGCAAGGCCCAGCACTTCCACTAACTGGTGAGTCCCAGTGAGGGTAGCAGTGTTTTACATCCAAAAGTGCATCACAAACCAGACAGGAAGATATTCTGTCTCAACTTACAGGTAAATTCTTAAACCTGACAGAAAGCTATGACTAACTGCAAACACAGTAATACCTAGTCATCAATTGAAATGAGAGCCTTAACCCTTGATAGCAAAAAGACTTTGCATGAACTAGTACAGTTTAATCGACTAGTCCACAGAAAACTCCTTGCAGAATCAATTTATTTCAGTCAAGATATAACAATATGGGACAGCAAGATCAACAGGCAAGATTTGAAATGGGAAACGCCAGCATGATAAATCAAGAGGTAAAACTAGAGAAAAAGGAAGATTCGACAGAAAATGGCACTTCCCAATCACCTCTCCAAATTTTATTTCCCACAAGATAGGTTTATCTCTGATAAGGTAAAATAGAATGGCAAGAAAATGTGCCAATTTTCACAACTATTTACAGCAACTACAATTCCTGTAAAGAGGAGCATATTTAGCACAACATCTTCAGGAATGCCATAAGAGTAGGCAGATGCGCAACCCTGAAAGATACATGCTGAAAACATGGAGCATCATCAAGATCTTGCCCGATGTACCAATTCAATTACCAAGAGGAAACTAACTAAGAGGAGATAACAGCTGCAAAAATTATCTCTCTTCCAAACATACCAGGGCAGACTCCCAAATGGGACGCTTTTACCAACGCAGGATGAACTCAGCTCAGTGTATTCACTAGCAGGTTTTATCATGATGAGAATTAATAAAATGCCAAATCTGATTAAACTCTCTGCAATTTGTGAGAAAGGACACTCTTTTACTGTTTTGTAGAATTTTATGGACAATAAAATTTAAATTGTCTAGAAAATTGAAATGGATTTCCATTTCATTTCCCAGCACTAATGAACAGATCACCATTTAAATGACGACTGAGCAATTTAAGGGCATCATTTTTCTTCTACAGTTTATACAGGGTAATGCATGGCCATTTTCAATTACCTGGTTAAAATTAAATCTCCAGACACTGCTTCTAGATTTTTACTCATTTGCACCAATATGAAAGCTTTGGCTTTTAAAGCTCAGTTTTATCTGCCCTCAACCTAGCTCAAATGGTTTCCCCCAATTAAACACCAACTCTCCTCATTTTAAAATCTATTACTGAAATAGAACTTCGCAAACAACAGAACAAAAACAAAAATCAAAAGCAACAATTAGGAAAAGTTCTCTTCATGTGAAACTGCTTACCTATGTAGTTGTTAGCATTCATCTGTTCACACTGTTGCCTCTGTGACTTGTGTGATCCTTTCTACAAGGACTTGCAGGAGGGAAATCTAGGGACACTCAAGGAGATCATTTGTTATCCAGAGTTTCTGGTCCTTTCCCTATATCACTGCCACATGCTCTGCTGGGCTTTGAACTGCAGGCTCTGGCCTGCTCCTGTTGGCAACTATTGGGCCTCATTTTGCAATAACCTATCTGTGGCCTCTGAGGGTCCAGGACTGGATCTGAATTTTGCACACCAAAACACCATCCAGCACTTACACACACTGATTTCTGGACAAAATTTGCCCCCATCACTGGTACAACACACGAGTTTAATGGCTAAAGTCACTTGCAAAGTTCAAGCAAAATTCTCCTGTCAGATTCCTTTTGGTCATTGCTTCAACCTCGTGTAATTAAGGTATCTTACATTTGAGTACGGTATTTAGAGTAATTCCTTGTTCCTAATGATAATTGGATTCAGGTGGCTTCTGTCTACTCCCACCAGAGCACCCACGTGGGAAGATCATAGCTGACTGCATTTCTTGTTGCTCATGTTCAGATCTGAAACCACCAGTGAGACCACAAGGGAAAAGGACCCAAGACTTCCCCTGACACTGCAGTGATCTCACTTCTCATTAGGCTTAAACTTTTGCTCAGCTGTGCTTTGAACACTACTGCAAGGTGTGGGTATGTCTGCCTGTGATGAAAGTTAAGGACAGAGTTCAGAGAAATACCAAGACAATGCATTTCTCTCCAACCAATAACTTTCATCCAATCACTTACAAAAGCTTCTGCTGTCTATGTAGCAGTACAGCACAGTCTTTTTTTAGGCTTTATCTTCTCTGAGAACAAAAGAAAAGGTAAAATTTTAATGCCTATAAATTACCCCAACATAAAAGCAGAGTGGGATGGAGGTACTATGGTTTCATTGTGAAGAGACCCAGAGGTGGGTGGCAGAGTACTGGCCTCAACCAGATAGCTGATGGAAAAATTGCATATCCCTTGTCTCACAGACTCCAGAGAGAAGACACTTCTTTGGATTAACTGTATGGTCCCCAAACTTAACACCAGTTAAACAAAACCCTGAAAACCACTGAAAGTGTGTAACTGGAAGCCTGTGTCCTGTAGCTCACCTGGTTTACATTCAACAGGCCCTTCAAGCTGACTTTGCTTTAAGTGGTCACACTGTGAAACCAGCAGAGACCTCTGCACTGACCACACACCAGAGAGGCTGTGCTAATCACCCAGGAGCTGCCAGGTCTGTTCAGGTGACAGACCAGCCAGCAAGATCTAGGGGCATGGCTGCACCTGACAGGATTAATGGATACTTGACATAAGGACAGCAATTAATTCTCAGTTCAGATCTCCTCTACTGTGAAATTAAGTCCCTAAAGCTATTGCACTTAACTGGACCATGCTGCACTTGTGTGCTTTGCTCTCCGCAGCTCAGTCTGAAGCTTTCAAAAAAACCTTGGCAAGGCTTTGCACCTCCAACCCTGGGGTGTTGTTATTCAATAACCTCAGCCAGACTGCAAGGTGCTCATCACCAACCTGCCAATCCTTCTTGCACGCGCACAATTTTTACTTCTTGGTGCAACAAGTAGAAACAATTTATGTGACTACATTCTACACAGGGTTTTCAAGCACTCCCCAAACAAACCTACAGACAAAGTAGTCCAAAACCTCCCTTTTCTGGTATCACTAAATAGTTACAAAGATTTAATACTGTTCGTAACACAAATAAGAACAATGAAGTTTGGAATTATGTTCACTAAACCAGTGAGGTGGGAGACAAAGATGTTATTTACTGATGAAGACTAATTTGGGGTGGTTAAAGAATAATTGTCACTGCAATGACTAGGTCTGAGTCATGCTCCTCCCACACACTAATCACAGGTGTGCTTGCAGACCAAAATCAAGAGGTGCACACAGTATTTACAGGAATGTGACATGGGAATAGCTCATAGACGGTGGCTTCTCAAGGGGGTCCTGCTTTACTGATGAGTGAAATGACAGGCTAGTGAAGACATAGATAGTTTATCAAAAAATAACTGGAACCACTGTTGTGTTTTTAATGACAAACCATGGATGACTGCATGTGAGAGCAATACTTGCCTCTGGAGTGGTGAAGAGCGTTATTTACAGCCTAACTTTCTGAAACAGGTATTCACTTCTGTTCCTATGGCTCCAGCCTTAAAAGTACTTCTCTTCCAGGCTGAGTCAGCTATTTTATTAGAACTCAGCAGGACTAAAAGCAGCAGTAAACATGCTTACAGCTGGGAGTTCATACCTCACTTCTAAAAAGGATTGTATTATCATAATATTTGGGGGTATATGCTGTTGTGTAAGAGATACTGCCTAAATTCTTTTTAAAATAAACATTACACAAAAATCATCTGACAACTAAAAGATGTCAGGCAGCTGCATTTTGTGCTTTGTTGAGTTTGTTAGCAAGTCACCACAAAATGCAAATATATTTGCACATAGACATATATATACAGTCAGATATAAGGATGTATTACTATCCCACTGGGACCTTTTTAGAGAACTATTCTGCTTGTGCAGTGCCTGCCAGGCACACAGGAATGGTATTTGCAGATGCTAATAAGCTGAAGCTGAAGCTGTCCAAAAGAAAGTACAGAGGACTCTCAAAGGTAAAGAAATATTTCTGTCAGTAATTTGCAGCTACAAACCTCATCCAACAGTTAGGCACACAAAGCTTTTCCTTGCTCAGGGAAGAACTATTGGGAAGATAATACTTCAAGTATAATTCCCTGCAGTCACTGAACATATGGGATACAACAGGCCTATGTTTCAAATATCAGTGCAGGAGCACATACCCGAACTCAGGTCTTCCATTTTTCTGAAGAGTTCCTCCACCTAAAGGTGACTGAGTATTTTGAATTAAAGAGAAAGAAAAGGAAAAGAGTTTTTACTAGTAGAACTGTTCCAATCTCCATAAATACAGCAGGGGTGTGTTCCCAATATTTCCATATCCTTGGAGTCTTTGAACCATGAAGTAATGGATTAGAATGGAAAAATATCTATCTCTGGACATAAACACAGACTTCTCTGCTCTGACCTCTCCACAGAGAAATGTGTTTTCTGGCAGGCTTGCTCAGAGAAGGTTTAGTTGACTAGCCACAGCAGATTGAGATCACCTACTATTCTAGCACTCCCAAAAGATCCTAGGAAAAGTAATTTCTAGGATTTGTTGAAGTGATTTCACATATGTGCATCAGAGGACTTCCAGAAGAGTTTTTGCTGTTGTCACAAGTCTTTTCCTTGTTTAAGCACTGAAGAACTTGCCTTCTGTAATTAATTCTCTGCCACATACAGGATCACCTAAGTAACATCTTAAATCCTCCAGATTTTAAAAATCTTCCTTCCCATTGATGGAGGCAACAAGAAAATCTTACAGCTCATTAGAGATGAACAGTACGATTTGGGCAAAAAATGGTGGTAAATATATTCCATGTCATTTACAGGCATTGAAGTTGTCAAAGCATAAAGAAGTAAAGAAGCAGGAACTTATTTTTTCACCTAAACTGTGGTAATAACCTGCACGCTCATCTTCTGAAAGCTACGTGAAGTGAAGAACTGTTTGTGAGCTGTGTGTGCTACCATGAATATTCTTTTACTGGTCTTCAGCACAAGGCAAGGATAGAATGCTTTTCAACAGCTTGAATTTTTGATATTGCATAGCTACTACTGGCTGACAGATATTAATGATTCTTGACAGAATGCTTATCTTTGAGCTGTTGCTGTAATCAATCAGCACAAGAGCAGCAGGCTATTAAAATATTTTTCTGTCAAGCTCTCTTGACATGCTTTGAATGGTACACAGCCGTGATGTTTGGTATGGAATTTTTTAGGTGTTTTGTTTGTTGGAGTTGTGTTTTGTTTGTTGGGGTTGGTTTGTTCGTTTCTGGTTGTTTTTTGGCAGGTTTTGTTATTGTTGTTTTGCATCGGTTTTTTAACCTGAAACCACACAGCTGAACTTTCGTGATCAGCACCTCTTGAAGTTGTCTTTTAAATATGAGCCCTGATGCTGAGCATTCAGAATCCAGTCACCATGGTTTCAGCTCCTGACAAATGTCCCTCTGTCTTCTTTCCATCCTGCCTTTCTCCATCTACACATGCACACACACTCTTTAAAATGACTTCTCCCTGTCAGACTCTTGTCATCTACCTGGCCCATAATTACTCTTCATGCTTCCTTCCAGAAGTTCTACCCTCCTGTTTTCTCTCACTTCTTCCAATTTTATATTCAGTACCCTGTCTTCCTCCAGCCTTTCAGAAACCTGTCATGGGAGCAGTGATTTAGCAGTCTCTCTGCATCACAAAGCCTGTAAAATTTAAATCAACAGCTTAGCAAACCCATCAAAGAGGCTGCCAGACCTTCTTGGCCTCAATAGAGAAGCCTAATGACTAGGAGGGAATCAAAGTTAAATTAGATGGTCAGGAGAATTGGGACTCTTTACAGATCAGAGGAGGGGAAGATGGGAAAGTATAGGGATACAAACCTAAATATGTAAGCACAGGGTGAAAGAGCAAAAAAGGAATGCAGGTGAGGTTAGGAACACAGAACACAAAGGAGCAGCTGATAATTGAACTCGTTAAAAAAGCCCAGAGAGAGTTTAAATGCCCAGTTTTCTGCACAGGCTTGGCTTTACTGATATCAATACCCCTCAAGATTAAAAGACACTTCAGTGGCACCGCAGAGGGTGGGGAATAGATGCACAATGGTATGGTGTGTACAGGGCACAGTGAAAGCCACTCTGCACTAGTAAGACGTGAAGAATTAAGAGTGGCAAGACAGGCAAAGCAGAGACCAAGACCAGTTTGTATATGGCCACAGAGGAGTGTGTGACAGAGCTGGGAACTCAGCCCAAACATGCCAGCTCAGGGCTTCTCCACCAGTGCCCCACGATCAGCACCGAGGAAACAAGCAACAGGGTGTTTTCACCTTTTGCTTTGCTCTTTGCCTATCAGCTTATTTCCTTTGCAGGTATCTGCACACCTGTTTGCTGTATCCAGAAACTTCTGCAAATTCAAGAGAGCAACAAGCACCAATCTCTCTGCATGTTCAGTAATCAAATTCCAGAAGAAAAACACTGTCTCTGTCTGAATCTCTGTTACTCCAGTAAAAAAGAAAATGTACCAAAAGCCTGCTTAATGAAGAAACAGTTTGAGTTAGGACCACATTCACCAAGATCAGTAAGTAAAATGCAGCAGTAGAAGGCTGAGCTCTGGTTTACATGGTTTTTAGCTGTGGCTAAAAACTTTGTTTGAAGAGCATGTCAACATCATGACTGCCATGCAAGACACTTTAGACTGAGCAAGTCAGACCAAAAGAACACAGTGTCAGTGATAAAAAATACTCCAGTGAGAATACTGTCTTAGCTAGAGGCTAACGAATATAAATTCAACCATTTTTATATCTTAAAGCAAATATTCCATGATTTTTATTTGCTGTTCTCCATTATTTCAATGATAAAAGCTTAGGGAATAAGCCAGAAAGATGAAAAAATAAACACTTTAGAACAAGCCAAGGAACACCAGACAACAAACCCAAAGAGACTATTGCAAAGGACACTAAAGAGGACAAAAACATTGGGTCCTAACAATATCCTTCATACAAAGCCTAAGTAAACAAGTTGTCACAAGCAAGATATAAAAGAGAGGGATTAAATCCTTTGTGTTAATTTGCAGACTGACAGAAAAGAGCTTCAAGAGCTTCTGCATGGCCACAAATCTCTTCAGAGCATTTTCACTTGCCCAAGTTCTCCTCATCAGTGTGCCATCAGAGACAGTGTCCATCACATCTATACAGAGACCACTGCTCTGCAGCTGGGAGGAGAGGAGACAGTGGTTCTTCTGAGCATGCTGCCAACATTTTGCATGTTGAACCACTTTTCCTCCCCAGCTCTGTGGATCTATCCCATATGCCATTATTTTTCCATCAATGACAATCTAGAGGTGTTAAATCCTGAACAGTTCTAAAGGCTACCACATTCCATACGTATTGGTGTGGTTTGAGAAGGGCACAGGAAAGAGGGAAATTGCTCAGAAAACCATTTTTGAATGGAATCATTATGATTCCAAAACAGAACAGATTGTGTTTTCATATTCCTAATCCAAATGCAGGAGGCAAAAACCACACATATGTATCACACAAAAGGCAGAAGATTCTTAAGGGAAACCTTTTATACTTCGCCTCACACATTAACGATATGTTTTCCCTTTCAGATAATGACCACTGGGATCTGAAATTTTCCAGCGTTTAATGGCCAGTCCTGACTCCCTCTGCTGGCACTTCGTACAGTCTCCTCTTCCTCAGCCTTAGAATAGGAACAATGTCCTTTTAGCAGTTCCAACAGTAGTGCAGAGCGGGAAAGTCTTGTCACAGCAGTTTCATTAAAATAAATAAATATTTTGTTAAGTCTGAAAAAATACTTTGGAATCTTTGAGGGGTTCATTATCACAGTTTTTATCTTTCCTATATTATTCTGCCCTTGTACTTACTGTCTAGTACATTTAGACTTCCATTTAGACTAAAGTTAGAACAGAACTAAGTAGTAACAAATATAAAAACCTTTCCTTGCCTTAATGCATGGTTTCACACTTCACACAAAAGGGAAAACTGCTAATAAAAGTCTTAAACCCAATTTATCAACACTGCAGTAAGAGTGAAGCACAAAGGAAGCTTTAAATACTAGAAGTTGCAAGCTGGCAGTGTGGGAGCTCATTAAAAAAAACACTGCACAAGAATGCTCAAGGCAAATGCCATTCAAACTTTTTCAACTCTGAAGTTATTTAATCGTCACAGCAATCACAAGGGATAAGGCATTGTTTAAAGGAACTGGCTTCTGTAGGCTTGGTGCTGTTCAGTCTTCTGGAAAGGTATTCACTGCAAATGTGACATCAATTTAAAATGCTCCTCAGTTCTGAAAAGCAATCTTTCTGAGCTGAGGGTTGATACTTCAAGTTGCAGAGCACCCTGAGCTGAAGCAATCCAAACAACGTGGGGCTTCTGAATACCCCAAAAGACCACAACCACAAAACAGGGTAAAACTGAAATATCCTGCAAGTAGAAATACGACTTTTACACATACACAAAGCTAAATTCATCCTGCTGTGTGCGTTTGTCACCAATTTCAGTAAACCAGCATTAAGATAACATAATTTCTGCATTAGTACTTTGTACTCATTCACTGAGCATTAAAAGCTATGTACCAGGGCAGTGTCAGGAAAATCTATGTTTCCATATAATATACATTTGCATGGAACTGCCTAGTTTCCCTTCTCATTGCATTTGCAGTCTCTTAGACTGTTCTGACTGGAGGAAAGCATGCTAAATGGCAGCATGGAAAATATTACAATTGCTACAAAGCTGTGGACAAGCCAGTCTGAGACATTTGCTTACTTATCCAAATTTAAAAGACCTGAGTTATTCTGGAAAAGGTGTAGCAGCATCAGTGTTGCCACACAACTCCCTCCACCACAGTTACAGTCTTTTCTTGCTGAAGTATTCATTTCTACACTGTTTTCTGTCAGCTAACAATCCATACAGAAGACCCACTTCATTCCTTGCTTTTAGCAAAACCACAACCTGGCCCAGCCTTTCCAGCTGTATGTTCAGTGAACTGCTGTGGTTTTGTCTCACGATCTGTGTATCCAGCACAGTGTCCACAAAGTGCATACATGCACCAAAAGTCAAATTAGCATTAACAGGTGCCATAGGTTCTCTCCATCACCTTGGAGAACAGTTATACTTGGAAGGACTTCCAGAGAACCACACTACAGAAGTCGATCAATGACATTTAAATTTTTACCATAGGGTTTTAACAAGAGGAAGTTTAAAATTAAAGGGAAAAAACTGAGTGCAGTGTTGGTGCTGACACTTGTGTTGGTATCACACACTCAGTACTCAACCCTGCCAACTCAACCCAGCATGTTTCAGAAGGACCCCAGCAGAGGGAGAGCTTGAAGACAAATGATTTAACAGCTGCTGTCTTGGACAAGAGTTTAATTAACATAATCAAAGCCATTATTAGGTTAATCACCAATTAGCATCACCAATTAACTCACTTATGGCCAGTTCCGAATATCTAAATATCAGTGCCTGAAATAAGACACATGCAGCACTCTGTGGTATCACACTAGAGGGAAACATAGCAGAAGAGAATTTACTCTCCAAAAGAAGACACAAAGGAGGATGCTTTTAAGAATCTCAGCAAATGAAACAATATAAAAAGCCCTGACTTTTATAATAAAAGCAAAAAGTCACAGTTGGCTGAAAACCAGACATGCTAAAAAGCACCTGTGCAGAGCAGCACGGCTTGGGCAAGGTCAAGCACAGAACCCGCCCATGGAGAAAAACCACAGCTGTTTGAGGCAAGGTTATAAAGGCACAGCTACCAAAAACCAGCCTAGGTAATAGAGTAGGCACATCCTATCCACTGACTAAAAGTTCAATCTGTCCATCACCTTTTCCCAGGTGCTCCTAAGCATCCCACGTGCCCTGGGCTCCAGCAGCACCATTTCTTCACCAGATGCTACTGCTGCCACAGCTGGGGGCCAGCCTACACTGCTTCTTCCAGTGGGTGCTTCCCCACAGCACGTGGTTGTGTGTAGGCTGGGCTGTGGGCACTGGCAGCTAAAGGGTGCCTGCATGACCTACACATCCCCATCTTTTTCCATGATTCATTCTCTTGGGTTTCATCCAGAGAAAGCAATACATATAATTTTCATGTATATTCAGCACTTCCACTGACATTAAGCTATGTATATGGCTATCTCAATAACTGCATAATGTCGTGTGTCTTTCAATTGCAACACTTTCCAATGGGTCACTATTAAGTGTCTTTACACTGCTAGCATCTTTCTTGAAAGAAGATGTGGGTTTTTTCTAAGAATCCACTTCTCTCTTGATGCCAAATTTCAATATCCAGCCCTGCTGTTTTTATATACCTGCTCTAAAGAACAAAATATCATTTTAAAAAAATGGATAAACACCATCCTTACTCTCAGAAATGGCTGACCTTGATTATCTCAACTTGAAAATGGAAAGATTTAGAAAGTTACAAAAATGAGTCAAATGGAAAATAGAGGGAAAATGTGTAGACAACCCTAATTACAGATGTTGTTACATTTTATCCTAATGCTATCATGACGACAGCAGACAGATAATAGCAGTAAAATCACAAATAGTAGGAAGGACTCAGAACATAAGGAACAATACAAAGCACATCATCAGCCTGTGGAACGAACAAAGCCATCAGTAAAAAAGCTCTTTGTTTTTGGGCTGTGTTTGTTTTCCCACTCTAATGAGAAGATATGGGTTCAATCAAGCTGTTTTGAATATGATCATAAAATTGCTGAGGCTGGAATAGACCTTTAACATCATTGAGTCCAACTGCCACCCCTGCACTGCCATGTTCACCATAAACCATTCCCCAAGTGCCACATCTACATCTTTTAAACACCTCCAGGATGGTGACTCCACCACTCCCACGGGCACTCTATTCCCATGCCTGAACACCCTTCCCATGAAGAAATTTTTACTAATATCCAATCTGAATCTCCTCTGGTGCAACTTGAGGCTATTTCCTCTCATCCTGTCACTTGTTACCTGGGAGAAGACACCAAACCCCACCTGGCTACAGCCTCCTTTCAGGGGGTTGAGGACAGTCATAAAGCCTTCCCTGAACCTTTTTTTCTCCAGGCTAAACACTCCCAGCTCCCTCAGCTACTCCTCATCAGTCTTGTGCTCCAGAGCCTCCACCAGCTCTGTTGCCCTTGTCTGGACTCACTCCAGCACCTCAATGTCTTCCTTGTAGCGAGGGGCCCAGAACTGAGCACAGGATTTAGAGGTGCAGCCTCACCAGTGCTGAGTATAGGGAGATGAACATTTCCCTGGTCCTGCTGGCCATACAATTTCTGATAAATACTTGTTATCATAGTTGTTATGCTCTGTTTGCTTATCTGAGTGTGATTTTAAAGTCTCCAGTCTGAATTACAGCATACCCAGTGTATTCACTATGCAGAAAGAGCACAGAGATCACACACGAGGCATACAGAAGCACAGTATGGTTTTGTTGTTGCACAGATATCAGCATTAGCCTTATCTGTTGATACTGGCACAGAGTGCATATCTGCAAGGTGCAGCTCCTGCCTGACAGGACCAGAATTATTACCACCAGCATTGAAAGTGCAGTTGTTTCCACAAATAACTAGGGGGTTTATGATGGTAGAATTAGCCTGTGCTGCTACACTTCTCTATTTCAGTTTTTAATTCTCATTTTAACTTTTACAGTTTATCTACATTTTCTCTATTAAACATTCTGCTTAAGTCCCATTGACATACAGGTATGTATATCCCAAACTTGAAACATCATATACTGTTATGCCTCTCTTGTCACTTATTGTCTAAGGTCAGTTTTCCAGTGGGTCACCAATACAGATAGCTATAATTCTTAATGCCAGGTTCATTGTTTTTAATCAGTGTGATAATAATGAAGGTAATAAACCATAAATCTATTCTGCCTCAGAGGCATAGCAACATAAAGTCAGGTTTGCAGTGTACCAAGTGGGGAAAATAGGAAGCTAAATCGCAAATTATCAAGCACTCATGAAAAGTACTGGTCAAAAAAGAAGTAGTCTCCAATTCCTCCAATATGCAATTTTTTGCTTGAACATTGAAAAGAGATATAACTTTAAAATCTACCCCAATATGAGGAAGAGTAAGTGCATTTGCAAGCAGAGATTCTGAGTCAAGTTCAGAAGAAATCCAACCCTTTAATGAAAGGTGTTTTACCTTCCTTTACTGCAAAAGCTCTTGAAACACTGGCAGTTCTCACGGGATCAAGTCTTTGCAACTCCTCCCAGAACACTTCAGGAACAGCATGGCTGGAGTCAGGAGAGGAGAAATTGACGCAAATGTAAAATCAGATCCTTTGGGTAGACAGGTTTTGTGGACTGTGTATTATTTTCTTCAGCGGAAACATTTCTATGCTGCTCTCCCTTTCCTAGGGGACTTGACCGTTCAGAACTGGGGCACCAAGGAGCAGCTTGCTTCCCCTACCCTCCCTGGATATAGGCTCAGCAGAGACTGGGAAGAAATTTGCTGTTTCTCAGCTGTAACTACAGTAAATGCTCTTTTTTTTTTTCCACTTTAGATGAATCCACAGGCTGTTGAACCATGAGAAGCAAGAAATCCTGTGGCATTTAAAATGACCAAAAACCAATGGGCATTTTAAAGAGCAGGTTGATTGGGAAAGCAGCCCTGCTTTACAGGAGTGCTTTTGGTTCACCAGGCAGCTGGTAACAGATGGCAAAGTCCTCCAAAACCACTAAAACAGGAGTACTGCTGTGTAGCTACTGAAGGACAAACTTTCCCATTAGCGACCAGTGGGAAATTTGGCCATGTTGCCTCGGGCAAACATTACTGTGTATCAACCATTTTGTGCATCGCTGCATAGAAAATGGTACAAAACCAGATACTCTTCTCTTAAACATATAAAGCAGTATTCTCTCGAAGGTTAAGATTAGAGACAGCAACTAAAGGAGGAAAAAGCAACGCTAGCAGCATGCACACATGCACAAACACAGCAGTCTCAGATTTAAGCTCTTTCTCTTCTTCAACCCATATTGGCCTCTTCTGGGAAGCAGCTTGTTTCACTGCCCATTTACCCAAAATTAATCAAACTCTTCAGCCATCTCCATGGGCCTACAGATCCTGCCCTCAGCCTCTGACAATGACCAACATCAAAAGCTTACAGGAAATATTTCTCATTCACATGCAGCTGCTTTCCCAGAATTTTTCCCCACTGCTCTCCCCTTCTGACACTGTCTCATACTAAATCTCTGGAGAGTGAGTACAGCCATGATGTTGCTTACAGAACAGCAGTAGGAAGGCAAACATGTAACTCCTGCCACAAGGGCAGTATTTGTGTCATCAACACTGATTCAACATTCACACCTGTTTGTGCAGAGCGTGCAAGGCTGGAAAGTCAGTTCTGTTCCTGACCGGTTCTACCACAGCTTGTCCCCCAAAGCAAGAGGAGAAGACAAGCTTCACAGAAGACTGTTGTCCTTCCCAATTGAAGGCAAACAGCTTGAGAAATGTGGTTGCCCTCAGGCAGTTACCTTCCTCAGTTTTTGTATGTCTTATCTACCCCAGCATTTGACTGTTGAACTGCCCAGTTCATTGTGCTTTGGACCCTTGCAGTTGTACCAGAACTCTATGTACTGAACCATTCATACCTTCTAGAATATAGTTACTTGCTGTATCATATTTTCCAGTTCAACCCAAACTGGCAATGACTCAAAGCATTTTCTCCTGTCTGGCTGCCCAATGATACAACACAATGGTCCCATAAAAAAGTAGTCTTCCCTCCAGTCTTCTGTATTATTGAAGGCTGCATATGAATAAAAGATAACTCTATTCTGGACCTGAACTGCACCCTCATGAAGGGAGATATCTTCTGTGTTGGCATAATCACAATCTGAATCTCTAGCACTTTGTACAGTACAATATCAAACCTGATAAAATCAGCACAATCAACTGGCTATACTTACCTCATGCCCCAGCATGCATTTTTTCCTCACATAAATCACTCTCTCAAATTTCCTTTTCAAGACTTTGTCTGCTTTAGTGCATCATCACACTTCACACTCTTCCAGCCGCAAGGGCCGAAGAAGAGAAATACTGCCCATCTTTTGGACTACAGGTCTGTAACCAGCATGAGGAAATATGCTAGGAAACCATCTTAAACATGTACCATGTTAGTTTCTGCTTATTTTGGGAAGGAGTCAAAAAAGAGGTTTAAGAGTTTGTAAAGGAAAAGGAGAAACCTTAGTTTCAACACCAAGTTCTATTTCTCTCTCTCAACACCTGCTCTCACTTTTGCTCACCCACACACACCTCATCATAACAGCAAAAGAAGCAAGGGAATCACAGTAACCTACATTCTTCCATCTCACACCTGTCTGTGCACTTAGGAACTGGCCAGCAGAAGCCCAAAAAAGCAGATAGTCAGTTGTACTGGCCTGAAAGGACCTTCTGATGCCATCACTGGAAAACAGGAACATCCATCTACTTGGCAGCTTCAAGTCATACCCCAGAAGGTGCTTGGCAATGTCATCCAGATCTCTGCCTCACAGGTGCTGCTGTTCTCATACTTCTAAACATACACGGGGAAGTTTTGATTTGACTCTTGTAGTTTTCACAACAAGTGTGCCATCTTCTCTTATATCAGTGAGGGAAAAAAATTCTGACTCACCCGCCTCTCCCCTTTTCCTTTTTTCCCAGAAAGCTGCCCCCTTGTTTAGATGGCATATTGCAGTGCCATGCCAGCATCTGCCGGTGATTCACTCTTCTCAGGTGCCTCTTGGAAACACCCTCACCAATGCATGCAGCATCTGGAATGAGCAGGAGGATCTGGAACGCGATGCAGGTCCCTCCCTACCTCCCTGCACAGAGTCAAAACACATAAGAATGGCAAAGAAGGGAAAATAGGTCATGGAAGGTAACACCACAGGTTAACGCTCACCTCGACGTGGGTCTCAGCTCCTCTGTGTCACACTATGGGGCACCAGCAACTGGATTGCAATGTCTCTTCCAGACAGCATCTGGCACAGCCTCCAGTCACTTCAGTTTACCATATACATGGAGGTTCAGAGCACTATTGGACGTTATTTTCAGTGCACAAGTAGATCAGAACAGCATTATGGGCCAAAGGTGGCACATTGACAGGTCATCTTCTCCTTTCCAATGCCCACAGTCTGTGCAGCACCTTCACAACACAGTGGTTTGCTCAAAGTAATTTCTCTGTTTGGTAATTCCTCTATGATTTTCACAGGATGTTGCTAACTTCATGTGGAATAAGGCTCCTTTCCAGAAAAATGCCCATTTCCCCCCCACACATTCTGTAGCTGTTATCTCATTACTAACCTGCAGTCAACTTATTTGCAAGGAGTGTGAGCAAGACAGTTGCTAAAATCTTTAGTTTTGGCATACGTAGTTCCTGATAAACTAGATTTTATAATTTTCTAGGTCATGCGAAGAAAGACTTTTATGAAGAAAAAAATGAGAATCAAAAATATTCAAAACTGAAGTGAATCAAGCAATCAAAACTTATTTGCACTGTTGCAATATAGGAAATCACCTACATTTCCCTCCCTCCCTCTGGATTTAAATGCAGCAAACTCAACAAGAATTCTAAAGTTCAGCAAATGGTTAAGGAATGAGGAGCTCAAGAAATTATAATTTATAACAACTTCCCTCTCAAAAAGCAAAGGGGCAGAACAAGTCAAATTGAGTATCTTTTCTGGTTCCTTGTTTCCTATCAAATTTTCTCTGTGAGGAAAAAAAAAGAATTAAAAACAGGATGATGCTGCTAGTGTGGGATGGCAAAGCTCAGAGTGGTGACAGGCCCAGAAATGAAGGTTTATAGAGGGAAGTGAGACAAAAATGGTGGTCCATTTTAGGGAAGAGAGCTGGAAATAGGCCACATGAGATTTAGGGTGCAGTTCTGTGAACTACTTTCAGTGGATACTGGGTTATTTCCAAGGCCAAATCATTGCCAGATTTGTGTGTTTGATGCAAAAGGATGCACACTGTCCACACATACAAAGTGCTACAGCAGGCCTGATCATTAGGAGATGAAATTCCACTCATTTGCCTTCTGAATATGACAGAGGGGAAAGACTTTGGAAAGGAACGTTAGGATAGGATTGGTTTAAAATTGGACCACGTGTGCTACTTCATATTTTGCAAAACTTGTACTAAAAGTACAAAGAATCAGTCAGTCCTACAACTGTAATAAATAAGTTTTCAGAATTCACTTGTTGGAAGTTTCTAGAAGCTCTGAGACTGTTTAAGACCTTTGTGGACCAGGATGACCCAAAAACTTCAATATGATTTTTCATACTTTCCCAGTAAATCTTAATTTTATCAGAAAATAACTTGCAAAAAAATTCCTCATTCAAGTTCCAAGACAGAAATTGATTGTCTTAAGTCCAATTCTGTCTCCTTCCATTTGGCCTCATTACAGTTAGAAGATATTATCAATCCCTCTAATTTTGTACTGAAAATCCTGCAGGATCCTTGCAATAACAATGAAGTACCAAACCACAACCCTGAATCATCCTGCTCACCTGCACTCATCAACCAATACATATTTGCTTTTGGGACGGTGACACGGGAAGGAAAGGTTTTCCTGTCATCTCACCAGAAAAATCTAATTCCACATGACTTGGTACAGTTACTGGTTTGATTTCAAAGAAGGAGAAAATCACCCCAAATTCATTTTGAGGTAAGTCAGAAAAGTCAGACCTTAATACCTTAACTGTTTCATTCTTTACCATAAGGTACTTGAGATTTTAAAGCCTACTGGCTGCCAAAATATTTTGGTTAGAAGAATAAATTTTCGACTTTTCTTCCAGGCAATAGGACCTATTAATATGTTACTTGTCTCCTTCCACATTTTTCACACCAGTAGCAGCAAGAGTTGCTCTGCAGTGGATAAAAGATACTGATATTTTTACATATATTCCATACTCTCCCAGTAGATCAGAATTTCTTCCAACAGGCTGCTGCATATGATAGGATTTGTCTTCAGATAATAATTCAAGTTCAGATCTAGTGTATTTCAGAGCTTTCAACCCCAAGAAATAGACTGCATATGACCCACAGCAGCACTTGCTGCCTCTAAAACATTCCCTATCACTTTTATAAGCAGCCAAATCTTTCTTTAAAATATAAAAGCAGCCAAATGCACCAAAACTCACTGATCTGGTAAGCACAACTAAGCCTTATTCATTCTCAAGATGTCATGAGACCACTTATCCAAGTGGTTAAGATCATATCATGATCTATAAACCACTTACACATTCCAGCTAGGCAAGCTATTTCTGCTCCAACACTTTGTAACCTACAGCAGACCTGTTTGAGTCCAGCAGAAATTAGATATTAAAATAATGATACAGTTTTTTGAGGCTGATGCAGAAGTGAAAAGTGCTTAGAAGATACTTCAGAACTTCCATCATATTCTACATATTAGATGAGAAGTGGCATGATGTGTCATATGGGTGGATGTGCTATTTTACTATTTTTTTCCCCGATGCCTATCTAATTAGATTGTTCTTAGTCAGAAATGGACTTGGGTAAAACCAAATCCTTGTCCAGGACTGCCATTCTTCAGCAATACAGTTGGCTGCTTAAGGAAAGACCTCCCAGGAATGCAGAGACAATCAAAAATTTATCATGCTTTTTGTATGTTCCTTATATCTAGCCAATTCCAAAAGTGGGAATCCATAATACAGTTCTGACAGACAAACTGTGCTCTTCTAGACTGCACTTGTGTAATTCAGCAAATTAAGAATAAATTTGTAAACTGAACCCCAAGGTTTGCTGTTCTGCACAGAAAAGCACTGTATTCTCTTGCAGATTCTTTGTTTTATTGTAGGGAACAAAATATTTATCTTGCATATTATCCCCTGGTTCCTGCCTGAAATATTCTTTCTTTTTTTTGTATTCCTCTGCTCTCTCAGTCCATATTCTGGATGCATCACGCTCTTCTCTCACAAATTAACTTGGGTTAATCAAGTTCCTTCTGGTTTTAAAACAAGTTGGTTGCACATTCTGATTAAAGTTTGATAAAGCCAGCACATTTCAGTGTTTTAAATCTACTTAAAG
This sequence comes from Phainopepla nitens, assembly GCA_013400175.1. NCBI lineage: Eukaryota > Metazoa > Chordata > Aves > Passeriformes > Bombycillidae > Phainopepla > Phainopepla nitens. Next base: position 72,558 of record VXBQ01005426.1, on the reverse strand, counting down.
GAAGTAATGTTAGAAATGTCTAAAGCAAGCAAAATCCTGCACAAAAGACATGGGGTGAAAAAGAAAGATATCCACAGCTGGGACACCTACTTATTTTCCTTATCTTTCTCCTTCCGATCAAAGAGTTAAAATACAAAATTTAGAAACACTGTGTGGAAGAAAGAGAAAAGGCAATTATCTATAATATTACTGTAGTGTGAGCTCTCCTGAAATCCTGGAAAAACCAAACCATTAACACTTCACAGCTTTCATCTTCGCTCCTGACAAACAGAACTATTTTTTCTCCACTTGCATTTACAGTTCTTTCAAAACTTGTCCAATGTCTTGGGGAGCAACATTAAGCTCTGCAGGAGAGAAATGGATTGTAAAAGCCTTGAGAATTAGAAATTTTTAGAAAAATCTCACTTGAAAAATTGTCCTGATTGGATTTGCAGAGTAATGATAGAGATATGTACTATATCCTGGGACTATTCTAGCAATAAAATCCTGAGGTAGGGTGATTCTCTAGGTCTATTAGGCTGAAGTATGGCCTGAAATTTTTAGTCATTACAGCAAGATAACTTATGAAGGGACAATTCATAAAGCATAGGTATGTGATGGAGCTCTGGAACTTTTATGTTCTTTTTCCCTACAGCCAAAAGTACACAGACAATTCACCCTTGCCCTTTCAAAATTACATTTTGCCAAAAATTTAACAGCCATAATTTATCTAGCTTTAATCTGGTCATATATGTTTTAAATAACAAGAAAAGGAATTCTGGTTACTCATTTTTGCATTCTAACAAATAACATCTCACAGAGAGTTAATTTAAGCTTCCCCAAGCCAGGCCCGGAAACAAAGTACTACCATACTAATATACTGACGGAAAATTCTTTCTTTCTTCTTGCTATGAAACGTGTTGGGGTGAGGAGGGGACTAACCCCATATGAATGGGCCACTCCTCATGGCCATGGTCATTAGCTAAGACAGATTTATTCCAGCATTAGCACTTGTGCTGTGAACCTGAAAAACAACTTTGAGTCCATCTTCATCTTGACACAATTTTTGTAGGAATTCACTATTTAGATAGGTGTCACCTAAAGGCTTTTTTGGGTTTTAACACCAGTGTTTTATCATAGAAGCACAGAATCATTCAAATTGGAAAAGACCTTTAACATCATTGAGTCCAGCCTTAACCCAGCACTGACGAGTCCACCACGAAACCATTCCCCAAGTGCCACATCTACATCTTTTAAACACCTCCAGGATGGTGACTCCACCACTCCCACGGGCACTCTATTCCCATGCCTGAACATCCTTCCCATGAAGAAATTTTTACTAATATCCAATCTGAATCTCCTCTGGTGCAACTTGAGGCTATTTCCTCTCATCCTGCCACTTGTTACCTGGGAGAAGACACCAAACCCNCCTTGTAGCGAGGGGCCCAGAACTGAGCACAGGATTTGAGGCATGACCTCACCAGTGCTGAGTACAGAGGGAGAAATCACTGCCCTGCTCCTGCTGGCCACACTATTTGTGGTAGAAGCCAGGATGCCATTGGCCTCCTTGGCCACCTGGACACAGGCTGGCTAATGTTCAGCTGCTGTCACCAGCACCCCCAGATCCTTTTCCGCTGGGCAGCTTGCCAGTCCCTCTGCCCCAAGTCAGTAGAGCTGCACGGGACTGTTGTGACCCCAGTGCAGAACCTGTCCCTTGTCTTTGCTGAACCTCACCATTGGCCTCAGCACATCAATCCAGTCTGTACAGATCCCTCTGCAGAGCCTTCCTGGTCTCCAGCAAATCAAGACTGCCACATAACTTGGTGTCCTCTGCAAACTGACTGCAGGTAGACTTGACCCCTTAATCCAGATCATCCAGAAGGATATTAAACAAGACTGGTCCCAATACTGAGTCCTGGTGAACAGGGTTGTGCTTCAGTACAAGCAGTCCTTAAGAAAACCTGCAGGTCCTGGACCTCCTTACCCAAAGAGGAGGCAGCTTTTAAGAGCTAAATTCTGACTTGGAGCCTGCAGTGTTGTGAAGCCTGTCAGCACTGATGGCATCTCTCCTCCATGGCCTGTCTGCACTGAATGTCAGTGATGTAACTCTGTGCAGGCCAGACACTGTGGCTCATCAGTGGGGCTGAAAATGCCGCCACGACCCGGTGCACCCGGCGCTCGCTGATGAGAAATACCGACGCACTCCGCTGAAAATTGCATCCCTCAGGACTCAGATGTCTGAAGGATTGCTTCTATAGCTAAAAAGCCAAAACCAATGTTGTCTATCTGTTTTATTTCTATCTATCACAATGACTTTGAAGTTTTGGTAGGTTTTGTTGTTGTTGTTTATTGGAGTTGGCTTTTTGTTGGTTTGGTTTGTTTTTTTTTTCTTGCTTAGTTTTTACTCATTTTTAATCTTAACAAGAAAAATTTTCACCTTTAGAGATAACCAGACCAAATCCTGCCCTAATAGTTAAACCCTCTTCTAATCAACAGAGAAACTCTACCCACTTTTCTGCTAGCCCTATCACTTTGCTGAAACTTGCTGTAGCACAGAATATATCTGCAACACTTCTGGTCATTTGTTCTAGCGGAGAAAGCATCCAAGTAAAAAAACATTCAGAAATCTCAAATAGTTGCTTAACAATTACAGCAATAACACACCATCTCTTCAAATATCATGACTAGCATCAAATAAAAAGTAATAAAGCACAGCACAGAGGGGTGAAGGAACAGAACTGCAAAGACTGGCCCCATGTATTAAAAAGAAATTTTAAAAAATCCAGGCCTTTAAATTAAGAATTACTGGCTAGAGCAGTATTGCTGTTGGCTAAGATAGACGAGAATGAAAATTAATGCAAAACTATCAGCCCTATAGAAAGCATGCCATCTGCAATTTCAGGGGCTTGCAAGAGGTCTGTGGCATCTAAGAGATTTTTGTCATCTTGCCAGGGATGTGACAAAGACTAGGAATTCAAGAGACAGCTTCTCCAAGAAAGGTTTCTTTTTCCATTCCCAGCATGTCTCCAAACCCAAAACACTGCATTGGCAATACTCATGAACACAGAGGAAGTTGCTTTGGGTTTAAAATCTCTTAGGCCTTTGTGCTGCAGCCATTAATGATACCCTCAACAAACCTAACTAACACTTGGCATGTGGCTGGCCTTAGTTTCAGGCCACCAACTTCCAGCAAAAATGATTCCAACACGTTCCCCCACCACCTAGAAAGGGTTCTAGGGGTAAATCTCTCGTCATTAGATACATGTTTAGTAAATGGAGACATCCACTTGCTTTTCAATTGATGACCTGCTTTATGGGGGGGAAATCATGCCTCAGGAAGATCATCAAACATGATGCTGCAATGCCTCTATATCTTATCCAGGTGTTTTGATAACAATAGTCTAGTTTTTATCAGTTCCTGACTATCCTTGTTCACAAGAGCCACTGAACACTTCCTACCCTGCTGGAGGTCACCAAAGCATACCAATGCACCATGAGGCTGTGAAGGAGCAACACTGACCAAGATTTTCTTAAAGCTCTCAGGAATGGTCACACTACTGTTCCTTTCAGCAAGAGTGCTGTAAATAAAACTGCCTATGTTTTCACATTTACTGAATGCTATTCTCATTTCTGGATTATTTGGGTGTTTTTGTTTGATTTGATTTTGGTGGGGTTTTTTGTCTAATGAGAAAGAAACTATTCACAGAAAAAGCTGATCAAAGCTGAGACAGCTGCTCCATTCTCCTGGGATCTGTGTCTACCTTAATCAGAGACAACAGCTGAAATGCTGCAGGACTGCATGATGCTTGTGTTGCACACCATCAACGAAGAGGAGTGGCTTGGGTTTCTGGACTGTTTTGATTAATGAACTCAGTGGCTGACAATTCATCACAGTATGTAAGCATGCATGTTCATGAATCTGACCTTTTAACTCCTATTTCTGTCTTTTTCCATGATCCCTCTCACTATCTGGTCTAAGTATAGCATTCACAGGGGAATTTATGATTTCGTTTAGCATTTAAACACGTGCCTTTTCCTTCGGATTTTGGATGAGTCAAGCCCTGTAGTTCCAGTAACTACCTAACGAAGGACAATTTAGCATAAACAGGCACCAAAAGCTTCAGATCTTTCAATGCAACTGCGAACACCAACAAAAGGCTCCCAAAATGATGGATTTTGCTCCACTGCTCAAAATCCAAATAGGCAAGCATCCATCAGTATTATTTAATGTCAAAAGCCCAGAATGCCAAGCATTTTTAGAATTGTTAATCCATACTCCACCTGCATAGAAGGGCACTGCTGACACAGTGCCCAGATCAGATAGAAAAACTGCAAAGTCCTCTGATTTCTGGTAGTTAGTGCTTAAGAAAAATAAACAATACCCAACCCAACCTGACAGAATCACTGAGCAAAATATATAAAGACTGTAATTTCAAGGCTTATGTCTCCACAGGGAAGAAACCAAAAATTGAAACAGCTTTTTTTTTTCCTCAAGTATTAAAAATGGAAAATATATGTCTTTCTGTAGACCCAGACAGCGGTTTTTACGCCTGGTTTTATGTAATGTCAGCCTCACTGAAAGATCTGTCTGTAGACATATTCCCTATTAATTAGCAATTTAGTGGCCATCTGTGGAAAAGGATAAGCAAATATGTTTTTCATTTAAAATGAAGCTGAGGAGTTAATTGCTTTTACTTCCCGTAGTAACACTCATCCTTTTCTCTATATATACACACACATACACTCAATAAAGAAAGTGAGGCAAAGCCATGCAGGTCAGTTCACAGATGTGAAGATATTTTACTTTGCAAAACTGTAATTCACCATATGTTCAGGAAAAGCAGCTACACAGTAATATGAAACACAAGCTTCCCCAGGAACAGAAATTGTTAAAAGCAACAGCCACTGGGCATTTCATCTCTATTTTTCCCAAACAGATGTGCACTATTTGAGGCCAAGAATAGAGCAATTTTCACCTACCCCCTCCAGAGGAGCTGACAAAGTGACAAAACATCCCTGGGGTTATGAGTAAGCCACAGCCCCCCACAAATCTAATTAGGGGCTTCACCTTCCCATATCAAAATAACCAACAGCAAAACACTTTCTCTCTGAAAGCTGCAGCCACAATGAGGTCAGTAGGACAGCATGTGCACCATTGCATTTGAGAGCACAAAAACATCTCCCTGCAGAAGGAGGCCTTGAACCAGAGACCAGGGCTGTTGAGACAAAGTCATGCTTTCTTAAACTTTGCCCCAAGCGTAAACCCAATCAACACAGTCAGCCCCACAGGCTCAATACCCACACACAGCTTATTCACCTCAATCACGCCTTCCCAGTGCCTGTGCACAGCTAAAATGATGTACCCACTCCTCCTACAAACTACATACACTCAACTTTTTACTGGGTCAACATTTGCACTCAACTCAGCCAAAATTCCCACTGGTCCAAGACAGCTTCACTAAAGTATTTATAAATTTTTAATTCAAAGTTACCAGGATTTATTATTTACCATAATGAAAGCTTGAATAAAAGAGAAAATTGAAGTGGTCTTATCTACTTTTTTAAACAGCTGTCTGATATGACAGCAAAGTACTATTACTAGTGGTCAGCGTGTCTACAAAGAGTTAATGAAATTCTGCCACAGGATCAGCTTTACAGAGGGAGTAAGCAGTGAGCAGGGGGGGACATATCCGTGGCTGAGCAGCAAGGCAAACCAAATTTTGTCTTATGGAAGATGGAATTACAGCGTTAGCTCCGTCTCTCTGGGCATAAGCATGCCGAAGATACGTGGAAGGACACTAGTTATGAACTGCTTATGCTTTCAAATACCTCTAATATTCTGAGCCTTTCTGACACAAACATCCTATTTGGATGTCACCGCAGGCCTGTTCTAACTGCAGCACAAACCTTTCAGTCAGTTTGCCAGTGCAAAAGACAACAATGCACATCTTAAAAACACTTGTTTACACAGCAAGTCCTCTTCAGAAACAGAGGCTCAGCAGACAACAATCCAAGATCAAAGAAAAAAGTATCACTGCTATTCACACTTTTCTTGTTCAGAAACTATTCACGATGCTGAGCCACTAAACCAAAACAAAACTAGAACCCAAGTTGCTAAAAACAAGGATCTGAAAGCGTTGCAAAGCCACCACACCACCTGGCAGTGTACACACCATGTCCAGCCTTTCCCAGAGGCACAAGAACTTTTGCATAATCTAATCTATTGTATTAAAAATAAGTCTGAGCAGTAAGAACTCGCACTTCTAGAAGTAAACTCTTCCTTTCCCTCTACTTGATGCCAACATCTGCCCTCCAGGGAAGTAGCTCTTGAGTGCCTCTACCAAACCACGGAGGCACAGCTCAGGGAATAAACTGAAGCCAATACCATTGATACCAATAATCAGAGGGAGGGTGCAAAGGCAGGGTTGTGACTCTGAATGGATCAGGAACCCACAGAGCTATGGCTTCTTTGACAACCACCAGTGGGAGGGCAAGTCTCTGCCATGCACTGCACCCTGACTTTCTGCAGGGCAGCCTCACATCCAGTCCATGCAAGAAAGGTGGGCCTTGGAGACATTTTCACACATGTTCACCTTCTCCATCATCATTTCCAGAAAAGCCAGTTTCTTTGAGAAATAAAGATAAAAATTTCAAAGGCGATCTTGCTAATGCAATTGTGACTGTAAGCTTAGCTGGCCACAGTACTGTTTAAGCTGCTAGTCTTTTGATACAGCACTTACTGCTATTCAAATCAGCAGAGGATAAAACACACAAAAAGAAAGGTTATCATTTTCCTTCTGCTCATCTAAATCAACATTATTTATGCATAAATTCAGTTTCTTTCTGCTGCATTATCATATGAAGAGTTTGGAACAGGTACAAGTTCAAAATAACCCCATATACATTCATGACTTTTTGAAGGCTATGCTTAATCATTATTCATAGTACTAAACAATAAGACTGATTAATACTAGCTGCTCTTGTTCAAGCTAGTATCATGGTCATAACAATAAGCCAAAGATCAGGATATTTCCTATCAAACTGGAACCTTCATCAGGAAATATGTTTGGAAGCCTGTTTTGTGCTATACCACTACATCATATAATGAACCTTCTCATGAGAAAACTGCAAAATTTTATCCATGTTTTATAGAAATTTCCCTACTCCTACAGGTGTTTTATTAGGATTATGAGACTCTTGGCAGTGGAAAAAGCTAGAACAACAAAATTAACAATTTTTATAGCTAAAATATCCCAATCCCTGTCTGATCAACAGTGCTTGTCTTGACAGTTTTTCTCACTAACCTTCCGCAGGCTTAACACTGCACACGTAATCTCAGTGTGTGACTTTAGTCTTTAGTGTTGCTGTAAAAGGACATCAGAATCAAAGGTTCACATTTCTACAGCAGGCTCTGTGCTGTTAATTGAGTTTCATTATGTACTATGTTTTAATTTTCTCCTTAGCAAGGATTGACTTTCTCCTCCTCTGGATGCAATATTACCATACAGAAGCTTCTATCTATCTTTCTCCATATAATGACATGTTTTCCCATGGACAAAGCAGATTTTTTTTCCCTTATTTTGGTTCAAACTCCACCCTTATCTAGAAAACCACAACCTAGTTCAACAGTGGCAACCATGTGGTTCTTAACTCCAAGAAGCTCTCAAGGCACTTTGAAAGTGGATCCTGCACTGAAATAACAACATGCCCAAAAGCTGGACAGCTTGGCAACACGTATCCATTCTAACAAGGATTCCTGAGCCAGAGGCGCCCAAGGACAGCATCATCCCCCTTGCTCTAGGATATGCCTGCATGCTCCGCCCACAGCAGAGTTTGTGGTTCCTAAGGAGTCCCAGCTCTCTCTGCCTTAGAAGATGATGCTCCCAGACCTCCTCCCACACTCTGGCCAACTTATCAAATGCATACACCTCTCAGACATGAAAAGAGTTTGCCACATGCTAAAATGATGGCAAGAAGGTGCATTAATTCTTAACCATTCAGGTTTTAAGCATTTTATGGTTTACTTACAAGAGCATATTGAGAGGATACGAACAGAATATTCTTTCCAAAATGACAGAATTTTTGACAGTCATAACAATACTCCTACTTGTGATTTAAACCTAACCGGTAAGGAAGTGTGCAATACTTATATTGCCACCAAAAATACTTTTACCTGAATCACATTTACCAGAATTCCAGATGTTCTTATGAAATCAGCGCTCATGGCATGCAGCTATTTGGCGCTGTGTATGACAAAGACCGAATCTCTAATACTTACAGCCAATCATCATCATAGCCACGGCAAAGATCTTCTCCCCATCCGTCGTCGGAGCGATGTTCCCAAATCCCACGCTGGTGAGGCTGGTCATTGTGAAGTACAGCGAGGAGATGTAGACCGAATCCTTGCTTGGCCCGCCTTCCCACTTGCCAAAGCCCGAGGTGTTGAAGCGGTAGGGCGTTCCTATGGACTCTCCCAGCTGGTAGAGCCAGCTCTCGGTGCGGATGGTGTTGGTGTCCTCGTCGATGACCTCGTAGTCGCCGATGCTGTACCAGATGCAGGCCAGCCAGTGCGCTGCCAGGCCGAACACGCACACCAGCAGCACCAGCACGGCCGCCCCGTACTCGATGTAGTGGTCCAGCTTCCGGGCCACGCGACCCAGCCGCAGCAGCCTGACCACTTTGAGCGAGCTGAAGAGGCTGCTGATGCCCTGGAAGGATAAAGCACAGTGGCTGTTAGGATGCCGTGGGAAAGCAGCAATATCCGTAACTGCGGCTCCCAAAGGAATGGGGGGACCCGTAAAAAACAGGGTCCGCCGGATAACCGAGAAACTGTGAAACTCAAAAAGCTTAGTGACCCTTTCCAGGGATGAATATATGCACTCTTGCCTTCCTCCACTACCATTTTGCAGGTTGCTCTCTGAACTCCCTTTTCAGATTATTTGAATAGGCTCACAAACACCTTTGTAAAAACTTCAAACGACAGGCTGTCTATTGCATATCCAGCTGTGAATTCTTACGCAACATATCACATGTAACATCTCAGATATAACACAGACTGCAATATTTAGCTCAGACATATCAGAAAGATAAATAAAGAAGGCCAAAAAATACTGGAAGTAACTGGCAATTTGCAGTTTTCCTATTTCCGACAATGCATTTCCTATGACTTCACTTTCCTATATAAATTCATGCACCGATAATCAGTCCTCTGACATTTCTCATATGAACTACACAAAGCTTAAATATTTCAAATATCTCACTGATCACCAAATGATATCCTTTTTATGACAGCTTTCATATCAATGCAGTATTTCTGTGCTGAAAATAATATGGCTCCCATAAAACAGAATTAAGCCAGTATGCAGGATTTTTTATTAACTTTTATACAGATTTGCACAAGAAGTCAAATAAAAAAATTCAAACCCATTTGGGGCATGAGAAGATCTGAAAATATCAGAATAGCCTATCATAAAAATCCCTCCTTTTTTTTTCTACTTCCTATTACCAAGGCTGTTTCATACATAGAAGTCTGATTAAAATTTAAGTAGACTGGTTTAATGAGTATTTCTGGAAATGCATAATTGCATACTTCTGGTCACCAGCTTTTACTGGAAGTTTGTTTATTCCTGCATAAATACAACTGCCTCAGTATCTTAGGCTGCTTCAATGCACTAGAAAAGATGTTTTATTAAATAATTACATAAAGTATATTGACTCATGTTCCCCACGACTGCAGCAATATATTTTCCCTTTATTTCATGAATTTGTCATGATTACATTGACTCATTTTCAGAGACAGATGTAATTTGTTACCTGGGAACACACTATGAATTTCTATTAAGTATCTGGACAAGATCTAATACAACCAGGGAGTGGGGAGTAAAAAGAGAGGGGGGAAAAAAAAAAAAAAGAAGTAGATAAAAAAGCAGCCTTCCTTTAAATCAGAGATATTTGCAGAAATCTAAAAGAGAGTAAGGGAACTATTCTTTTCATGACTATCTATGCCAAACTTTTCAAGTCACTGATACAAAAATTGCTACACAAATTAAGTTAATTTCCATTTCCTATTTATTCCATACCCAGCTTTGTTTTGTAAACACTGGAGCAAAGCCTCAATGCCAATTCTGAGAATATGACACAAAAGGCCTTAATTTCCAAGGGAGGGAAAGCAGGTATTTCTGAACACTCAGTATGGAGGGGAAAAGCAAACGGAAAATGCAGAAAGTTATAACTGTATTTTAGAATTGGATATGCAAGTCCTGGACTGGCAAGCACATTTAATCTCTGCATTCTAAATATTCTGACATTACAACACAGCCTTCTGGCCTTTTCCCTCAGGACCAATTCCCATTTCTCCCTTTGCTCTTTCCAAACCTTAGCAGTCAAACACTAATTTTTTACATTTTGAGAGGTCTCCAGTAATGGTGCTCTTTTACCTTCAGTCTTAAAACCAAGCCTCTTAATCACAAAGTCCTTCAAAATCTCCACCCCAACATCCAAGAAAACAATTTTATTTTTGTTCAAAAACAGTGGTGCAAAACCTGTTCTTCAAATTAAACATATCCCTGCAATTAAAAAAAAACCCTAAAAAAAAAGCTATTTGTCAGCAAGAGTCCTACCAAAGCCAAAAAATAATAACGGTTTAAGAAGGACTTAATAGCTTAGAATTTGGTTAATTCTTAATTAAAAATTAAGAATTAAAAAGAGTCAAGTATTAGAAATACTTGGAGAAAGGAAAGAATCACAGGAGAGGAGTTCAAGAAAATGGATATGAAAAATGGGAATACTAATTAAAATACATGAAATCAGATTTAAAAGTCTAAGGCAAAATACTTTTTTCAAACGTTCTCTTTCCTAATTTCCCTTGTGAAATTCACTAAAATAAATTTTATTAAAAAAATTTACATGGGATTGAACTGCATCATTTGGAAGAAACTGATTCTACCAAATTCTGACCAGAGATAAAGAGAATTAGGCTTTTTGTACAAAAATAATTTGAATATTTACAGAAAATTACTTGATTTGGTTGCACTGGAAGGATACATTTAATATTCAAATTACTTCTAATACTCACCTGACTGCATTGCCAATGAGATTCTAAGAGTTCAGAAAAAGCTCTATAAAAAAAACCCAATTTATCTTTCTTCCAGTGTTAATAGTGTTCTCTCTTTGATTTTATCAAAAGAAAGGTTTTGTCTATCCTAAATGGATCAATATCAAGAGCAAGAACTGCACAGGGAAATGATGATGCATATAACCCTTAAAAATTTCTAAGTGAAAGAATTTCAAATGGTTACGAACAACAGAAACTTAATAGACTGTTTCATAGATGATAAAGTAGGAAAAAAATAGATAGTCCTGCAATACTTTAAATCAGTACATTTTGGCACACAATTTAGCAAGCTGTATTTTAAAGCTCACTGGAATAGATCTGCTGGATTGAAAAATTGACAATTTTAGATTACCACTTTCTGAAATAGAACTGTACTTTTAGATTATTGTCCATTTTAATGCTCTTATCAGTGCAGATTATTTTTATGCTTTTATCGTACAGATGGCTCCATGATGTCACGCAAAGAAGCCTGAACTCAATTTACTTCTCTTGATGTGTGTCCCACCCTCTTGCTCTGCTACTTTTTTGAGAGGCAGATGAAGAGACACCCAGAGATCCTTCTGCCCAAAGGCAATAGAAAAACCTCAGTTCATAAAGAGCTAGAAATGGCATTGCAGGTCCCAGGCAGGCAGCCCCAGATGCTCTGCTCTAGAGGGTCACCATAAGGAATGTGGCCGCCAGGGAAAGGACAAGGCTAAGTAATATTCCATGGAGTTCTACCCGTGTCTGATTTACCCCGACACTGTTGCAACTACTGGTACTCTATCCAACAGAAAACATCCCCTGAGGCTGTGCAAAAAAACAAAGAACAAAACAGAAAAAAATCTGTTATATGGCCAGAATAGATACATTTTTACTATATTTTTTTTACAGAGAGATCTAGGGTGGAGTGCTCACTTCAATATGCAGCACTTAGTCAAGTATGTCAGCAAATACTGCATTTCACACACCCTTATATTTCAAATGTTCTGAAGCAACAGAATGAGACAAAAAAAATTCTACTGCTGATACCTGTGTATAGATGTTGATAAATATTTCATAGGTTGGCAGTTTTACTTCCATTGCCAGTGATGGCTGCTGCACAAAAAAGGAAAAAAGTGCAGCCAGTACCCTCCAAAGCAAAGGGCAAGCTCAAGGCACTGAGACACTGAAGAAATAATTCCATAGCCACTGATTGAGCAGACTTGAACGTCAAAAGCCCTTAAAATAATAAACAGAACCACCTCCCCTCCCTCCCCTTCTGCACATTCTTTGCAGAGTAGAACTGTACCCCAAAATCAGAAAAAGAGACCAGCCTCAGTCCCAGGGAAAAGCAGTGCCCATATTTTATATTCAAAGAAAATGCTTTGTAAGTTTGTCCATGTAATACTGCCAGGAGTAAATTTCCATATTTAATTTGTCATTAATTAGGCCTCCTCACTATATACTGTGCACATTTACACAGGTTTTCTTCTGTATTTCCTTGCTTTCTGCAAGATCTAATCTACTGTGAGTGCACCCCTTGTCTCACACTGGTACCTCAGCCATGTAAGTAGCCCTCTTTCCAAATACAGGATCCAGGATATCCATGTTTTGGCTCTACCTCTCAATCAGACAACTTAAGATTTGTACTACTATTTCCACACTCAGAAAAAAAGAGACAGAGACACTGTGAAAACACAAGGGCTATAGGCAGTGCAATTATTGTTACTTGTGTCATTATGGTCCCCAAGAACACTGGACACTACAGTGATAGATGATGTACAGACAAAAACAGTTGCTGCTGTTCATTTGCTATGCAAAATTAAACTCAACTCAATTCATTGAATAATAAAAGTCCACCTAGAAAAAAATCAAAACACAAATTGTTTAAAGAACAGCCATAAAAAGTAACTGAGGCCACCCTTCGTACCCCCCAAAAAACGTGAGAAATATTCATTTTCCATTCCAAACAAGATGTAGCATGAACAACTGCAGAAAATAACTAAAATGCTACATTCACCCCACCTCCTACAGCTGCAGTAGCACAAGTACTTCAGTAATAGATTCAATCTACATGACAGTGTTCACTTTTTAGGCCATTATTCACTTTCTACATGTACAGAAAGAAAATGCACTTAACCCAAGCATTAAGACTTTTTTTGAGGCTCAAAGGCAGGATAATTTACTTCCTACTTACTACCTATTTTTAAAAAGAGAAATATTCAGCATTGGCACAAATCTTTCCTAAGTTTTCCAGCACCTTTTTCTCATATGGAACTGCTAAAGTTCAGGGTTCATCTCAATTAAAGGGAGATGCAGGAGACTAAAAGCTAACCATTAAAAGGAAGAGAATGAAACAGAAAAAAAATAAATTATTTATTCCAAAAGGAGAGGCAATGAACCGAATTTATCACTACTGTGAGGCGAGAGTCACAGAAAGCACTGCCTTCTTTCTTGACACTTTATTTGAAGTCAGCCATGCCACAACCTGGCTCTGCCTATCTGCAGTAACCTGGCAGCCCTGTCAGGTCATCATTAGGACTACACATTTCTGTCATTTGTCTCCTCTGATTTTCTTAATTAGGCCTGAGAACATGACCTTTCCTACAGATTGCCATATTTAGCAACCAAGAGATGAGATAGCATTATGTGCACAGGTCAAAATCAATATCTAAGCCCTCTGGATACTGCTGTGGTTTTCAGCACTGAAGAAAACAGATCTCTAGACTCCTGAAGTTTATTTTAGTCAGACATCTGTGAGCTTGGTTAGAACTGGGGGAGAAACAGCAATAACTCATGTATAAGAGCACAGAGTGTGGGAAGAGATGGGAAGGCTGATTTTTCATTTGTAAAACTATGTCTACGCTTGCTTTACATGCATACATGCACACTCAGGGAAAAAAAAAAACAAACAAACAAAAAACAAAACCAGGAAACAAACTCAATTTTCTTTTTACTTTGATAGGAAGAACAAGAATAAAGATAACACATAAGTAATCTAAAGAAATCCTACTTTCTGTGGTAGCAAATAAAAAATTAACCCAAATAGACAACAATCTGCTTCCCAATGCTTCTGATTCAAAGCAACAGCCAGTTCCAGAAGCTTTTTACTTATCTCAAAGGGGCAAAACACCCAAATAAGATTTAGTGTTACTGGCATCTAATACCTCTCCATCTTTCCAATTCTAATTCCATCCCTAATATGAAATAGACTACAGAGCAACCACTTAGCTACTCAAACAAATACCCTTTGTCATCTCATCTGACTTTCTGCCTCAGATCGATACAAGTGTGCTGAATGGGGGGAGAAGAGGGGAGTAACTGATCCCTGTCTCTGGAACATGCCTCCCTTTATACACAGTGTAAGTCTCGCTCTAGCAGCAGCTCTTTGAAATAATTCAGAATCTAATATATTCAATTAGCTCTCCTTCTTGGACAAAGGCTATCACCATACATTATCGCTCAAAATGTAATTCAGCGTTTTAATTCTTTTAGCTTGATACAGACTGAAGAGCTTATGTAGACTACTATTCTCTCTTTAACAGAATGATAAGTCATGTCAGGCCTTTCAAAGCTATGAAGAAGTAGCCCTGAAATCCAATAACACCCTTACTTATCTGTGACTTAGCAGAAAGACTAGTCTGAACATTTGGAGTGCAGAAGAAGAGGAGTCAATTGGCATCTTAACAGCCTCAGTAGAACATACAGAGAAGATCAACACCAGGCAGGGACACAGCAACACATCCTGCTCTGGAATTCTCTTTTGGTAGGGGCTATCCATCAGCAGACAGAGCAGATATCTCTGAGCCACCAAGGTGTATGAGCTTGGGTAAGACCAAGGAAGGTAGGAGAATTAAAATAAACTCAACACCTGAAGCAGGCTTACAGCATAGGAGAGAATTTAACCCTGAATGTCTTCCAAGGCATGAACACTGCAGTGCCTGTATACATCAACACAATTTGGAAAACTGAGGATTTTGGGGGAAAAGACAGCCTGCCCCTTCACAGGGTAGCATAAAAATGGCATGTGATGGGTAGCACGGAGGTTGGGTTTTTAAGGAAGGAAGACAGAAAAACTCGTACTTGACTGGAAAAAAAAAAAAAAAGTGAGGGTTGGGGGGGTTAGAAGACGTGGAACAAAGCAGACAGAGAAGAGAGACACCCTCAGTCGAATCCCCAAGAGACTCTGAACAGCAAGTGCTTCTTTTGCCTTCCTGTTTTATATCCTGGCTGTGCACTTTACCCCAGGAATCTGCTTTACACCATTTGCATTTCCCCAAAATACTCCTTCCACCTACCTGTCTGCTAAGGAATAATTCCTGCCTGGCACAGCCCCCTGGGACCATGCTGCAGAACAGAGGCACTTACAGGAGTCAGACAAGCAGCTCTCCTCCTCCACCACTGCCTTTCCTTTCCATTGCACTCCCCTTTTTCCACAGCTCAAGGCCACCAAGCTCCTTCTGAAGTTCCAAATACCACCTAGGAGCCACACCAAGGACCATCCTAGCCATGCTCCAAGGGTTTCACACACCTGCCACGGGCTGTGTCCTGTTTCTCAGGGGCTCCTCACACAGGGACACCCAGCCCAGTGGACCTCCTCCATCATCACAGCCCCCGTGTTCCAGCCCTGCCCCACCTGGGCACAATAACCCAAGCGCTCGATCCTTCCCCAGAAGCCCCAGTAGGTGTCACCCAGTCCACAGCGTCTCACTCATCCCTCCTCCTCTACTTTCACCTCATCCAAGAACCACAATTTGCCAACATTTCCTCTACGCCTGGGTCACACTCTGTGACACACAGCTTTTATTACATAAAAAGTAGGTTATAACTACTTTAAAATTTCAATTAGCCATAGAAAATTATTCATTCATTACTAGATTTAGCAATAGACTCACATGCAAAATACAGCACTGCCTCATTGGACAGATTCAAATAAGAGTGGTGAACTACTTTTTCAAACAGATTTCATATTACTCAGCTGTTTACAGTTTAAAAATACTTTTAAAATTATATTTTCCAGTTTGCAAAATTCATCTAACCCAAAATCTATCTTTATAGGTCCCAGTTTATTCCATAAAACTGTAAATATAATAAATTACTCCCTTGCCCCTTATTGCATGCAGTGGTAAAAGAAAAAAAAGGGAAGTTGCATGCTTTCCAGTGTAGCTACTTCAGGAATTCCTAAATACCTAATTTGTATTAGCATGAGAGATTATTCCATTAACAAGGTTTAAATTAATCTATTGCAAAAGTACTGCCTCAGAGAGTTGCCAACAATTTGACCAGCAACACATTCATTTTTTCCTCTCTCAACTCACTGTTTACTTTCCAGCTACACCACATTACTTAGCACTAATTATCTTCATTTACTTCTATTATTCTGTATTGTATTTTTTTCTGGGACTTTTTTTATTACCATAAATTTTGGCCTTTCAAAGCTGTACATCTTCTTTGCCTACATGCTAGCTTCTCTCCTATTCATTCACTTAAGTGAGCACTAGATCATTTATATTGAATACATCTTTCCTGATGATCTTTTACTATGCATTTATTTCTCTTCTACCTCAACTAATAGAGTGATACATGGTTCTCAATTTGGCATCAGCCCACAATTGATCACAGTTCTCTGCTCAAACATATATAGCAATTACTACTACAAGCTCCCTATTTCAGAGATTTATATGGTGGTGACATGACAGGATTCCACTCCTACCATGAGATTTCACAACAGCATCACACATAATAAGTCAAATTTTTTCCAATATAAATTGTATCTTATGGTATTATGGACGAAAACCACAGTATAAAATTGCTCAAGCTGGCACTGCAAAAATATGCTTTGGAATTTAAAGTCTTGAATTGCACTGGTCTTGGCAAAAATTGTGGAATTTTCTTTAAGACTGGTTTTGTTAAATTTACTGATTGATGTCTGAACACAAAAAGATAACATTATCCCCCAAAGTAGGTGGTATTTCCTTAAGTGAGGAATAATACTAATTACTGTAAAGAATTACTGACAAATGCTATTTTGATCTTTCGAATTTGAAAGAGACTAACACCACGTGTTTCAAGGGCTGTTTAAATTTTAGACCAATATTTTCTTTTCTTACTCAGACTAAATTACAGCATGATGTATTCTCTCAACAATAGAAAGTTCAAGCCTAGCATTAAGTTGATTCATCAATCAGTGGTATATTTTCTTCTGCTGAAATTTTGTCAGGTCAAGAAAATAATTAGTATTTAATTGTATAATTCGCTTCCCATATATAAAAGCCAGGAGAAACATCCATAACTTCACTTTCATTTGGGTAACAACAGAAATTTTTCTACAGCTCTTCATTTCCTCATTTGTTGAATTCTGCTCATGTCTGAATATGAAATGCTGTACTGTCTCTTTGAGCACAGCACTTGAGATCAGTCTCATATATAATTATATGGGGCCTTGAACAAAGACATTAATGTTTTTTTCTTCCCTCTTCCATCTGTAGAATGTGGCTATTCATACTTAAGTGCCTCTTGAATTAATTGTAGTTGCTAAGAGTTGTATTGATTAATAGTTAATTAATTCAAATTATTTTTATGGACAAAAATATTCCCAACCATATGGAGAAGAAACTGGAATTTCGATTATACTGCAAAATGTGAACTGAAAATATACTAATGTTCCAAACTGCAACAAACCCAAAGAATTTTGAAATTGTCTGAAAACCACAGAAATCGCACTCAATTTTGTTTCAAGAAAATATTTTCTGTTATATCATATAATGGAATAATGAAGTAAATTGCAAAACAAAAAGTTACTTCAAAATAGAAAAAAAAAATCAGTGCCAGAATTTTTTCAATTGAGTATCTGCTCGCCAAAAATGTTGATCAACTCCAGTTTCATCTATTCGAATTAGTGCATGATTTTAAAGGTGACAAAAATGGTTTCACTATTAATCTAGAGATAAGTCATGGGACAGTCCCAAAACTGCCCAGAGGGGAAAAAAAAAAAGCAAACAAAAAAACCCCCAAAACACCTCAATATCTTATAGAGTTTTTTTACTTATTCAATGCTGCAGGTCCTGTGTCCCTTGCAAACCAATTAGTCTCCATCTCAGTAATTACAGCATTCTTAAGAACAAATTGACTTGTCAAATTAGTTCCTCCATGACATTCTCAGAGTCTTCAGCGCCTTTTTTTTAACAGAGAATGACAGCAGACAGCAAAATAAGCAAGCTTCCACCTGTCCCAGTCCCCCTTCATTACAGGGACCACAACAAAGCCAGGATTCTATTTCCTCCTGTTTAAAATCATGTATGGAAAACATCAGACCAAGAAAGTAGCAATTCATATTCTTCATCTCATTTTATCATCACTGTTGACACTGGGTATCATTTCATCTCTGGACATTTTTTAAGAATATTCTCATAAGAACTTA